>JAQJVL010000357.1:0-402500 GCA_035578905.1 Stictocephala bisonia
TGACGTCATCACCCCAAAAAGACGTCACACCCTTATCTTATCTCACAATCTTATCTTATCTCATTTCCTGGAATTGGCCCAGCTCCCGCACTTTCCACTACTGACTTTAATTTTTCAAGAAGAAAAGAAAAATCTAATGATAGTTTAAGCGACATATTATCTCCCTCGGATTCTGGGTCCTCTGAAGAAACCTATGCAACTTTAGAGAGTGGGAGTATGGAAAACGTAATGCTTACTAATGAAAGTTTTTGTAACCATGAAACACAAACTCAAGCTTTAAGTCCCTCAAAAATTTAAATTAATAATAGTAAGTATTAATAATAGCTAATAATCGAAACACGGATAGTGTATGAAATTGATTGAATTAAACATCGTCATTTACACGTCATGGTTTACGTATTGTCTAAATAAGTAAACATCAAATAATGTCAATCAATATTAAACATTTGAATGTCGACTCACTATTGAATCCATGCAGTTAGACATTATCTGTAGCCAAAGCTGCTAATGAGGTTTTCAGATATTTACACATTTTCTTATGACTCAACCCCCAGTTTGGCTATTCTGTGAGTCACTGACAATGACTCAGGGTTCAAAGTAACAAGCGTCTCTAGATAACACCAATTTCGAGTCGTCAGATATACAGTTGTTTGTGAATTTCAGTGGGTGCTACAAGTGCCAGTTTATAGCGAGTCGTAGCTCCAGTGAGGTTCCGTCATTAACAGTGCTGTGTTTAACAAATGATATTTTTTTCTATTATAAGAAAATTGGTTACAGTTTACGATATCGTCTGGAAAGAGGGAAATTTTGCATACTCAAGCTAGGACTATTGTGGCGTCTGTTATAGAATATTTTTATTTAGAAAAAAATAATATGGGACCAATTATGGATGTGAGAAAAGTTCTTGAGAGAGTATCAAGTGCTTGTAAAGTTCCTTATAGGACTGTTCGCCGCATCAACAGCCAGCTTACAGAAGCAGTGAAGGCCACAGGAGGTGAAGATAGTGATTTAACCCAACTTGAAACTTCAACAGATGGTATCGACGAGGAAGAAGAGACATCTACCACTAAGAGAAGCCGGACACTCATCCGAACACCAAAAAAGAATCGTGAGTCACAAACTAAAAAATACAAAACAGATTTAGATGATTTTCAGAAATCAGCTATTCATCGGCACATTTTAGGATATTACGAAAGAAAAGAGGTGCCGGTTCTCAGAAAACTTCTGATTTCTCTGAAAGATGCTGATTTATTTCATGGCAGTAGTTGGTCACTTCGCAAAGTGTTGAAATCAATAGGGTTTGTGTACAAAACGTTAAACAGTAGGAAATGTTTGATGGAGAAACCATCGGTTGCCCTACTGAGATGCCAGTTTCTTAGAAAAATTCACAATGTAGATATGAACAAAGTAATTTTTTTAGATGAAACTTGGCTCAATGCAAACTTGACCAACGATAAAGGCTGGACTGATGACAGCGTAAAGGGGACATTAACTAAACCACTGGGGAAGGGCAAAAGGTTAATCATTTGTCATGCAGGGGGGCAGCAAGGTTGGATTAATAGTCCTCCCCTTATGTTTGAATCAAAAAAGACGTGTGACTACCACGAGGAGATGAACGGTGATGTTTTCGAGTCTTGGTTTTTTGAAGTGTTGGTCCCAGCCATTCCTCCAGGCAGTGTGATTGTAATGGACAATGCTCCTTACCACTCGAGAATAAAGGACAAAGCCCCTACTTCAAGTTCTACAAAAGCAAAAATGATACAATGGCTGCAGGGAAAAGGCATAGTGTTTAACGCTGATTTGCGGAAGTGGGAACTGTACGAAATTGTCAAGCTGCATAAGTCACCTCAACCTAAATACGATATTGATGTAAGGGCAGCTGAAATGGGAATTACTGTAATTCGACTCCCGCCTTATCACTGTCATTACAACCCTATAGAAATGGTTTGGGGTTACTTAAAAGGGTACGTTAAAGAGAGAAATAAAACATTCAAACTTGTAGATCTTCAACAACTGTTTATGGAAGCCATCTCCACCGTTACGCCAGAGAAGTGGAAGAAGTACGTCCAGCACGTTAAGAAATCCATAGATGCTGATTGGTCAAGTGAGGGTCTCAACGACATAAGTGTGCAGGACTTGATCATCAACTTGTGCCCGGGCGATTCTGAGGAAGATAGTGACTTCGATAACGACTCCGATGAAGAACTCGATTCCTTTCCTTTAGAGTAGTAAGTTTCTATGTGTTACGGAAATTTAATCAACGGATTTAATCACCCTCGGTGTGAAATTTTCATGTAGGTTGTATGTTTATACTGACTACTTACTACTGTTGTAGTACAAACTTGTAAATACTGTTTTTATAATTTTTTTATGTTTATATATGTTGTTGTTAGTTCTATTATTTGTTGTATGACGTATTATAAATAGCTTATAAATACCTTTTTTATAGTATTTGTTATATATATTTGTCATGTCCGTGTAAATACCGTTATTTGTTGTATAAAGTATTATAAATTTATTGAATTATGTTTGCTTCTTCAAATTTTAAATGTAGATCTGTAATATTGTGATTATAGCATATAGCATAAACTTACGAGTGTAAATTGAGAGCACAGGTTAAGAAACTAATGATTAATAAATGTAAAATTTTGTAGCATTATTAATTTTTGTATTTTTTTAACGTACTTGTAACCAAGGTTCCATCAACGTCTACTAATAACGAAACCTATCATGTTTTACCATTTATTTATTTAAATATTTTATTTGGTGTATACCGAACGATATACAGTACTATTTCGTTTATCTTTGGGTTCATGATTAGAATGATTGTTGTTTGAATATTTAAAAATCATGGTAATTATATCGTATTTGGTGTCGTTTGACTCAAAATTTTATGGATATCACAGAAAAAATTAAAACGACAACAAAAAACTTTTACATCACAAAGTTATTATTTTGTAGTAGGCTCTCGACTGGGTAAGTAATTGACTAGCCGCGAGGGGTAGGTCGGGCCTGTTGCGCCCCTGCCGGTGAGTGTGCGTGCGTTGGTGGAGGGAAAGTTAATCCCTCAGAGTCCTTTAGTGGCCTCACAGACTATAATACCTGTAAATGAATCGGAACCAATGGAAATGCCAGGAGGTTCAGGCTCCCATTGGAGCCTTCTCTATTTCAACAAGGCTCAAAGCAAGTTTTTATACCTGGACACATACCACAATGCAAACTATGACCATGCTAAGAGACTTGTATTCAAAATGACTAGAATACTACAAGGAACTCAAGAAATTTACATTGTTCCCGTCCCACAACAGATCGACAAGTATGATTTTGGTATTTATGTATTTCTGTTTTCAGATGTCATTGTTAAACATGCCTTGTGGAAAAAACAGATTGAATCTTGGGAACAAGTTATCCCATCAACACATTTTAATATGTAAACGTTCCCAGTTGGCCATGTTGTTCTATAACAGACATCTTAATTTAGGCCAAGGAGTCCTCTATGATTTGCTTTTTTGTTCAGATTTTCTACGAAAAAAGTCTTCACTGAAAGAGGATGCAATATTACCAAATCCTCAAAACAAAACTGTAAATAAGAAAGCTCCACTCCAACCAAATGGACGAAACACTATGACTCATGATGAGTGGCAAGAGGTACAACACTCAACTCCTCCAATGTCTAGACATGAAACTCCACCAACTGTCTGTAAAATCCGTTTTGATGTGTTGTCAGAAGAACAAGCTGAAAAATAAGTTCATAGAGAAGATTACACAAATAAACAGTACAAGAAAATACATAAACAAATCAAACACTTGTCTAAAAGGACTGTTGCAGCAAGGAATATTTAAGTGTCTCCAAAAATACCAGAAGTTCCAGTCCACAAGAAGAAAGTAATGATCCTAGCAGACAGCCATGGCAGAAGATGTGGGGAAAGTATACAAAATAAACTTGGAAGAAAATTCATGGTAGAATCTATCATTAAACCAAATGCCAAATTCAGAGACGTAGTTGAAGGCATCGAACGGATGTCAGCACCCTACGGAAAATATGACTATATCATTATCCTTGCTGGAATAAACAATTTTAATGATGAAACACCAAACTTAGACTTTGATCTTAAGAGAGTAAACTCAGTTGCTTCTAAAACTAATGTTCTTGCATACCACTAAGATTTGATAAAATAGGCTTTAAGGTCAATAGTTTAATTAGAAAAGTAAATTCAAGTATTTTTGAACAGATCAGATGTTTAAAATTAAATAAGAAAAGCTATGTTTATGTTCCTAAATGTAAGTTCACTCTAACAGAGTAGGGAAACTAAAACTAATTAATCAAATAGTACTTGCTATTTTCAGACATTCACGCTGTCAAACTCATGAGCTGAACCTGGACGCAAACTGTAAATCACTAATCCAAACAAACCAATATGACTCACATGTTGAACAATCCATACAGATAGATACCGTACATTTTCAGACACCATCTGAAATAGACACCTTACCATCTCCAACCATCACCTCGAAAACACCTCCACAACCTAAGATAAATAATGTTAATATAGTAAATGATACACTCTTTGATAATTTGAGGGAGACAAAGGTAGTTGGACATTTGCCATCATTACGTGAAAATTACCAATTACGACGTTTCGATTTGGTAAAACCCAAACCTTTTTCAAGTGCTAAAAACTAAATTACATCTACACAAACATGTTATAAAACTACGTTCTTAAACTAATAAACTTATCTACTTTAATAATTATCTACATTTTTACCTAGATCCTAGAATGGGGTACAACAAAATCAACTCATACTAAATATAAAATGTTAACAGGGTTAAATTAATACAACCAATTAGGCGCTGTCAAGGTCACGACAAAAAAAAGCTTTTTTTTTCTCGGAAATCGAGAAAATTCCGTTGTCGAATGACACAGTAAAGAGGCGAATTGTTGAGATGTCTTCGAGTATTGAAGAACAGCTTTTACTTCAACTGCGCGAATGTAATTATTTTGCACTGCAAGTAGACGAAAGCACAGACATAGCAAATATGGAGCAGCTTCTCGTATTCATATGTTTTGATTATCAAAGTGAAGTAAAGGAAGAATTTTTATTTTGCAAACCTCTTGAATCAAACACTAAAGCTGAGGACATATTTAATGTCATAAATGAGTACATTATGAAAGCGGTAATATCATGGTCTAAATGTGTTGGTTTGTGCACGGACGGAGCAAAAGCTATGTCGGGTCATTTCAGTGGATTAGGAGCAAGAATAAAAAAAGTTGCTCCAGAATGCCAAAGTACTCACTGCGTTATTCACCGAGAAGCTTTGGCTTCCAAGAGTATGGCTGTCAACCTTAAGTCTGTTTTAACGGATAGCGTGAAGGTCATTAATTTTATTAAGGCCAGGGCTCTTAATTCACGGCTTTTCTCTTTGATGTGTGAAGATATGGGTGCAAAATATCAAACTCTCCTCCTACATACCGAGGTTAGATGGTTGTCACGAGGCAAGATCCTAACTCGTCTATTTGAACTGAGGTCAGAAGTCTTTAGGTTTTTAAGTGAACAAAATCATGACATAAAACACTTGTTCAATGATGATGAATGGCTATCACGATTGGCGTATTTGGCTGATATTTTTGATAGGCTTAATATCTTGAACATGGGACTTCAAGGGCCGAGTACAACAGCGTTCACTACCAACGATAAAATATCATCCTTCAAGAAAAAGTTGGTTCTGTTTCGCTCTCAAGCACAGGACAAGGATTTCTCTGCATTCCCTACTCTATCTGCATTTTTGGAAGAAAATGATATTTCTCTGAAGCCAGAAGTAACTGATGATATCACTAGTCATATGGAAGCCCTTCAAACGAGTTTTGATAAATATTTTAATCAAGATTTTTCTAAATATGAGTGGATTAGAAATCCATTTTCAGGGGAATTTCCTATTCACTCAAAAGAGTGTTTCATCGACCTTACAAGTGACAGCTCAATGAGATTCGTTTAAAAAAAAAATCTTTAATAGACTTTTGGATGGGGAAAAAAACTGAATACCCATCAGTGTTCAAGCAAGCAATCATCTTTTTACTTCCATTTGTAACCTCGTACTTATGTGAATCGGGCTTTTCAGAACTGCTGTGCTGTACATAAAAAATAAATACAGAAACCGCATTAGTGTTGAAGAGGACTTAAGAATCAAGTTGAGTTCAATCGACCCAGATGTAGAAAATTTGGTCAAGGACAAACAACAACAACGAGCTCATTAGGATCTGTTTAAATTTAAATGACTGTGTTCAATGAACTATTTTGAGATTGTTTTTAATGTAAGATACATTTCATTTTGTATCTAAGTAAATTCTATGTACATACATACAGTTGTAGAATGCATTTTTATTTTCCTAAACATGACCAAATGTAAATTATATAAAATTATTTATAAAAATAAAAATATATAAATATAAGGTGGTACGTCAAAATATCTGAAAATTTCAAGTGGTACTTGGTTACTAAAAGGTTGAGAACCCCTGCCATAGATAAAGGTGAAATAGTTGCCGGTATTTTCATGGACTTGCCAAGAGGTTTTGACAGCGTGAAGTATTCACTTATGATTGATAAACTGAGTAGTTTAGGACTAAAGAATTCAAGATTCAAATATCTTTATTAACATATACATAAAGTACAGTTATGTCGTCAATAGGTTCTTAACTAAATACAAGATTTGTAAATTACATCGTTATAAATTTAAAATGAAGTAATAAGTACTAATGTGGTGCAATACAAGGTGTTTAAGGTGGTCTGATTCCACTGGCATATTCGGTGAATTCTTGCAAGGTGTAGATGGGTCGTTCTATAAGCCACTTTTTTAGTTCTTTCTTCAGTGTCGGTCCTGTGAGATTACTTAGAGTTGGTGGAAGCAGGTTATGCAGTCTTCGCCCAGCATACAGTGGTGTCTTTTCCATTAGGGTTGTCCGGTGTTTTGGTAGGATATATTTTCAACCATGTTGAGTGTTGTAGGCGTGGGTATCTCTTCCTCTGGGGACATTTGAGTTGTCAGTGTGGAGTATGACTTCTTGTATGTAGAGAGCTACCACAGTTAGTATCCCTAGGGTCGTGAAGGCTTCTCGACAGGAATCACGTGGTCCAAGGTCTGTAAGGGCTCTGATCGCTTTTTTTGGAAGACAAGAATTCTGTTGATGTTGGTAGCTGAGCTTCCTCCCCATACTATAAGGCCATACCTTATATGTGACTCCACCAGAGCGAAATAGGCTGTTTTTGCCGCCTGAAGACCTGCTGCTAGTTTGATCCTACGGACAACATAGATTCCTGTGCTGATTTTTTTGCAGAGGTGGTCTATGTGCTGGTTCCAGGAGAGTTGATCGTCCAGCGTCAACCCTAGGAACTTAACGTGCTTTTCCACAGTTATACCAGGTGTTTCAGGAATGGCTTCTCTCTTTTTGCTGAAGTGAAGCGCAGAGGTGGTCTATGTGCTAGTTCCAGGAGAGTTGACCGTCCAGCGTCAACCCTAGGAACTTAAAGTGCTTTTCCACAATTATACCAGGTGTTTCAGGAATGGCTTCTCTCTTTTTGCTGAAGTGAAGCTGAGATGTCTTGGAAGGATTTATCGCTAGATCATTGGTTTTACAGTACTGTAGAGTTTTATTTACTGCGGACATTGTGTCTGTAAGAAGACCGTGAGTAGTGGAGTTTTTCAGCAGAATTGTAGTATCGTCTGCATACATTACTGGCATTGTATTTGCGTTCTCAATATGACTAGGGTAGTCATTTGTTAGCAAGATAAACAAGACTGGCCCCAGGACTGACCCCTGCAGTACTCCACGTGTAATTGGTAATGCTGTGGATTGGTGTGTACTAAGGGTGTAGTTTGAGATTTGTTGCATTTCCACAACCTGTGACCGTTCTTGTAGGTAGCTCATGAACCAGTCTTTTGATGTGTTCCTGATTCCCATTGATTCAAGTTTTTTAGAAAGTAGCCCGTGCCCAAGGCGTTTCACCAATTGAATTCAATACCAATACCACGTGATTGACTGACATGGCATCATTACCATATAAATCGGCTGTTGCTAGTAGTGCAAAAAGAGTTGAGTTCCAGAAGGGAAAGCCACACACCCACCCACACACGTACAGTGGTATTGACCCACCCACCCACCCATACACGTACAGTGGTATTGACCCACCCACCCACCAATACACACATACAGTGGTACACACACACACACACACACACACACACGCGCGCGCGCACGCACGCACGCACGCACGCACGCACGCACACGCACACACACACGCACACGCACACGCACACGCACACACACACGCACACGCACACGCACACGCACACGCACACGCACACGCGCACACACACACACACACACACACACACACACACACACACACACACACACACACACACACACACACACACACACACACACACACACACACACACACACACACACACTACCACTGCACGTTTATGGGTGGGCGGGTGGGTCACTACCACTGCACGTGTATGGGTGGGCGGGTAGGTTACTGCCACTGCACGTGTATGGGTAGGCGGGTGAGTTACCTACACCACTGTACTGTATGGGTGGGAGGGTGGGTCAATACCACTGTACGTGTATGGGTGGGCAGGTGGGTCAATACCACTATACGTGTATGGGTGGGCGGTTGGGTCAATACTACTGTACCTGTATGGGCGGGCTGGTGGGTCAATACCACTGTACGTGTATGGGAGGGCGGGTGGGTCAATACCGCTGTACGTGTATGGGAGGGCGGGTGGGTCATTGCCTCTGTACGTGTATGGGAGGGCGGGTGGGTCAATACCGCTGTACGTGTATGGGAGGGCGGGTGGGTCATTGCCTCTGTACGTGTATGGGAGGGCGGGTGGGTCAATACCGCTGTACGTGTATGGGAGGGCGGGTGGGTCAATACCAACTTCTAGAATTGCAAGTGGCATTAGATATACAGATTTAGTTCAGTTTAGTTTGATTCTATATTGTGTGTTTGGTACTGTTCAGTGCAATCAAAATGACCCGCTGAGTCTAACCGTGAGTCTAACTCAAAGATGGCAAGATTGAAACTCAAAGATCGAAATTTTGAAACTCAAAGATGGGGAAATTGAAACTCAAAGATCGCAAGATTGAAACTCAAAGATCGCAAGATTGAAACTCAAAGATGGCAAGATTTTAATAAGATCGAGGAATACAGCTGTAACAAATTCTTCATTGTCGATCTAGTCTACAACGAACTCTACCAGGCTGATCGTGGCTGAGGTGGTTGATTTGCCCCTAAGGAATCCGTGCTGTCGGTTTGTTATGAGGTGTTGGTAAGTAAGATAGTTCATAAGTCTTGTCATTGCGATTTTTTCTATAATTTTGGAAAAAGTTGATATCAGAGAGATTGGTCTGTAGTTTTTTACTTCTGTAGTCTCTTCTTTTTTGTGTTTCGGGTAAATTTTGCTTATTTTCAAAGCTGAGGGGAACTGTCCGTTTTCAAATGAGTTGTTCACAATGCTTACTAGAGGAGCAATCAGTTCGTCTTTACAGTGTTTCACCATTTTTGATGAAAATCTATCTATTATACCGCTGGAGGATTTGGACTTTAGCGAGTCAATTACATTTCCCACTTCTTTGGCGGAGGTTCTAGTTAATTGAAGGTATTGCTGTAGTTCTGTCGTTTTTTGGGGTTCTATTGTTTGTGGGATAGTTGTTTTGTTACTATTAATTTCTTGTATGCTTTTGTTTTGTTGGAGGGTATATTCAGCTATGTTGGTAAAAAAATTGGTTTATATGTTCAGCCACCTTTACAGGGTCACTAGTAATTTTGTTGTCAATGTTCAGTTTTATTTGAGCTGTTTTCTCTTTCTTGCCTTTCCTTTCAGAATTTATGACGTGCCAGAGAGCTTTGGATTTGTTTTCAGATTGCTCTATGAAATGAGCTGTTGAATTCTGTTTTAGGTTTCTCAGTTTCAGATCATAGTTTTTCTTCTTGATGATAAAGCAGGGTGGATACTCGCCGGGAATTCCGGGAAAATCGGGAATTATGCTTGAATTTGTTCAGAAACGCTAAATGTGCTTGAAAATTTTTAAGTATATAACGTATTGCAGGCCTATATTCAGCTGTAAAATAATTGATTACTATGTTATGTGATGTAAGTATGGCCACGTCGTAAATACATTCATTCCTGACCATCAGCTGTAATAGGTAGATAGAACGCGAAACGGTTTAATATTTGTTAACTGATTACCGATATCGGCGAAACTCCTGCTATGTCGCGGTTAGTGAGTGACGCAGCGTTACCATTACTTGTGGCGAAGAGAGATTGTTTCTGTTCTTAAAAAACTGTTATATTCGGTGACTGGTCCTTAAACTTCTAGGAAAGCGTTACGATCCATTTTGGGCATTTAGTTCTCATCTCACAGTAAAAATAATATTTATTGCAATTTATAGACAAGTCTATGGCACTTTTCCACACATAGGTCCATTTTTGTCTCACAATAAGTTTACTTCCTTAATAACCACAGGTCTAAAAATAACGGTTCATAATTCTGAAGCGGTAACTAATCTTGTTTTTTTTTAAAACAAATCGTTCCATTACCGGCTACATGTAACTGTTTTACGTATTCCTAACCCTAACCTCCACGAAAACTGTTGCCGTGCTAACGTCCAGTTTGTTTCGTAAATTCCAATTCCACTTTCTCGGGCTAGCTAATGTGGTTGTTTATTTTGTTTTGGTTTGTTTCATAACAAAGGTAAACTTCAACATAAAATCCCTGTTTTACATAGCGTTTGGATATAAGGTAAGATACAAGATTTTACTTTTTCAACCAAGTTAGGCTAATAATATTTATAGTTATCATGTATGTTTATTGTTTAAACTTGAAGTTATTTTAAAAGTTTGGTAATTATGCACTTTCTTGCCACCTCTGAAAATACGATTTCATGTAAATAAAGTGGTGAAAAATGAGTTTATATCTCTTGAGGAGTTTTATTTCATCCGCGGAAAACTCGTTTATTACCGAAAAATCGAAAAACTAGATTTTTATCTAATAATGAAATAACCAACTTTTTTAAAAATTGTTATTTTAAGAGAAATTTTTTTTAATTTCTCGAGTTTTTCTATACTGAACACAAATATATAACTGGTTTTGTAGTACAATTTTTTTTCAGCTCGAAAAATGCATTTTTTGCTGATATAACCAAACATAACCTAACTTATCCTAATTGTCTATTTTCTCAACAAAAATTCGTAATTTGCGTTAAATTCGGGCGTTTGGCCTCCGTGACGGCCTGCCGGCCGTCACTCCGGCGGGAATATAGGTGAATTCGGTTTATGTGATTAATAGTTGTTGTATATAATGATTGGATAATGGCCGCTAATCGCGATCCGCCGCGACAGTAGTTTTTCCGTTATTTCTCGAGAAATATTTGTAATAGACCAAAATGATTTTCAAATTTGTATTTAGCGCAAAAAAACACATTAAATTAAAAAAAAAGATGATTAAAATACCATTTAAATTAACGGAAATATGACAAAAATACTAAAAGTTATGACATTGGTTTTTTTCGAATTTTTCGGTAAAATACGTTATTTCCGCGGAATAAAAAGCATATCTCGTGAAAATACAACCAATTCTAGACCCATTTCAAGCAAAATGTTCCAAATTTGTTTGGTGGCAAGAAAGTGCATAATTACCAAAAGTTTTTAGTTATGAATAACTTTAAAAGTAACATGACTACGCCTTATTTTTCAGGTTTATGCCATAAGTGATTGATTTTTTAATAGTTCATAATGAATTTAACAATGCATATAAACTACATGTTAATTCTTATTCTGACAATAAAGAATCTTGATTATTCTAATTATTATTTTATACTCTAGTTGTTTACTAGAGCATAAAATAAATAATGTGATCACTAATTTATAATTAGGCAAATTAAGACAATATTTTTTATCTAAACAATTGTTCGATCTTCTACCGATATTATTCGGGCCGAAAAAGTAATGTTATTAAAAACCAATTATCTATTCGGTATTTATACAGTTTCTTGCCAACAAATAAATTGGAACAGTTTGCTTGAAATGGGTCTAGAATTGGCTCTGTATTTAAACGAGATATGCTTTTTATTCCGCGGAAATAATGTATTTAACAGAAAAATTCGAAAAAAACAGTGTCACAACTTTTAGCATTTTTGTCTTATTTCAGTTAATTTAAATAGTATTTTTAACACAACTTTTTTTATTTTGATGTGTTTTTTTTTGGGTATTTATGCAATTTCTTGCCACCAAACAAATTTGGAACATTTTGCTTGAAAAGGGCCTAGAATTGGCTGTATTTTCACGAGATATGCTTTTTATTCCGCGTAAATAACGTATTTTACCGAAAAATTCGGAAAAAACCAATGTCACAACTTTTAGTATTTTTGTCAATTTCCGTTAATTTAAATGGTATTTTAAACATCTTTTTTTATTTTGATGTGTTTTTTTGCGCTGAATACAAATTTGAAAACTATTTTGGTCTATTACAAATATTTCTCCAGAAATAACGGAAAACTACTATCGCGGCGGATCGTGATTAGCGGCCATTACGCGATCATTATATACAACAACTATTAATCACAAAAACCGAATTCACCTATATCCCCGCCGGAGTGACGGCCGGTAGGCCAAACACTCGAAATTTAAAACAAATTATGAATTTTTGTTGAGAAAATAGACAATTAAGATAAGTTAAGTTGTTTGGTTATGTCAGTAAAAAATGCATTTTTCGAGCTGAAAAAATAATTTTATTACAAAACCAGTTATATATTTGTGTTCAGCATAAAAAAACACGAGAAATGAAAAAAAATTGGAAAATAACAATTTTAAAAAAAGTTGTTTTTTTCATTATTAGATAAAAATCTAGTTTCTAAATTTTTCGGTATACAAAGAGTTTTCTACGGATGAAATCAAACTCCTCAAGAGATATAAACTCATTTTCACCACTTTTTTTACATGAAATCGTATTTTCAGAGGTGGCAAGAAAGTGCATAATTACCTTTTTTGTGCTGATTACAAATTTTAAAACTATTTTTGGTATATTAAAAATATTTCTCGATATATAACGGAAAAACTACTATCGCGGTGAATTGCAATTAGCGGCCATTACGCGATCATTATATACAACAACTATTAATCACAAAAACTGAATTCACCTATATTCCCGCCGTAATGACGGCTGGCAGGCTGTCACGGAGGCCAAATACTGGAATTTAACGCAAATTACGAATTTTTTTGAGAAAATAGACAATTAGGATAAGTTAGGTTATGCTTGGTTATGTCAGTAAAAAATGCATTTTTCGAGCTGAAAAAATAATTTGACTGCAAAACCAGTTATATATTTGTGTTCAGCATAAAAACACGAGAAATGAAAAAAAAGTTGTCGAAAAATAACGATTTTTAAAAAAGTTGGTTTTTCACTATTAGATAAAAAACTAGTTGTTCGATTTTTCAGTAAAAAACGAATTTTCCGCGGATAAAATCACACTCCTCAAAAGATATTTTCTACCTCATATTTTACCACTTTTTCAACATGAAATCGTATTTTCAGAGATGGCAAGAAAGTGCATAATTATCAAAGTTGGTTTTTTCACTATCTCATAAAAAACTAGTTTTTCAATTTTCGGTAAAAAAACAGGTTTTCTGCAGCTAAAATCAACGTCCAACCTCCTAAAGAATTAAAAACCTATATTTTACCACTATTTCAACAAGAAATCGCATTTTAAGAGGTTTCTAGAAATTGCATAATTACCTTCTAGTGTGTTTTGTGTGCTTTAGATTTATTTTTTTGACAACATATTAATAAAATGTATTGATATGTATTGTAAATTGGAATAAAGAATTTTGTTTTAAGTTCATGGTGTACTAAGACCACATTGCACTAAAATACGAAATTTAAATCGTAGGAAGTACATTCTGGTAACTCGGCTAAGTTGGGCCTATACTTTCAATTAATGTATTTTTTTTAGGTCCAGGCCTAGGTATTAATATAACATAATTTTACTCTTATGGTATTTATGCAGTTTCTAGACGCTTCGCCAATCTTGACTTTTTTATCACCAGTGGGTTGAATCAGGTCTATATTTTGTGGGAAAACATTGTTTAGGCTTATTCCGCCGAAATCACCATTTATATACAAAATTGAAAATCTAAATGAGTGAAAAAATTTTTGCAATATACTATCATATAAAAAACTAGTTTTTTCGAATTTTTGGTATGCAACCATTTCTATAATGTTTAAATCAACCTCCTCAAGAGATATAAAAATATATTTCATAAATATTTCAACATTAAATTGCATTTCCAGAAGTACCAAGGAAGTGCATAATTACCATACTTATTAAACCTAGGCCTTTATTAAAGGTTTGCTTCACAAAGGCCTATATTGTACCTTATTGTAGGAATAATTTTCCCACCCAAATATATTCACTCCAGACACAGATCAAAAATATATCTTGTACACAAAAAGAAAGAAAAAGGGAATATGTTCACGATTCTTAATAAATTACTAATTAAATATATATATTAACAATTAATTAGTTTAGAAAACCGCCAACATTAATACCAGCTTTTCAGGTACTGCTGTATTTGGTTGATCAAGATAATTCTAATTAACTCTTTTTCTTCCCTAGAATGAGCAAGATGGAAAAACATGGAAGAACATCATTTCAAGACGGTTGGTTTCAAAATCCGATACTAAAGAGTGGATTATAAAAAAACCAGATATTTATTCGGCTGGGTGTCGATTCTGCCCACAAGCCTGCATATCATTGTGTATTATGGGTAGGCAATCACTGATCAGTCATATGCGAGGGAAAAAATACAAAGACAAGGGCCTTGCATTTAATTCGTGTAATTTACACAGTTTTGTACAAAACAAATCATCAGTTACTAGCAAACCTACTGACATTGCCCCTACTACATGTATTAAACCCGATGTACAAGCTAGTACATCCTATTGTGAACAATCGTCAAAGAAGCCTACCGAAGAAATCTCTAGCAAAGTTGATGAACACTTATTATCTCTAAAAAACCGATTCATGTTAAATGAAAATGTTTTGTCAGCTGAAATTAAGTGGCGTTTGGAAACTGTCATGACCCACAAATCGTACAGAGCTTCTGAAAAAGATGTAGAATTATTTTCTCAAATGTTTCCAGACAGTGAAATCGCAAAGAGAATGCAACTTTCACGTTCAAAGATGGGCTATGTAATAGTTTTTGGATTGGCTCCCCACTTCAAGCAGGAACTTTTTTATAAAGTGAAACAGGCCATTGCATCAAATTATCCATTTGTAGTTGGATTTGACGAATCCTTAAATAAGATTTCCCAGAGGCAACAAATGGACCTAAATATAAGGTACTGGGATGAGGAGAAAAAAGAAATTTGTACCAGGTATTTAACATCGGCTTTCCTTGGACGTTCTCGAGCAAGTGACATTTTAGAGTCGTTTCTTCAGTCACTAAAACCTTTGGAACCTAAAATCATTCTTCAAGTGTCCATGGATGGCCCAGCAGTTAACTGGAAATTTATCAAAGAATTTCAAGAATATCTGCAGGAACACGAAAATAGTACCAAACTTTTGAATCTTGGAAGCTGTGGTTTGCATACATTGCACAATGCATTCAAACGTGGCAAGAAAAGTACAGGTTGGGAAATATCGACATTTTTAAGGGCATTATACAACTTTTTTAAAGATGTTCCTGCAAGGAGAGCTACATACACTGATATTACAAAATCTAAGTTGTACCCATTGAAGTTTTGTCCTGTCCGGTGGCTCCTGAATGGTGTTGTTGCTCAAAGAGCTTTAGACATACTACTCACCTAAGGATGTGCCTGAGAAGGACAGACCTGTATGTTCAAGTTTTGAGACACTGCGTAAATTTGTAGTAGATCCTCTTATAGGTCCTAAACTTGCATTTTTTAAAACAATAGCCTGTGATGTTGAGCCATTTTTAACAATATTTCAGTCGGACAAACCTTTGGCCCCATTCCTTTATACTGAGCTTCACAATACTTTGTGTTCTATTGAAGAGAGGTTTCTGAAGCCGGAAAAAGTTGGCAATCTAAAAGTTGATATAGAAAAAGAAGAAAACTTGCTGCAAGTATTATATATTAAAGTTGGATTTTTAACAAAAAAAGAAATAAAAAATGTCAGAAATAAAGTTAAGGATCTGGACTTACAAATCTTTTACAGAGATTGTAGGTCATGTTTAAAGAACATAATATTAAAAATGCTAGAAAAATCTCCACTTAAATATAAGCTTACTAAAGCTGTTTTTTGCTTTGACCCACAACTGGCTGGAAACCCAGAAGGACAGGATCGCCTAAATGATCTACTCTCTATTCTAGTAGACAATAACTGGGTAGACGGACAAACAGCAGATGTTGCCAGTAAACAATTTAAAGCTATTGTTTACTGGCAACATCTGCTATTTCAGTAGAAGTATTTCAGACTTTTGATAGAATGGCTGGAGAGAGGCTAGACACTTTTTGGATAAAAATGCTTTCAATGCTTAAAGTAGATTAAACCAATTGTCTGAAAAAAATTATTGTGTTTTCTTTATTGTTATCACATGGCAATGCAAATGTGGAAAGAGGATTTTCAATCAATAAAGAGGTTTTGATTGAAAACATGAAAGAAGAGACAATGGTTGCTCAAAGAACAATTTTTTATGCAGTACAAGCTCATGGGGGGCAAATTAAAGATGTTCAAATAAATAAAAATATGCTTAATGCTGTTCGTTATTCAAGACAGAATTATCATGATGTTCTTAAAAACAAAACCAGGAAAAAGAAGAGGAAGAAGAGAAACAGTAAATGAAAAGGAGGGCAACTAAACTCATTCAAGAATTGAAAGCTAAAAAGGCAAAAATCAATGAAGAATCAAGATTAGCAAAGTTTGCTGTGGAAAAATAAATTGAGGAAGTGTATTCTCAGCTGAAATAGTTTGTGTTCTATTATATTAATCCTGGTTTATTTTCAATTGTATATAGTTATTAATTTAAGTTATGAACTACTAAAAAGTAAAGTACAGTATAATAAAGAACTAAGTAAAAGACTATTAGCTACTACACGGTGTCAAAGAATTAAGAACAAATGCTCAACTACCACACAGTGTCATAAAGAACTCAGAAGAAGACTCCACAGAACTACTACAAAATGTCAGTGGATCTGTCTTTTTAGGTAAGTTTCCTCATAGCCATTTCTCTCCTAGTTTATGAACTACAATAAATAGTATTCTTACCTACCAATGATATTCCTGTCATTTTCCCCTACATCTTCTTTAGAATAAATTTAAAGTGAAAATAGTATTACGGTTGCATTAATTTAAAGTATAGCTACATGGTGCCAGTAGGCTACTACATTTTTTGTGTGATCTTTTAGACATAAAATTACATAAGTAATGGCAATCATCTGGTTGGAACGGTCCGCAACTAATCCTTGAAAACATTTTATAATCCTTGGAAAAACCTTGGATTATGCTTGAATTATTTTTCTAAGTTTCAGTATCCACCCTGTAAAGTCTTCTTTATCTTCCGGGTTGCCTGTCACCACACCACAGTCAGGAGCTAATCTGTGAAGTGGCAATGACTCATGTCAAAACAAAAAACTACGACTTACAAATTCTTGGAGTATACCGCCCCCCTGGAGAGAACGTAGGCCCCGCTGTAGAAATTCTAGCCAACATCTTAGAAGAATCACAGGCCCACAACAGAAAAACCATGCTCATAAGGGACATCAACATAGACCGTCTGAAACAAGATACCAAGAATGAAGCTTTTAACCAGGAACTCAACACCTACAATATTAAAAGACTACCCCTACCTGCAACAAGAACAACCGCTGAATCAGCCACATCAATCGACTGCATATGCACCAACTTTCCTGAATCTGACATAAACTTTATGGTAATTAAAACAGGACTTTCAGACCACACAGCACAGCTGTGTAAACTGAATACTCATCCCATAACTGGCTTTGTACAATCTTCAATAAAAAGGAACTTATGCAGGAGAAATCTAGACCAACTAAAATATCACCTATCTTTACAAAACTGGGATAAGTGCACCAAGCGGATAACACTGAAGAAGCATACAACATATTTAAACGGGTATTACAAGTAGCCCTAGACCAAACCTGTCCCTTGAAAAACGTCAAAAATGAACACTGGAAACCCAAACAAAAACCTCAAGTACTACGACCAAGATGCTAGAGCCCTGAAAGAAGTGTTTATAAAAGCACTGAACACATATGAAGTGACAGGCAACCCGGAAGATAAAGAAGACTTTACAGGGTGGATACTGAAACTTAGAAAAATAATTCAAGCATAATCCAAGGTTTTTCCAAGGATTATAAAATGTTTTCAAGGATTAGTTGCGGACCGTTCCAACCAGATGATTGCCAATACTTATGTAATTTTATGTCTAAAAGATCACACAAAAAATGTAGTAGCCTACTGGCACCATGTAGCTATACTTTAAATTAATGCAACCGTAATACTATTTTCACTAAATTTATTCTAAAGAAGATGTAGGGGAAAATGACAGGAATATCATTGGTAGGTAAGAATACTATTTATTGTAGTTCATAAACTAGGAGAGAAATGTGACCCACCAAGGGAAAAGGGACCTTATCTTCCAGGACAAAATTTTACAGTACGAGCAGTTTTAGTGGTTTAGGTCAAAAAATCACATGTTCTGTTTTTGATAGTTTCTTACTCTATGTATGTTTCTAAACAATATTCAGTCAACTACACACTTGAATTCAACCTAGAACATGGTTAAAATAATTAATTTCCAAACCCTTGCAAGCTGCAGAAAAGGGACCTTAACTTCCCCAATGTTATTTAAATGGCTGGAAGTTAAGGTCCCTTTTGTTTTTGTGTCTTATTACACAATGATACTCGGCAAATCAGATGTTTTATGACTCCAGGCAAATCAGCTGTTGTTTGGCTCCGAACGGCGATGTTATCTTATCTCTTCCCCCCTCCCTCCCTCTCCTTATCACTTGTGCACCTGGAGCAGGACTAGGCTCTCAGGAATTTGTTTGTTTAGTTGAGTCACTGTTGTTGTTCCAAGCGCACCGTCCAGCTATGGAGGAAAATATTGCTAAAATTATCAACGACAGTTATTTTGACAGTTATTTTACCGGTGAAATAACCGATGACTTAAGGGAAGTATGTGAAGATTATTTTGCAAACCCAGTTAGTTCTTCATCAGATTCTGAGCTTGAGGATCATGAGAGTCAGGAAGACGCTACAGAACTTAATCGTTCAAGTGAAGATGTCGAATATTTTAATATTGGTGATATACCCACCCTTGAGGTAAGCCTTTCTTATATTATTTATAAAATTTTTACTGTTAAATTTATTTTTCATTCAAGAGTATGAATTGTGTAATATAATATTTTCTTTAATGTTGAATATTCATTAAACAAGTTACATTAATCTACTTACTTGCTCTTTACACTTTCGACAATAATAATAACAATAAAAATAATATAATAATACAATAAAAATAAATTTTAATTATTGTAGAATAACGAATTTCATAAACATTTTTGTGTAAATGTGTTGTATTTTCTTCAATACTAAAATATTCAACAAACTAGATACATTTTTTTACAGACTTAACTTACTATAAAAACTAATTACGCTTATTAGCAATTTTTTTATATTAGTATTAATAAAATTGTATTGCACAGGATATTATTGAAAATGCCGAAGAAAACCTCATGATGAGCGATAACATTTCTATTGAAGAAATTACGGTTGACGTACTTGATGGCGAGCCAGAAATGATTGGAGATGACGTGGTAAACGATGCAGATCAAGAAATTTGGGTGAGTGTATAATCAATTTTAATCGTTACACGTAAAAGCGTTGTATCAAAATTATAAGCATTACGATTTCAGCTGCATCGAGAGAGCTTATAATGGAGGGTATTAATTTTAATGCTGCAATCTGTGTTGTAACTGACAAACCTTTATGCCAATAACATTGATTGATACAACTAATTAAAAGTAAACAATCGAAATAGCATAATAAATAAGTTTATGATCGTTTGAATTAAAGTGTCTACAAACTACATGATGTAGTTGGAAGTCATAGGTGCATTGCAGGTCAGTCCAGAGACGTTAGGCCTACTTAGTATAAACTGTAAGAGCAAACCAAAAAAATCATTAAACCCATTTTTTAAGTTTGTTACAATTTAGTAAAAATACTTTTTAAAAATAATGATGTAATGAATATTTTGCCTTAAAGTATAACTATTTTTTTTTTTTCAGATACCAGTTCTTCAAGAGGAACTTGTCACCGTGTTTGACGCAGAAATAAGAAGTATAAAAGTAGAGAGATGCTGTCGGCGGAAATGCAGCGACTCGTTTACGCTGGATGAGTTATTGAAGAGCTTTTTGGATAGCAGTAGTCTAGATTATTATAATGAAGGTACGAATCAACTTGATTTAGTAGTATTAGGACAGATCCGTGCCATGTGTAGGCAGAGCAATGAAGTAAAAACTGGGAGCGGATCTAAGGAGAAAGAGAGACAAAGGCTGCGAATGATATACACATTGTCTGGCCAAAATGTCTGTGAGAGGTTGTTCCTAGCCGCAAATGCATTAAAAATAAAACGATTCAAACGTTTATTGAAACATTTTAAGGTTCATGGTATGGAACCCCCTGTACACAAAAACTTTAAGCGAACACCAAAAAACACACATACTAAAGAAGACACTGAAAATGTTGTTCTTTTCATTAGAAATTATGCAGAAGAGTCGGCTCTTTTTATGCCGGAGCGTTTAGCTAATCATAAAACTATTGTAAAACTACTTCCCTCTTCTGATTCAAAAATGTCCTTGTTTAGAAAATACAAACAAGCATGTGTTGAGGCGTCTAAAAAGTTTGTCGGGTCGTCAGCGTTCCGATCTATTTGGAACATTTTCTGTCCTGATGTTGTCATTATGAAGCCTCGGTCAGATTTATGCGAATTTTGCCAAAAAAGCATGACGACCTTCACCAAACTTCGAGGATGTTCTGAAGCTGACAAAGCAGAGTTTATTAAAAAATGCCAAGATCATCTGAATGTTGTAAACATTGAAAGAACAGGTTATAAAACTTTGATAAAAAACACGGTTGACAATTTTAACATAGACTTAGTTGAGTTTGACGAAAATGGTTTAGCAAAACCAAATTCCTATGATGGAAAAATACATTATAGCTTTGACTTTGCACAACAGGTGCACATTCCATTTGATTCTCAACAGCCAGGACCCATCTATTTTCTTACTCCCTACAAAATAGGGATTTTTGGAATCATGAACGATACCGTCAAAACTCAACATAACTTTTTAATCCCCGAAGCTATTCAAATTTCCAAAGGTGCAAATGCGATTGTCAGTTTTCTCCATTATTATTTAGAAAATCATAGTTTCGGGGAAAACATCTAACATTACACGCAGATAATTGCGTCAGCCAGAACAAGAATAACATTCTTAAGGGGTATTTAACTTGGAGAGTACTGAAAGGGTTAAATGATTCTATCACCCTTTCCTTTCTTCCAGTCGGGCATACCAAATTTGGCTGCGATTGGGCTTTTGGTTTATTTAAAAAAATTTAGAAAGGGAAAAGCCAGCTCATTGGGCCAAGTTGCAGACATCGTTGAGAAATCCACTAACATAGGCCTTAACAAATCCATAATAGCTGGGACTGAGCAAGGCGAAGTTTATGTTCATTTATTCGATTGGCTCAACTATTTCCGAAACAAAAAATGGAAAGCGATAAAAAATATTACAAAGTTTAGCCACTTCCATTTTAGCTGTAGCCAAAAGGGCAAAGTATTAGTTAAAACTGGATTAGGTGACCCCGAACAAGAACGGGTAATTACTTCTTCCGAGGAATTGCCAACCGATTTTCCTAAAGAAATCAAACCGGAAGGATTAACATACCAAAGGAAGAAGTATTTGTACCAAAAGATTAGGGAGTTTGCTGACGACGAATTGAAGGACTTACTATGTCCTAATCCAGGACCAGAACCTGAAGATGGAGTAAATGAACCTGATCCAGATCGTCCAGAGGCTTCCGATAAAGATGTTGCTGCAGGTCCAAGTACTCAACCTCCAAAAAAACGATCAAAAAGAGTAAAAAAATAAAAAAATAATCTTCTAGCATTGACACTTTGTATGCTGCAGACTATTAATAACTTGTTTTACTAATGTAGTATATAATTACAAATATAATAAAACCTTTGTATTTTTTAATTAGGTAGTAATACACTTTATCTTTAAAATGTTGGTTTTTTTTCAACCCCAATCCATTTAAGGGAGGTTAGGCTAACAATGTAGCCTAAATAATTATCTCAAATTCAATCATCATTATTCTGCTTTAAATTCCTGACAAAATGATATGTAAAACATGGCAAATAATCCAAGTAGTATAAAAAATATCTTTGCTTGAAAATTAGAAAACTTTGGAGCGCGATTTCTTAAAACTAAGAATTTTAAAATAAAAACTTTAAACACCTATAACTTTGGCATTTTTTAAGATATCTTAATAATTCTTTCACCAGTATGTTTGGTTAATAGTCTAGATTAAGAATATACCAATAACTCAATTTTGAATTTTTGAAAGTTAAGGTCCCTATTCCCAAGGCAGGTCACAAATGGCTATGAGGAAACTTACCTAAAAAGACAGATCCACTGACATTTTGTAGTAGTTCTGTGGAGTCTTCTTCTGAGTTCTTTATGACACTGTGTGGTAGTTGAGCATTTGTTCTTAATTCTTTGACACCGTGTAGTAGCTCTCTTATGAGCCCTCCCTCCATGACCGCTGTCGTGTAGTCTCCAAAAAATGTTATGCCATACTTTTGAGTTTTATTCTTTTCTTCAGAGATAATAGTTTCAACCACTCCTGGCCAGTTAGGGTAGAGTTTGATTTTTGCAAAAACTAGGTCCCCTACAGAGAAGTCAGATTCATTATCTGCTGCCATTTCTATTAAAATTTATTAGTTTCTTGAGACTGAGTGCTTCCAAAAATATAAATTCTATCAGTTCCTATTCACAGAATATTCACAGATAATAGTTTCAACCACTCCTGGCCAGTTAGGGTAGAGTTTGATTTTTGCAAAAACTAGGTCCCCTACAGAGAAGTCAGATTCATTATCTGCTGCCATTTCTATTAAAATTTATTAGTTTCTTGAGACTGAGTGCTTCCAAAAATATAAATTCTATCAGTTCCTGTTCAGGGGAATTGATATACGTGATTGGTCTTAAAAACTCAGTTTTTTATTGGAGGTTTGGCTGATTCCTCAGGTGAATTGATAAAAATTACTGGTCATAAGAACTCAGTTTTTTATTGGAGGTTTGGCTGATTCCTCAAGTGAATTGATAAAAATTATTGGTCATAAGAACTCAGTTTTTTATTGGAGGTCATTACAATGGTTTACCTCATATTTAGACAATCGAATGCAATATGTTGAAATAAATTACTTGTATACAAACAGAATAATTAAAGTGCAGTCAAATCTTGAACATATTAAACTTGGAGTCCCGCAGGGCTCGATTTTGGGCCCATTACTCTTTTTTGTGTTACGTAGGAAAAATGGCTGCTGTACTTTCAGAAATACCACAAAAAAATATATGTTTGTACGCTAATGACTCTAACATGAAAGTATCAGCTAAGACACTAAATGAGGTCGAAACATTATCAGTAATTGAAATGGAAAATATACAGTCTTTTTTAAAATTTCATAATTTAACTTTAAACATCAGCAAAACTAATTTTATGATATTTATAACTCAGCAAAATAAAGTCAATCACGAACTACAGATTTAAATTGAGGACACTTTGATTGACAGAAAAACTCAATGCAAATTTTTTAGGACTGATAATAGATGAAAATTTAAATTGGGACGGGCATTTACAAATGATAACCAGGAAAATGAACTCTGGTATTTATGCTTTAAGGAAAATGGCTTTAAGGAAAAAAAACCAGAAAGAAAACTGAAATAATCCCCAATCATCGATTAGAATTCTTTAAAAAAAACCATCGTATATGGGCATAAAATTTTTTAAAAACATACCAAATTCTATCAAAGCTATAAATAACTTGAAAGCGTTTAAAAATAGTTTGAAGAACTATCTGATTGATAAAGCTTTGTATTCACTTTCGGAATTCTGTGAGTAATATTAAGCTTGAATATTATGCGTAGACTTTCAATTATATTAGGTATAGTACTAGACACTATTCAATTGTATATATTTTGTACATATATGAATAAAGATTAATTTGATTTGATTTGAACGTTTAGCCTCAAGTTGTTAATCAAGACACCAACGCGGGTGTCAGAAACGACTCATACTGCGATCGATAACGTCATCACTAATCTATAAAGTGTCGCAGTGTACGTGGTCAATACAGCGATTTCCGACCACTACGGCCAAGAGGCTGTAATTAGCGGAGATAAAATAGAAAGGGAGCCCAACATTTCAAAAACAATAAGAGACTTAAGGCCAAGTAACATTGCTCTCCTCAACGCTTCTATTTCTAAAGAAAAGTGGGAATTCATCTCAGTCAGTCGAAAATAATTTAATAATCATTTTCGGACTGCTTGAATTTTTACTTAAATGCATACTGTCCCACACAAAAAGTTAATGCTTTACCCAAAAAGGCAAGTAACAAATGGATAACTAAAGGAATTTTAGTTTCGAAGAGAAAAACTCAAGTTTTTCTCCGAAATTAACAAAACAAACGCAAATGAAAATTTTAAAGTATTTTACCAAAATTACAAAAGAATTTACAAGAAGGTTATCCAAGCCGCAAAGGCATATGATGTTTCCAAAGCAATAAATTATTCTAAAAATATTTCCAAAACTGTCTGGAACATTATAAACAATAAGCAGAAAGAATCAAAACAAATAAAAATTAAAATTGGGGGAAAACTTATGGAGGACAGGACCGAGGTGGCGAATGAGTTTAACAGATTGTTCATGTCTGTTGCTTGTGAGCTACAAGACCGACCATTAACTCCACAAGGAACCCATTCGCATCTGCGGAGCCCAGTTACCTCAATGGTACTAACTACGGTTCTTGAGGAAGAGCTTGAGAAAATTATTCAGCAGCTCCCAGCCAAAAAGTCAAACTATATAAATTTGATGTCCGTGTGGCTTGTCAAACAATTTTCAAAACATGTTATTTCACCTTTGACAAAATTGATAAACTTATCTTTTGAACATGGAGTTTTCCCTCACTCCTAAAAATTGCAAAAGTGTTTTCAATTCTTAAGAAAAATGACCCTTATTGCACAAATAATTATAGGCCTCTCTCTATTTTGCCAGTGTTCAGCAAAGTCTTTGAAAAACTATTTTTAAATAGAATGATTCAGTTCTTAAATAAACACAACCTTCTTTTTTCACAACCAATTCGGTTTCAGAAAAGGAAAGTTGACAATCGTCGATGAGTCTCGTTGAAAAGGTTGTCGAGGGATTGGAAGGTACACACAAAGTGTATTTCTCGACTTGTCCAAAGCATTCGACTGTGTTGACCACGCTACGCTGCTTGACAAACTTGAATCTTACGGCATTAGAGGCATGCCGCTCAAGTGGCTTCACTCTTTTCTGTACAGCCAATCCCAAGTCGTCCAAATTTCAGATAAATTCTCTGAACCAATTGAGCCGAGATATGGAGTCCCTCAGGGTTCAATACTCAGCCCAATTCTTTTTCTTATCTATGTCAACGTCATAGGGTCAGCACTACTGCATGGGGGACTCATACAGTATGTGGATGACACGACCCTCTTGTTCAACAACAAAGTAAAACCACTCCTAGAACAACAATGCTTTGTTGATTTAAACAATTGCGTTCAGCATTTCAATAGTCTCAATCTGGAAGTAAACCCCTCCAAATGTAATGTATTAACATTTTCGTTGTGACCACAAAATATCACTGAAAGGCCAACCGTTTGGTTGGGGGATACCCTACTAAATGAGGCTGCTAGTTCAAAATTCCTGGGAATACACTTGGATCGAGGGTTGACCTGGAATTATCACATCGACCATGTTTGCTCAAAATTGTCCTCAGGCATTTATGTCTTGATAACTTTAGCCAAATTTTGCCCAACTCAACGTTCTGATGACAGCGTATTACGGCTTGATCTACCCTCATCTCACCTACGGTGTGGTGCTGTGAGGAGCTTCAACAAATAATCAGTTCAGCAGAGCGTTTAGATTGCAAAAACAAACGATTCGTATAATTGCAAAGTTAAAGTTCAGAGAATCTTGTAGAGAAGCGTTCAAAAACCTGAAACTATTGACACTGCCATGCCTTTACATATTGGAAACAACAATGTTTTGCATAAGTAAAAGTGCCATGGTAAGTGGGCGGGATATACACGCGCACGAAACCAGACACAGAGATGACTACCGATTTGGAAGCCACAGGACAGTAGTCTACGAACGCTTGCCCTCACACACTGACGTTCGTTTTGTCAACAAATTACCGGACTCAATTAAAAATGCATTTTAAACGCCCAAGGCGTTTAAAACTCGCCTTAAACGCTTTTTAGCGTCTCATGCATTTTATAGGGCTGACGAGTATATGGCATGTAACTGGGAGACCACATAATCAGATGACTGACAACCGGCGCCGGAAGTTGGAATTAGGCATGAATGAATGTGTGACTGAAAATGATGTATGTTTGAATGAGGTTTCGATGTGGTACAAATGTATTAATTTGAATATTTTTAATATGACGATTGCTATACATTTTATAATGTCTTGGCAAAATAAACTTGATTTGATTTGATTAATGCATCCATTAGTAGGCATACATCAAGTTTCAAATAGAAATTATGATAGTCACCAAATGTTGTCATTGGAAGGCCGTTCCAAACTGATAAAGCTATTTTATACTCTAATTCACTTATATGCTCATCATTTAATCTGTTATAAAACGCTTTACGGGGAGTTGAGGTTCATTTAAAACCGTGGAAGATGTCACATAGTCATATGGGTATGAACCTTTTTGTTTAATTAAGTGTTTTTGTTCATTTTCCAGTTTTGAGTTGTTCAACCAGTTTTGAGCTTTCTGTTAATTATTCCATAGCCAGTCCATTAGCCAAGGTCGCTAGGCTTTCTGCCATCAAGCGGTAACTGTCTAAAAACTGTATCCAGATGCGACCTACTCGAACAGAAATTGAGATATATTTTTCACTATTCGAGGGAAGCACTTTCACTTAACCATTTTTTAGGATGTGTAAGTTTTTAATTATAAACGCCTGATCGTAATTGCTAAAATTGTGAAAGTAGACCGGTATAAAATTTGGCACTTGACAGCATAAATTACACCGATTGCATAAAGTGTCTGTATGTACCGGTAATGTATCAGTGGTCCAGTACTTTTCCACCATACTATTCAGATGTCTCATTAAATGAGCGATCACAAAGGTCACAGCTAGTTGTAAGCATGTGACGTTCGGTCTCATCCTCTGTTATTGTGACTGGAAGGTTACTACGGGCATACTTGGGATTAACGATTAAAATAATTGACGATTAAATTTAATCGTTACTTTTTCTATTAACTTTTTAACTTATTCGTTAGTTTTGGTAATGTTTAACTTCTAACTTTAACTAGTTGAAAATTTGGCTAACGGATAAAGTAACTCAGTTAGTTTTTCAAATGTGATAAAAGATGCCATTTGGTCCGAGGAATGTGGACTAGGGAGAAAGTATCTAAAACTCAGGTCAAAGACCAATTGTTTTCCTCATCCCCCAATTGTCACTGACAAGCAAGATCACTGTTTTGAAGACGCACCCCCTCCCCTTTACTCACATTTTACTGCCTTATAAATAAAAAAAGGCTGACCAAACGAGTATACCATTGTTGTGGGATTGACTTGTGTCCCAGGGGTGATCATTTCACTTGACTAGTTTATGTTTAGGGATAAAGTCCATCTCTTGACGATCGGCGTCTTACGAATAAATAAATAAAAAAAAAAAAAAAAAAGTTGAGATAGTCATTTAGTTATCTTGTTTTAAATCAACGTGTTGGGCCTAAGCTTGTTTATCTTTCATAAACCCACTGAAATCTTACCTGTTTACCCATCTATCTGCATGATTAATTAGGAAAATCAGTTGCATTTTGACGTTAATGCTGTCAATACTTGATTAATTGATCATACAGAAATACATATCTACGAGCTGACATGACATATGACTTAAGCTGACATGATTTTTTCATTTGCATCCATATTTATTTGCTTGCCAAGACAACCACTATCAACCAAGTATTTCCCACTATCAAACTATTTCTTTTATAAAATTCCATTAGTATCTGTCCTTCTGTATTCCTACTTCCCCAACCTTTTTTCCCCATTGTCTCTTCAAAATTCTCTCTATCTCTACGTACATATGCATTCAGATCCCCCATTATTATTACAGTTCCATTTCCTATGTCACTCTGTAACTCATCCTCAAAACTCTTTTTCTTCAATTTTGCATTCTACTTGTGGTGCGTACACTTGTAGTAGCTCCAGGTGTTGACTCTTTAAGCTAACTCTTGTTTTTATCAATCTCTCGCTCACTCCTCTTACCTCTGCTATTATATCCCTTCTCATTACCCAGCCAACTCCATTTCTTGACCCTTCGTCATTTCCCTTCCAATACAGAGGGAAACCTTCTCTCAATTCCTTTACCTTTCCACCTTATTTCCGCTAATCCCAGAACATCCAAACTTATCCTTTTCATCATATCAGTCACCCCCTCCACCTTCCCTCAATGTTCAAGGTTCCTAATCGTAGTCCTATTTTCTCGCCAAGTCTTTTTCCATGTTTTCTGTCCTTTCTGAGGCTTCTTATACTGTTTTTGAAAGCAATGGGTTATCCACTACTGGCTTGCTAGGCCTGTTGTAGCTTCTTTGGTTTACCTTCGGAGTGCCTTCTCCTAGCCTTTGGGAAACCAACTCCTTCCTCGTAGAAGGCAGCACGGGGCTGGGGCACTGAATATTTACTGGTGGCACTTACTCACAAAGTCACTACGCTGTCATTGGAATTTGTGGTTTTTGATGGTTATAACCCTGCCACAGGTTACCCCCCCCCCTTCCTCTAGTGTAGCAGCCTCGCTCCGGGACTGCTTATTTCGATTTCCTCTTATGATATAGTAATTTATTTTCCATAAAAATTACAACATTTGTTTACATTGGAAATACTAGTCATCACTGACCAGTCTTAACACGTTCACTGCTGATTTTAACTACATTATGTTCCCAATATGCTAAAATGTAAAAGTGAATGAAAACATACCTGTGTGTATCAGAAAGTAAATGGACCAGGTATAAAAAAACTCGTCCACTTTCGCCTTTTACAGCTTCTTACTGATTAGAAAGGCCAAGGTTGATGCAGGAGATTACTCGTTTGGAGGTCAATGACTGATCTTGCTCTAATCCACATTTTCAGTCAACCAACAAAAAAGCCAAGGCAGCTGCCAAACCATATATATATAAAAAATCCCAGGAAATCTACCCTACTAATAATTAGTTAACACTACTAATTACTGACTAAAAATCAAAGTTTTTTCATAAAAAAGTGTTTTTAAAGAAGGGTTTCTGAGCCTATAATGAAATTTTTTCAAACCGTTAGTATATGTTTACTATTGTACATATTTGTTCATTACAATACGGTTGTTTTTTAAACAATAACCTACAGTTTTTGTTCTTTATATTATGTTTCTATATATTATTATTATAATTATAGAAATATTTAATTTAAATGTTATGTAGTAATTATTGTTAATGTTTTTGTATACACAAATACAATTTTGCTTTCTATATTTCTGTTTTGTATTTTGTTTTGTTTCTTATGTATGAATTGTATTGTTTATACAGATATAGCCTACACTACTTTCCTTATTACTTTTTCATACAAGCTTAAACCAGTTTTGTTACTTATATTGCTATTTTATATATATATTAGATATAGTTTTAAGATAGAAATAGGGAATATTATTAAGACTGCTGCACGTCCACTTAGGTTAAGAGTTTATAAGCAGACAAATGTTATGTATTTGTAATGTATTACTTATCATTAACACGTTCACTGTGGTGGTTGTTCCGAGCCAACCGTGGGGGGTCACCGCGCATGCGTTGGTTGGCTCGGAACAACCGTAGCAATCCCACTATATTTCAATTCAGTGTGTTCCTGACACGTGTTCCACGCGGTTGAGGCTATGTTTTTCTTCCAGCTGAATGTCTGGCGATTTTAAATTTCGCGTAGTTCCGGTTCCCAGAGATCAGCACATTTGTGGCGCTTTATTTTCGCCAACTCGTGTTTTGCTATATGTTCTGTGCTAGTAGACAGTTTTTCATCGTGTTCTTTGTGTATTTTTATTGAAAATGGATGAAGATCCTGATCAAGTGGAGTTTATAGATTCAGATGATGATAACGCCAGTAATGCCACCGACAATCAAGAGTTTGAGGAGGACGACCTCGATTACGATCCTGATTTTGACGCCAACCCTCTGACTTGGTCACAGCACACTAATGGTATGAGACAATTAGATTTTACAAAAACCGAAGGTTTACGTGTACCGGTTCCTGGCAATAACCCAATTGATTTTTTCATGCTGTTACTCGATGTAGTGTTTTTGGAAGGCCTGGTAAAAAAAAACCAACGCTTACACTTTAGAATTTTTTTGCGGCCCTAACACAACCCCGAAATCTCGTATCACAAAATGGAAAGACGTAACCGTGGAAGAACTAAAGATATTTATTGGCTTGCTATTCGACATGGGAATCAATCAAAAAGCACGAATCCAGGATTATTGGAGAAAAACTAAGACATTTATACCAGTCTATGGAAAATGTATGGCTCGTGATCGTTTCTTGCTTATACTTAGATGCTTGAACTTTGATTTGCATAACCCAAATGACCGTCTTTCCAAATTTAGGTATTGTGAAGACTATTTCAATAATAAAATGATGGAAATATTTTACTCTCAAAAGAATTTATCCCTTGATGAAGGAATGGTTTTGTGGAGAGGTCGATTGTATTTTCGACAATACATCAAAAATAAGAGACATAAATATGGAATCAAACTATACACCTTATGTGACCCCCATGGATTGATGTTGAAATTTTTGATATATTGTGGAGTTTTGGACGATTTAGGAGGTAAGGGTCATGCCGCTAATGTAGTATTGAACCTAATGAGGGAAAAACTAAATGTAGGCCATAGTTTATATATGGATAACTTTTATAATAGTATACTCTTTGCAGCTAAAATATTATCATGCCTAACATATTGTACTGGTACTTTGCATGCTGACCGGAAATATATTCCACAAGATGTGAAGTGCAAATTTACAGACTGGTCAAACTATTGCGAGATACAGCGAGGGCATGATGGTAGGGAAGTGGAAAGACAAAAGAGTGGTCCAATATATATCAACTGAGTTGGAAAATAGTATGGTTACAATGATAAACAAAAGAAACAATGAGGCTGAGAAAACTTTACCGATTGTAAAATACAACGCCTTTATGAAGGGCGTAGATCGATCCGACCAGATGCAGTCCTATTATCCTCTTGAGAGAAAAAGTCTAAGATGGTATAAAAAAATGTTTCTGCATATCCTACAAATGCTTATGGTCAACTCGCAATATCTATTCAATGAATCACTTGGACCGAAACGAAAAATGCCACTTCTCAATTTCACAGTCTGTTGTAAATGCTTTGCTGCCAGAACATCCAGCCCCAGTGCGTCCACTTGCACGGCCAGGAGGTCATTCAATCTCAAAAATACTGAAAAAGAGGCCCAACTCCAACCGAATTAGCCAAAAGAAATGTTGTCAATGCTCTTCCCAAGGTAAAAAAAGGTACACTACGTACGAGTGTGCTATGTGTCCAGAAAAACCGGGACTGTGCGAAGTGCAATGCTTTGACCGGTGGCATCAACGACAAAACTAAGGTGAAAGTGTACGGTTGGTTGGGTGGGATGTATATATGTATATAAAAATATTATAACTTACTAATCTATCTATAATATCTTTTCTAGTACAACTTTTTTTTAGTGTGTAAATAGCGGAAATGGTGCAGTGTGCGTAGATGTGAACGTGTCGGGTCGGGCGCAGTGTGTTGGTTGTTCCGGAACAACCCAAAAAACCATTATCAAAAACACCCGAAATTAGACCAGGACCTGCCAAAATACGAGTGAAAGTGAAAAAACACTACTCCAGTGTGTAAATAGCGGGAAAAGCGCAATGTGCGTTGAAGTAAACCTGACGGGTCGGACGCGGAATGCGTTGGTTGTTCCGGAACAACCTGAAAAAAAACTGTTCAATAACACCTCAAACGGGCTAGTATAGCTAAATATCATCTGATATCACCAAAGGATACACACAGGTATGTTTTCATTCACTTTTACATTTTAGCATATTGGGAACATAATGTAGTTAAAATCAGCAGTGAACGTGTTAAGACTGGTCAGTGATGACTAGTATTTCCATGCCAGCAATGTAAAAAAATTTTGTAATTTTTATGGAAAATAAATTATTTATATCATAAGAGGAAATCCAAATAAGCAGTCCCGGAGCGAGGCAGCTACACTAGAGGAAGGGGGGGGGGTAACCTGTGGCAGGGTTATAACCATCAAAAACCACAAATTCCAATGACAGCGTAGTGACTTTGTAGTAAGTGCCACCAGTAAATATGCAGTGCCCCAGCCCCGTGCTGCCTTCTACGAGGAAGGAGTTGGTTTCCCAAAGGCTAGGAGAAGGCACTCCGAAGGTAAACCAAAGAAGCTACAACAGGCCTAGCAAGCCAGTAGTGGATAACCCATTGCTTTCAAAAACGGTACAAGAAGCCTCAGAAAGGACAGAAAACATGGAAAAAGACTTGGCGAGAAAATAGGACTACGATTAGGAACCTTGAACATTGAGGGAAGGTGGAGGGGGTGACTGATATGATGAAAAGGATAAGTTTGGATGTTCTGGGATTAGCGGAAATAAGGTGGAAAGGTAAAGGAATTGAGAGAAGGTTTCCCTCTGTATTGGAAGGGAAATGACGAAGGGTCAAGAAATGGAGTTGGCTGGGTAATGAGAAGGGATATAATAGCAGAGGTAAGAGGAGTGAGTGAGAGATTGATAAAAACAAGAGTTAGCTTAAAGAGTCAACACCTGGAGCTACTACAAGTGTACGCACCACAAGTAGGATGCAAAATTGAAGAAAAAGAGTTTTGAGGATGAGTTACAGAGTGACATAGGAAATGGAACTGTAATAATAATGGGGGATCTGAATGCATATGTACGTAGAGACAGAGAGATTTTTGAAGAGACGATGGGGAAAAAAGGTTGGGGAAGTAGGAATACAGAAGGACAGATACTAATGGAATTTTATAAAAGAAATAGTTTGATAGTGGGAAATACTTGGTTTGAAAAAAGAGAAAATCATAAAGTAATGTGGTATAGTGGTGCGAATGGTAACAGGAAGTCGGTTGTGGATTACTTTCTCTATAGTGAAGAAATGAAGAAGGAAGTGTCAGACATAAAGGTCATACCATCTGAAGCCTTAGATAGTGATCATCAGCTTCTAATAATGGATTTAAGAATTAAAAGACAGGAAAGAAAAATAAAAGTGTGGAAGTTAAAAGATATGAAAACACAGATGGAGTTCCAGAATGAGATAAAGAAACTTCTACCAAAACAGCAAACACAGTCAGTGGAAGAGGAATGAAAGAAATTTAAGGAAGCTTTTGTGGAGACAGCAGAAAAATTTGTTGAAGAACAAGCTCGAAAAGAAGGTGGAAAGAACCCCCATCGTGGAATGAGGGGGTTAAAGAAATGATTAAAGAGAAGAATACAGCTTTTAGGAAAGGGTTTAAAGAAAGAACAACAGAAGCCAAGGAGGTATAAGACAAATGGAAAAGGGAAACAAAGAAAAAAGTCAAAGAAGAAAAAGTGGATAGAGGAATGGTCTGAAATGACAGAAAAGACGCAAAATGAAGCAAGAAGTTGCTCTAAGCTTTAGTAAAAAAAGAAGAGGAATGGTGATAGAGTAGATGTAAAATGAAAAATGAATATTGAAAGGAGATTAAGTGATAAAGAAGAATTAAGAGTGGAAAAATTATTTTCAAATTGCTAAATCCGAATGGTGAAATAAGAGACAGAGAGGAAAGGAAAGGTACAAAGGAAATGGAGATTGATGAGAATCAGGAAATTACTTGGTTAGAATTTGAGGAAGCGGTGAAGAAAATGAGTACAGGAAAGGCAGCAGGAGTGGATGAGTTACCAATTGAGCTAGTGAAAGGTGGAGGTACAATGGCATGCAATGGCTATATAGTGTTTAATGAGTAGTGTGAAATGAGAATAAGGCGCCAGATGATTGGAAAAAAGCAGCAATAATCCCAATTTTCATAAAAAGGAGACAGAAAAGATTTCAGGAATTACAGAGGGATAGCTTTAATGTGCTTCACTGTGCAAAAGCATATGAAAAAATACTAGAAAAAAAGAATAAGAAAAGTTGTAGAGGGGAATATGTGAGAAGAACAGAACGGATTTAGACCTGAAAGATCAACAACAGATTTAGTTTTTGCAGCAAGGCACTTACAAGAGAAAAAATATGAGTATGAAGAAGACCTGGTAATGGCTTTCCTGGATATGGAAAAAGCATATGATAGTGTTAGAAGAAAGAAAGTCTGGGAGGTACTGAGAAGAAAAGAAATAAATGACAACATATTAGAAAGGATGAAGAAGATGAGGGAAGATAGTGAGAGCTGTGTGAAGGTGGGAGGTGACAAGACGGAATGGTTTAAGCAGACGTGGACTAAGACAAGGTAACGCCCTATCACCCACATAGTGTTGGATGAGATTATGAATGGAGTAGAAAGGAGAGTTGGAGAGGAAAATATGATGTTGATAGCTTTTGCTGACGATTTAATGGTTTGGGGGAGTACTATAGTAGAGGTACAGATACAGTTGAATGCATGGCAGGAGATAAGTGAGTATGGGTTGAAGTTTGATGTGAATAAAAGTGAGTAAATGATAACAAGAAAGAAAGGGATAACAATGGACATGCTGATGTTGTGCGGAAAAGACTTAAAGAAGGCAGAGTATTTTAAATACTTGGGTAGTATACTGAAGGAAAATTGAGGAAACGAGAAAAACACAATTAAAAGAGCAATACAAGCTGACAATTTTTATAGAGCAGCTGAAGGATTGATACACAGCAAGAATGTACCCTAGAGAAGCAAAGAAATTATTTTAAAATGTACTACGTACCGATTACGTACATGGAGTGGCATTGTGAACAATGAAGAAGAGGGATAAAATCAAGATTCAAGCAAGTGAAATGAGATTTTTGAGAGCGAGAAAAGGAATTACCAAGACAATAAGAGATAGCTTAGGAGAAAAACCGCTGCAAGAAAGGATAGAAAGAGAAAGATTGAGATAGTTTGGACATATGACAGAATGGACGAAAAAGGATCTTGAAGAAACAGTCGGAATATGAAATTCAGAGAAAGAGACCGAGAGGAAGACCAAGAGATAGATGGAGTGTGGAGAGTCTATTAAAGAGAGGGGAAGTGTGGAAAGACATCACGGAAGAGAGAAGATAGGAAGACAATTAGTGGTGGAGAGGATTTTGTACCAGGCAGACCCGGTGACGACTGGAAACTGCAGAAGATGATGATGTATGTATTTATTGCAAGTGAGTAGTCCAATAGCAAAACCAGTTTTATCCAAAACATTCAAAATCTGAGATTTTTATTGCTATGGATACGTCTTTTCATATGCTATATGTTACTGTTGAGAAACAGTCCCAAAATAAGCTCTATCCTATTAAAACGGATTGAGAAAAATGATAGAAGATGCAAAACCAGTTATATCCTATTTGGCTGCAGGCGCAATATCAGTTATATCTATTGGCAGTTCCAAATCAAGTTATATCCCACAAACAGTAATGGCTGCCTTCCGAATACAGTAGCAAAACAAGTTCAATCCCTTACTAATATGTTAGAAACTATGATACTTTGCATGAAAGAATTCCTAGTATTATAATAATAGTTACATATATTGGCCAAAACACTGCAGAAATTTAGTAGTTTTTGGTTGGCTACCCTGATCAACTAATGTTTTGTAAACAAATACATTTTTGTTCTCTTTTCTTTTGTAGCTTGTGTTACAAGTTTTAAGACGTGCTTTATTTAAGGCTGCTTTTAGTTTTAATTTTCTAGCTTACAATGGAACCAGATTTAAGTAGTCAAAGCTCAGAAAACACTGAGTTAGTAATAAGAGACATAAATGTTGAGGAAGTTATTACTGAAACCCCTACCAATAGGTCCAGGAAGAGAAAAGCTAACCCCCAAACATGGAAGAGGAATGTAGCAAAGAACGCTAGGTAAGTGTTAACATCGATTTCATTAAGTTTAATAAATGTTCACATAACAAATGAGTTAAAGTGATAGCCTTTAACTATATCGGAACTGAAAATGTGATTTAATAATATTGCTTCAGTCTGATTTTTCTTACATAGGTTACCTTATTTTTTTGTTTCAGACACCGGCCTAAAGGGTTTCCACAAATGCCTAACTGCCAACACAAAGGAAACAGCGAATTTAAGTGCTCGGAGCTCTCCCTACAAGACGTAAGAAGAATACACCAAAAATATTACCAAGATTGTGACTTGAACTCCAAAAAAACTATATTCTTCAAAATGTTGTAGTGTCTTCAGCTAAAAGAACCCGTCTTCCAGAAGGAGTTGTGTCTAGGAAAAAGGTTAGTACTACTTACTATCTTCCTAAGCAAAGAGAGGGGAAAGTAACCAACATAAAGGTTTGTAGGGCAGCTTTCCTCCGAATACTGCAGGAGAGCCGGAACAGGGTACAAAACCTGTGCCAAAAGTATCTGGAGCAAGGGATCACACCTCGTGAAACTAGGGGTGGAGTGAGGAACATAGAAAAGTATGAGTTAAAAAAGCAATCAGTAAAGGATTTTGTCAAATCTTTTAAGCCTTTACAAAAACACTATTTTAGATCAAAAAACATTGTTCGCCAATACCTGCCTAGTGACCTTAGCATTACCAAAATGTGGAATATGTATGATGAAGCTGTCGATGATGAAGCATTAAAAGTAAACTTGGAGTTTTTTCGAAATGTGTTCAATGAAAACTTTAACATAGGATTCAATGCACCGTATATAGACAAGTGTTCTACATGTACAAGAATTGAAAACCAAATAAATGCAGAGGTAGATAAAACCAAAAAGGGACAGTTTGAATTGGAGCTTAGAGCTCATAAAGCTCGTGCTGATAAATTCTATGCACTCTTAAAAGAAGAGAATAGTAACGAGCTCGTACTTAGCTATGACTGTCAACAAAACTTGCCTATGCCCAAAATACCTGACCAGGCATTTTGTACTTTTATATATAAGTACAATGACCAGGCTTATTATAAAAGACAATTGTACTTTTATAATTTTACTATATGTGAGGGATCATCTGGTTCGCAACAAAATAAATCAAACACATTTTGTTATGTGTGGACTGAGGATGTATTTCAAAAGGCATCGAACCAGATAGTATCAGCAGTACACCACAGGCTTCTAAATTCCAAACTTGATGGTGTCACTACAGTCAAACTATTTTCAGATGGCTGTGGTGGCCAAAATAAAAATACGGCTATGATTGGGATGATTTCCCAATGGCTGTTAACAGAAGCTCCTGGCAATGTAAAAAAGGTGATCCTATATTTTCCAATGGTAGGGCATTCTTTTATTCCTCCCGACAGAGTTTTTGGCATCCTAGAACGGGAATTCAAATCACATAGTGTAATTTTAACTCCTGATGAGTATGAAAAGTTAATGCTAAAATACTGTACAGTTGTACACATTGGACAAGAATGTCGAGTATATTGTCGCGGGCTGCAACAATAGACGACCGGTTTAGCAAGGAGAGGGACAAAGGTGCTCCGCCCTCTGCCTTTGTGAGAGGGCGCCTCGAATATGATTGGTTCCCTCCTTACCCCGCCGCGCCTACCCTCCTGCCCCGTGAAGAATGTTCTCCATGTTTCTGGAAAGTCGCCTCCCCGCCATCGCTGGGCCTTTCTTCTAGTCACCGGAACCTTCGAGAAGGTGGGGTATCCCTATATAAGGGACTCGCCTGATCAGTGAGTCAGTCTGGTTTTGGAGCAGTGAATTGAAAGTGTGACAGTAACCGTGACAGTGATCTATCGAGAAGATAGTGTGACAGTAACCGTGACAGTGCTCTATCGGGAAGTTAGTGTGACAGGACATTGAGAATTATTGTCGTATTGTTATTTGAAAGTAATAGTGTTAGGACATTGAGGACTTGTTATTAGATTATAGATTCCTCTTTGTTAAATCAGTAAGTGTAAAAAAATTGTTTAGAACTTAGCTATTACTTTATTTTATTGTAATTAAATAGTGTTAATAAATAGTTAGTTTAAATCAGAAATCGCCATTCATTCATTTATTTAAGAACCCTAGATACGTAACAATTTTACGTAACAATTTGGTGTCAGAAGTGGGATATTTTTGGCGATTTCATTTGTTATTTGTAGGAAGTAGGCCTATACATTTTATTTGTACTAACTATTGTCGTAGACTAATTGTTTTGCATTATATTGTTCTTGTAATTCATTTTTCATTAAGACCTATTTATTTATTGCGACATTGTTATTTTTGAATAGTAAATAGTTGAATATGGCTGCTAGGTCTGTTAAGCTATTAGATCTAAAAGTTGTAGACTTAAAAAGAGTTGGAAGAACGTGATCTGGATACCTCTGGCAATAAATCTGTTTTGCAGCAGAGGCTGCGGCAAGCATTGTTAAATGGAGGAGAGGATCCAGAAAATGTGCTTTTTGTATGCTTTGATGTTAACAAAATGTTAAGTGAGGTCTTAGAAAGTAATAATAGTTTGAAAGCTGAAGTTTTAGGAAGTAATACTAATTTGAAAACTGAAGTATTGGGAAAAGTTCAAGAGTTTTCTGATAAATTAGAAAGTAAAGTTGGCAATTTAGAAAATAATTTTGGTAAATTAGAAAATAATGTTAGTAACTTAGAAGATAAAGTTAGTGAGTTTAATGAGAAACTAAAGGTTATGCAGTGTGAACTAGAAAATAAGATAGAAAGTCATATAAGAGTAAGATTAAGTGCTTTTAATGTCGACACACCCATGGCTACTAGTGGTGTCGGAGCTGTTTCTACGGAGTGCGGGCAGGACGACAAGGTAGTTCCTCCACAGCAACCGCCTTTTGGGACATCGGCCACACATCCTGCCGTCCCAACCTTCGACGGGAAAATGCCATGGGAGGACTTCATGACTCTTTTTGATACAGCAGCAATGGTCCACGGGTGGACTCTGGAAACCAAAGCTTCCGTCTTATGTTTGTCGCTAAGGGGCGATGCATTGGGCGTCCTACAGACGATGCCGATATCGGAGCGACGTAATTATCCCGAGCTCTTGAGAAGGTTGGAAATGCGCTTCGGTCACCATCACATGGAACAGCTATACCGCTCCCAGCTGAGGGGCAGGGCTCAGAAACCCAGTGAGTCCCTCCAGGAATTCGAGGCTGACATCGCCCGGCTGGTCCGGAATGCTTACCCCTCAGTGACAGACGAGGTTTACGAGAGCCTGGCAGTCGACAAATTTCTGGACGGTCTACAAGAGCCTGAAACTCAACAGGCCGTGAAGCTCGCTAGGCCTAAGACTCTCAGTGATGCTCTGACTCAGGCTTTAGAGTTCGAGGCTGTTAGGCAGTCTGTCCGTGGTCAGGCCCGAGTCCGCGCTGCTGAGCCAGAACCTGCATTTTCTGTTGAGGAAATCGTAAAGAAAGTTTTGGAAGCTTTAAAGTCTAGGAAAAGGGAAATTCGCTGTTGGGGCTGTGGACAGCTAGGTTATCCACGCAGCAAGTGCAGCTCCAAGGTTTCTGAAAAAGGACAGGAAAACTAAAGAGGGTTGATGGGAGGGGGCAACTGTCAACCCATTATCTGGAGGCCCCAAGAAGTGTTATGGTGGCATCCCTTGGTGGCAGCTTGAGCAGTTTCTACGTGGATGGAACGGTGAATGGGCGAAACTGTTGTCTTCTTCTTGACACGGGGGCTACTATGACTATCTTAAGAGCGGATGTCATTTCTCCTGAGGAACTCTCCCCAACCATGTGGACCTTGGAAGACAGCCACGGGACAATCAGCACAGGTGTATGGGCAGACAGTTGCCTCCTTCGTCATTGGTGGTTGCAGATTTACACACTGTGCTCTGGTCGCTGACATAGAGGAAGAAGTCATCCTCGGCACAGACATCATGACGAAGCGCGGGTTTAAGCTAGATATGTCTAAAGGAGTAGTGACCGTTGGAGAGGAGGAGCTCATCCTGCGACATAGGAAGAACTTCCGTGGTCACTTGCGCCTGTTGGAGGACACTACTCTTGCAGCGCAGAGCCGGGTGATATCTAAGGCATCACCAGAGGGGGACCCCGGTCAGGGTCAAAGTGTTCTTCTGGAACCAACCAGTGACGTCACTCAACAGCTCGCTCGCGGTGTCCTGGTCGCTAGGACACTGGTTACCATAGGACCTAATGTTCCAGTACAATTGATGAATCTGAACTATTACCCTGTCACTTTGAAGAGAGGCACGGTTGTTGGGGACTACACGCTTGTCTCATCTGTCGTCCGTCAGGTACAACATGCCGTCCCTAAGGCTAGAAGTCTCCCACAGGAATTAGAGAGCTTTTTAGAAGAATCCTGCAAAGAGCTTACACCTGAGCAAGGAAAGGAGTTGAAGGACCTCGTCAATAATTGGCAAGATATTTTTGAGTTAGGAGACGGGCCAAGGGGACGTACTAGCATCGTCCAGCACCGGATTGACACAGGCGACGCAAAACCAGTACGCCAGGCTCCAAGACGACTTCCACTGTCTAAGCGAGATGAGGCCGAGGGCATAATAAAAGAAATGCATAAAGATGGAGTCATTGAGCCCTCAAATAGCCTGTGGGTGTCACCGGTTGTGCTGGTTAAGAAGAAGGATGGCTCTACCAGGTTTTGTGTGGACTACCGTCAGCTCAATAATATCACCAAGAAGGATAGCTACCCGCTTCCTAGAATTGACGACACGCTGGACACCTTGGTAGGATGCCAACTATTCTCGACTTTGGACCTTAGGAGCGGATATTGGCAAGTAGCCCTGGCCCCTGAGGACAAGGAGAAGACTGCTTTTTCAATTGGGAGTGGCCTATGGCAATTTACTGTAATGCCATTTGGACTATGCAATGCCCCAGCCACTTTTGAACGTCTAATGGAGAGCGTCTTAAGGGGCTTGTCATGGGAGACCTGTCTCGTCTATTTAGACGACATTATTGTATTGGGAAAAACCTTTTCAGATCATCTGACGAATTTAGAGCGGGTTTTCGAGAGGCTTCGTGCAGCGAACTTGAAGCTGAACCCGAAGAAATGCCACTTGTTTAGGAGGCAAGTAAGCTATCTTGGCCATGTCGTCTCGAGTAAAGGAGTTTCGGTTGATCCTGATAAAATCCGAGCAATAACCCACTGGCCTGTGCCTCGTGATAAACATCAGGTTAGGAGTTTCATCGGGCTTTGCACTTACTATCGCAGATTTGTTAAGGGGTTTGCCAATATTGCCAGGCCAATTACCAGACTAACGGAAGAGAAACGAGTCTTCGAATGGGACCAGAACTGCCAGCGATCCTTTGAGGAGCTGAAGAACAGGCTTAGCAGCGCCCCGATTCTGAGCTACCCAAGACCTGACGGACGATTCATCCTCGATACGGATGCGAGTAACACCGCCATTGGAAGCGTCCTTTCTCAAATACAGGACGGTGAGGAACGTGTCATCGGGTACTTCAGTAAAGTCCTCTCAGCTCCGGAACGTAACTACTGCGTCACAAGGAGAGAACTTCTGGCAGTTGTGAAGTCAGTTGAACACTTCCACAAATACTTGTATGGAAGACGGTTCCTGTTGAGAACGGACCACGCGGCTCTCATGTGGTTACTGAGATTCAAGTCTCCAGAGGGTCAAGTGGCCAGATGGATCGAGCGCCTACAGGAGTATGACTTCGAGTCCGAACATCGTCCTGGCTCCAGCCATCGGAACGCAGATGCGCTGTCTAGAAGGCCCTGTGAGGACGACTGCAAACACTGTTCTCGTCAGGAACAGAGGACAGCAACTGTCAAAAGGTCTACTGTAGTTGACAACGCTTGGGAGCCTACAGCACTGCAGAAGGAGCAGAAAGAAGACCCTGATTTGAAATATCTGTTCAACTGGAAACAGTCCGATAAAGGGAGGCCATCGTGGCAGGAGGTTTCACCGCTTTCGAAGACTGTGAAAACCTACTGGGCGCAATGGGATTCCATGCTGATAGATAATGGCCTGATGAAGAGGGCAGTGGAGTCTGTGGATGGGGGGAGCCGTAGGCTTCAACTAGTTGTTCCTCGGAGGAGAGTGCCGGATGTTTTAAGGGAGCTCCACAATGGGACATCGGGAGGCCACCTGGGAGTCCACCGGACCTTGGAAAAAGTACGAGACCGTTTCTATTGGGCTAATCTGAAGAACGATGTGTTGGACTGGTGTCGGCGATGTACGACTTGTGCGGCATCCAACGGCCCACTGAAAAAGAGTAAGGCCCCGATGAGAAAGTACAATGTGGGCGCTCCATTCGAGCGGATTGCCATTGATGTAGCGGGCCCCTTTCCCATCACCGACAGTGGAAATAAATTTATTCTAGTAGCAATGGACTACTTCAGTAAATGGGCTGAAGCCTATGCGCTTCCCAATCAAGAAGCTTCCACTGTCGCGGACGTGTTGGTGAAGGAATTTGTCAGTCGGTTCGGGGTTCCTATGGAACTACACTCCGATCAAGGGCGAAACTTCGAGTCGGCTGTATTCACTGGAGTGTGTGAGGCTTTGGGGATCCGAAAGACAAGGACGACTCCTCTTCACCCTCAGTCGGATGGCATGGTGGAGCGAATGAACCGAACCATGGGAAGGTATCTCTCAAAAGTTGTCTCCGAACATCAGCGAGACTGGGACCAGTACATACACCTGTTTCTACTAGCGTATCGCAGTTCTATCAGTGAGACAACTGGGCAAACACCTGCGAGTGTGGTATTTGGTCGGGAGCTCCGTCTACCATGTGATCTGCAGTTTGGACTGAAACCTGACGAAGACGTCGCTGGGGAAGATTATGTGTCAAATCTTCGAAAGAGAATGGACGACATACATGAGAGGGTTCGCTCAAACATCCTTGGAGCTAGTGACAGAATGAAGGACCGGTATGACATCAAGGCGGAGAAGGGTGGTTTCAAACAAGGAGAACTGGTCTGGCTGCACAATCCTCGAAGGCGTCGTGGCTACTGTCCCAAACTTCAGTCTTCATGGGAAGGTCCCTACGAGATAGTCGCAAGGATAAACGACGTGGTTTATAGGATTAAGAAGCGGCCAAACGGGAAGCCAAAAGTGGTCCATTTTAACCACCTTGCACCCTATAAAGGAGACCATGGACCAGTTGAAGACCAACACACGAGGGCCGTTTCAGCTGAATCCAGGGACTTGGATATGGCGGATCGAGGTGGCGTTGCTGATGTGGTCTACAAGGACATCTTCTTGTTACCAAAGCGCTACACCCTTGCTCACTGTGTTGCAAAAGACCTGAGAATGTCTCGCGGAATAGCCACGGTGTTCAGAAGAAAATATGGGGGCATTGAAGAACTGGAGAAGCAGAAACCGAGCATCGGCAAGGCACTTCATATTCAACGGAACGGCCAACACCTATTTTACCTGGTGACCAAGGAGCGCTCTCATCAGAAGCCCACCTATGAAGCATTGATGGAAAGTCTCCTGAACCTGCGGGCGGAACTCCTTCGTAGGGGGCTTATGAAGCTCGCCATCCCTAGAATAGGCTGCGGGTATGACGGCTTGAATTGGGCAGTGGTCCGAAGGATGGTTCAAGGGATCTTCGCAGATTCTGGAATAACTGTGGTGGTCTGCGTCTTCAACCCTTGGGACTCAGGAATGAGGACGGTGGCTAAGGATGGGCTTACAAATCTGCGCCTGCCACCAGGACCTGTTCCGGGACAGAACAGCCTTAAGGAGGGGGTAGTGTCACGGGCTGCAACAATAGACGACCGGTTTAGCAAGGAGAGGGACAAAGGTGCTCCGCCCTCTGCCTTTGTGAGAGGGCGCCTCGAATATGATTGGTTCCCTCCTTACCCCGCCGCGCCTACCCTCCTGCCCCGTGAAGAATGTTCTCCATGTTTCTGGAAAGTCGCCTCCCCGCCATCGCTGGGCCTTTCTTCTAGTCACCGGAACCTTCGAGAAGGTGGGGTATCCCTATATAAGGGACTCGCCTGATCAGTGAGTCAGTCTGGTTTTGGAGCAGTGAATTGAAAGTGTGACAGTAACCGTGACAGTGATCTATCGAGAAGATAGTGTGACAGTAACCGTGACAGTGCTCTATCGGGAAGTTAGCGTGACAGGACATTGAGAATTATTGTCGTATTGTTATTTGAAAGTAATAGTGTTAGGACATTGAGGACTTGTTATTAGATTATAGATTCCTCTTTGTTAAATCAGTAAGTGTAAAAAAATTGTTTAGAACTTAGCTATTACTTTATTTTATTGTAATTAAATAGTGTTAATAAATAGTTAGTTTAAATCAGAAATCGCCATTCATTCATTTATTTAAGAACCCTAGATACGTAACAATTTTACGTAACAATATGATTGGAAAAAAAGTATTGAGGAAACTCATAAGATAACTACAAAATGGCACTTTCAGTGTCAGAAGGCAAAAAAGATTGTAATTTCAAGATCTAATGATAGGAAGAGTGCTTTAGTTAGAGATGACCCTCACTATGTTTTTGAGATGGGGCAAGCTAAGTCCTTGCTCAAAAAGGGCAAAAACTGGTCAAGAAGTGAGAAAATTGAATTTCCCAAGGGCAATGAAATAAAACCGGCAAAGAAAAAAGATGTCGTCGCATTGCTACTGCTTCACTTTGGAGAATCGTGGCGTGAAAACCCTAACTTAGACTACTTCAAACAAGTGCTTGGTTCAATAAATAATGAACAGCTTGATGACACCGAGGAGGAAGATGAAGTCCTACATGACCTTGAACTTCCACCAGAGGATGAAGCTGTTGAATAAAACATAATTAGTTATTTCAGTATATTTTTGTCAGTGTTCTAAATTATAGGAATAGATAACTCTAAAGACTTGAGACTGTGTCTATCAGTACTAAGATTGTGTCTTATATATTTTTGGCACTAAAACAGTTTTTTATTTTTCACTTATATTGTGTCTTACATTTGGCACTAATAATGTATTTTAATTTTAGCAGTGATTCTGTATCTTTCTTATTAAATACAATTATTATTCTTATAAACTTTAGAGTATGCTATTTATTTTACCCTCACTGACAGGATTTGACTGCTTTTGCATCTGTTGCAAAGTTCAAGATGGCTGACGGTCCATTTCCAAAATAAGTTATATCCAACTGACAGATGCAAAACAAGTTATGTGAATTTTACTTTTCTAAATAAAAATAGTTCTACTTATCTTAGATTATACAGCTGATTACCAGATAATAACATGAATTTAATACATTTTTTGACATACAAATCATTTAATGATCACCTGCTGAAGTGTAAATAACAGTTTTTGTTAAATAACTCTAAACCATCTGAAACGGATATGGCTGGTTTTGCTATTGGACTACTCAAGTAAAGTATATTTAGTCTTTTAATTTGTTTTATTTGTGTTACATAGTCGAATTTTTTAAAGTCCTGATGATGCACCTAGTGCGTCATCAATTTTTTCTTATAAAACAGCTTTAAATTAAAAAATAAATGCCGAAATGTATATAATAAACCTATAGCAAAACATTTTTGGGTTGGTACAGCACAAAGGGGGTTGGGTCTAAATGTGTTAACAAATGCTCCTACACCACTACCACCCTCATGCTGCTTGTCATTCTGAAACATATTGTAGCCATTTAACTCCACTGTTTGATCAGAAATATTTGCTTTTAATCAAATTTCATGAATTAAAATAATGTAAAAGGAAATATGTCGACTGTGATGAGTTAGTAAGAAGGTAATGGATAGTCATTTGAGCGGGGAGAATAGCAGGGCATCAAACATCAACTCTGCAAAGTGGGACAGTAAACTTTAAAGAATTCTTTGAGAAAAGAACATGTAAAGTTAAATGTTGTCTTATTTTACCAGGCAAAGTTGGGACTAAGTAGCCCTCTCTAACACTTAACCTGTTAGTTAGTGATAGGGCCATAAAGAGTCAATTGAGCACAGACTGTTGAGTAACTGGGCAAGCATGTAGTCTCAATGCAGATTAACTAAGGGTTATTAAACGTATTCTGTACAGAATGGTTTGGAAGACAGTTTTCTGAAGAGATGTAGTTAGGCAATATAGTTAGTTATTTGAGAAGAGACGGAAGAAAGTACATTAAAATTCAACTGTGTAGAATGAGTGGGTAACTATAAAATATCTTTTATGAAGAGATCGTTCAAGGGCAGTTAAGAGTCTTCTATGTAGAGTAAGTGCAAAAAGGCCAACAAACGTTTTCTTTGCAATAGTCATCTCTTTAGTTAGCGATAGAGCTATAAGGGGTCAATTGAGCAGAGAGTGCTAAGGGCATCAAATGTCTTCTTTATTGTGAGTTGGAGACATCAAGGGTCTTTTATGCAGAGAGGGTAGAACGGAAATTAATTTTTTTTTCTCTGTAGAATGAAAGTTAGGGCTATTAAGAGTAAGTGCAAGAGGTATCAACATTTTTTTATGCTGAGTGACTAGGCAGGGCATATAAGTCCTGTGCAGAGGGGTCATCAAACATTTTCTGTGCAGAATGAGTGGTACAGCACTTAGTATTTCTTCTTAGGTTAGAACGACTAGAAAGCCACCCAACATTTTCTGTGCAGAGTACATGAGCCATAAAATAGTCTTCTGTGCAAAGATAAATTGAGGGATCCATCTCAACTCAGAGGGCAGAGGAAAGCTATCCATTGCTTTCAGTAAGGAGTTTGTGGGTACGCCATGAATAGGCATTTGAACAGGGAGAGTACTAGGGTATGAAACATCATCTCTGCAGAGGGAGAGAGCAATACATAAAGGGTCTTTTTGGAAGTGAACATTTGAGGGGTAATCAAGAGTTTTCAGTGTAAAATGATTGGTGGATTATAAACAGTTTTCTAAACAAACTTGAGTACAAGGTCCCCTGTTGGCATTTGATGAGAGATAGTGGGGGGAGGGGGTTTCATCACTTTGCTAAGTGAGAGAAAAAACTGTAACAAGTGTTTTGAGAAGAGATTTTTCAAGGTAGTTAAGACAAAGGTAGTTTGTCTTCTTCAATTTAAAGTCTCCGACAGTCATAGTCTTCTTATCTTTAGTGCAGAGGGGTTGAAGGAGAATCAATTTTATTTCTTTTTTCGGAGAGTGAAAAGGAGAGCCATTAAGAATAAGTGCGAAAGGTACCAATGTATTCTATGTTGAGTTACTGGGCAGGCTAGTTAGACTCTGTACAGAGTAACTGAGGAGCCATCAAACATCTTCTGTATAGAATGTTTCGGAAGACAGTATTCTTAACATATTTAATGAGAGGGTGATATAGTCATTTGAGCAGAGACAGTAGGAGGTTCATCAAAATTGAACTATGTAGAATGAGTGTATCTATAAAATGTCTTTTGTGGAGAGATCATTCAAGGGTAGTTATCTCCTGTGCATAACAAGTGCAAAAGGGCCCAAAAACGTTTTCTTTGCACTAGTAGATTGGAGGCTCACTTAAGAGTCATCTGTTTGGTTAGTGATAGTGCCATAAAGGACCAATTTAGCAGCAAAAAGTGCAAAGGGCACCTAATGTCAGTGCCGTGACGTCAGTTGAAAGAGGCATCAAGAGTCTTTTATGCAGAGAGGGTAGAAGGGAAATTGATTTCTTTCTCTGTAGAGTGAAAGGCATGGTCATTAAGAGTAAATGCGAGATGTATCAACATCTTTTATGGTGGGTGACTGGACAGGACATATATGTCTTGTGCAGTGGGATCAACAAACTTTTTCCCTGCAGAATGAGTGGTACAGCACTTAGTATTTCTTCTTAGGTTAGAGTGACTAGAAAAGCCACCTTCTCCTGTGCAGAGTACGTGAGCCATAAAATAGTCTTCCGTGCAGATATTAATTGAGGGCATCCATCTCCTCAGAGGGCCTGTTAAGGATATAGATTGCTTTCTGTAATAAGTTTGTAGGAGGGCCAAGGATAGGCATTTGAACGGGTAAAGTACCAGGGCATAAAAAATAATCTCTGTTCAGGGAGAGAGCAATCCATAAAGTCTTTTTGGAAACAAACATTTGAGGGGCAATCAAGAGTCTTCACTGCAGAATGAGTTGGTGGATAATTAAGTTTTCTAAACAGACTAGTGTAGAAGGACCTCACACATCTCCTTTGCAAAGTGAGAGAACCATAACAAGTGTTTTGAGAAGAGATCGTTCAAGGTAAAGGGGAAGATTGTTCTTCAGTGCAGAGTAAGCACAAAGGGGCAAACACACTTCTTCAATACAGTGTCTGACAGCCATTGAGTCTTCTCATCATTGGTGCAGAGGACTTGAAGGAGTATAAATTGTATTTATTTTTTTGCTGAGTGAAAGGGAAAGCCATTAAGAGTCTCTCTTAAGGGTAAGTGCGAGAGGTATGAATGTCTTCAATGCTGAGTTACTGAGTAGGCTATTTAGTCTCTGTTCAGATTATCTGAGGAGCTATCAAATGTTTTCTGTGTAGAATGATTCGGACAACATTATTCCGCGAACAAGTGGAAGGGTTATAAAAACATTTAAGCAGAGACAGTAGGAGGTTCATAAAAATTGTACTGTGTAGAATGAGTGGGTAACTATAAAATTATGAATGGGGCACTGAACCTATTATGTGCTGTGAGTTGAAGATACAACAAGGGCCTTTTGTGCAGAGATAGTAGAAGGTGGATTAAATTTGTTCTCTGTAGAGTGAAAGTCAGCGCCATTGAGAGTCTCTGTTAAGATTGAGTGCGAGATGTACCAATGTCTCGCACTCAATAGTGAGCAGAGGGGCTATCAAATATTTTCTGTACAGAATGAGTGGGTAGGCAATTATATTTCTTTTTTGTTCAGAGTTTCTTGAAAAGCCATCAAACATCTTCTGTACAGAGTAAATGAAAGAGCCCTAACAAATTGTCCATGCAGATATAGAGTAAAGGCATTTGACCTTTCCAATTTAGAGGACATGGGAAGGTTATCAATCGTCTTCTGTGATATGTTAGTATAAATAGTCATTTGAGCAGAAAGTACCAGGGTATCAAACAACAAATCTGCAGAATGAGAGAGCAAGCCATAAACGGTCTTTTGAGAAGAGAATGTTTTAGGGTCCATCAACTGTATTCTTTGCAGAGTTAATGAATGGGCAATCAAATGTCTTTCTCTGTGCATAATGAGTTGGAGGACCATAAACATTCTTCTAACATAGGTAATGAGAGGGTCATGGTCATTCAAGCAGAGGGTAGGAGGTTCATCCAAAATCTCCTTTGCAGAATTAGTGGTCAAGCCATTAAGTCTTTTGAGAATAGATGTTAAGGGTTGTTAAGATCTTCTGTGCAGATTAAGCTCAAAGGGGCTCACAAAATTCTATGCCATGTCTTTGAAGAGATCATTGAGAGTCTAATCTTTGGTTAGTGAAAAGGCCTTTTTTCATGGTGAAGAGAGGAGGGCCATAAAGGGTCTCTGCTAAGATCGAGTGCCAGAGGTACTTGCGTCTCCCATACTTAATGACTGCATAGGTTCTATTTTAGTCTTTTGTGCAGTGAGTTGAGGGCCTAACAAAATTTTCTGTTGAAAGTGCCAAGGGGCCAACAAGCTTCTTCTATGCAAATTGATTTGGAAAGCCACTAATAGTGTTCTGTGTTGTTTGTAAAAGGACAATGAAGGGTCATTTTGCAGATAGCAAAGTGCATTCTTCTAAGAGGATTAAAAGAGCGTTCATCAAGGGATTTGTGTATAGATTATTTGAGGGCATCAACCATCTTTGGTACAGATTGAATAGGATTACCATCAATCGTCTTTTTTGAGTGATTGGGAGAGCTATAGTATTCTGTGCTGAACCAGAGAGCGAGGCATCAAACTCCATTTGCTCAGACTGAGTGGGACGGCCAAATAGTTATGTGAGCAGTGAAAGAGTGGGAGTGCATTGAACATTATCTCAGGAGAATAAGAGGTCATTAAAGGTCATTTGGGAAGATAAGGGTTGAGGGGCCATCAACAGTTTTATGTGCAGTGGAAGGGCTCATATAATGATTTTAGCACAGAGAGAGAGGAGGCAATTAGATGTCTTTTGTGCTGAATAGGTCGGAAGTCGGTAAAAACAGATTAGTAGGGGGATCATATAGTCATTTGAGCAGAGAGAGTACATAAAAAATCTCCAGTGCAGAATGAATGGGTAAGCTATAAAAATTCTTTTGTGAAGAGATCAGCTCATACAAGGATATTTAAGATCTCTTGTGGAGAGAAAGTGTGGAGGAGTCCACAAATATTTTTGCCAAGTCATTGGAAGGACCATTGAAAGTGTTCTGTTTAGCTAGTAAAATGGCCATTATTTTCTTTTAAAAGTGAAGAGCGCCATAAAAATGTTATACTAGGAATGAGTGTAAGAGGTAGTAGCGTCTTCTATGCCGAGAGACTGAGAAGACTATATTATAGTCCTTTGTGAAGAGTGAGTTTAGTTCTTAGTAAACATATTCTGTTGAAAGTTTGAAGGGGCCAACAAATTTCTTCTATGCAAACTGATTTGGGGGACACTAAGAGTTTTCTGTGTAGTTAGTAATAGGGCATAAAGCAGATGAAAAAAAGAGCAGAGACTGCAAAGGACATCAAAAGCCTTCGGTGCTATGACTTGAAGAGACTTCAAGGATTTTTTTCAGGGGGTGGACTTGATATTAACTCTTTTTCTCTGTATAGTGAAAGGGTGGGCATTAAGAGTCTCTGCTAATGTATAGTGCAAGATGTACCATAGGATTGTATACCGAGTGATAGGACAGGCCATATAGTCTTGTATACAAAGTGAGCAGATGGGCCATCATACATCTTCTATGCAAAGTGAGTGAGAGATATAAGGAATTTTCCGTGCAGAGATTGAATGAGGGCATCCAATGTCTTCAACTCAGAGGGCATGGATAGGCTATCAATTGTCTTCTGAGATGAGGTAATAGTAGGACCATGGATATTCATTTCAGCGGAGAGTACCAGGGCACGAAACATCTTTGCAGAGTAAGAGAGCAAGCCATAGAGTGTGTTTTGGAAAGAGAATCTTTGAGGGCCCCAAAAGTTTTCTATTCTCGCTAACTTCAATGGCCCATGTAGTCATTTGAGGAGATAGGAGGTACATCACTCATCTCCTTTGCAGAGTGAGTCATATCAAGTCTTCTGTGATGAGATCGTTTAAAGTAGTTCTTCTGTGCAAAATAAACACCAAAGAGCCAACAGACTGCAAAAAGCCTTTTCAGCAGAGATCATCAAATGTCTTCAGTGTTATGAGTCAGAGAGACATCAAGGGTCTTTTGTGTAGTTAAGGTGGAAGGGACATAAATTTTTTTCTCTGCAGAGGAAAAGTTAAGGCCATTCTGAGTCTCTTTTAAGAGAGGTTGCAAGAGGTTCAATATTCTATGGTGAGTGACTGGGAGACTATATAGTCTTTTTGCTGGATGAGCTGAGGTGCCTTCAAACATTTTCTGTGCAGGATGAAAGGAGGACATTTAAGATTTTTTTTCTCCAGAGAGACTATACAGGCTAATTGAACATTTGTGCAGTGAAAGCATCATAAAAAAGTTGTCCGTGCAGATAGAATGAAGCATGCTAAGTCTTTTTTGCAAAGTGCATGCAAAGCCATCACTCGTCTTCTGTGATGAGTTAATAAGCGGGCCACGCATAATCATTTAGGCATAGAGAATGGTAGGGGAATCAAACATTCTCTATGCAGAGTAAGAGAGAAAACCATCAAGAGTCTTTTGTGAAGAGAGCGTTCAACTAGCCAGCAAGATTCTCCTGTGCAAAATGAGCGAAGAAATTGTCATCAATGTCTTCTGTGCAGAACGAGTTATAGGCCCATAAAGTGTTTTCTATGCAGAGTGTGTCGAAGAGCCATATAGAATCATTTGAGCGGAATGAATGCAAGGGACTTCAAACATCTCCTTTGCTGGTTGATAGAGAAAGCCATAAAGTGTTTTGTATAGAGAACCTTTAAACGGTCATCAAGAGTCTTCTGTGCTGAGTAAGTGAAGGTTCCATCAAATTTCTTCCATAGAGAATTAGCCTGAGGTCCATCAACGGTCTTCCATTTAGCCTAAAGTTAGTGAGAAGGTAATAAAGGGACTCCATTCAAGAGAAAATGCAAGGGGCACCAAATGTCTTTTTCTGAAGTAAAAGTATGTGCTATAAGAGGTCTTTTGTGAGAGTGTGTGAGGCATAAAATATGTCTCCTGTAGAGATTCATTCTCTTACTCACAGAGTTATTAGGAGGACTATGTATAGTCATTTGAGCAGAGAGGGAGAAAGTTATAGGGAATGTTTTGTAAAGAGAATATTACAGAGGCCATCAAGGCGAATTAGCTTTTCAACTGAACTTATACATTTGCTTACAAAATTTGATTTCATCATTGTTGCTTTAGTCTCCTCTTGAATTACTTCTGTTTGACATTATCCTTTTTATGTTATGAAGGAGGTGATCATGATTGAGTATAGTCATTAGAGCAGAGACAGAGCGAGGGCACAGAAGAGGAGACGTCGAATGTCTTCTGTGTTGTTTGAGTAGGAGGATTATAAAAGGTCTTTTTTGCAGTGACGTCATTTCGTACTGAAGGGTCTGAGTGGAGGCACTCAGGCATCAAACGTCTTCTTTGCAGGATGAGTGGACACTATATCGATTTTTTTGTTCAGAGTGAATAGAAGGGCCATCGATCTTCTCCTACACTGAGTGAGTAAAAGGGCTATCAAGAGCCATCTTTTCAGATTGAGTGAGTGAATCGTAAAGTCTTCAGGAGTATTAAATGTCCTCTATGCAGTGAGTCTGTGGGCCATTCAGTTTCTTCAGTCCAGTACGAGATGGAAGGTCATGCAGTCTTTTGAGCAGATAGAGTAGCTTTCAAACTAGATGCAAGCACTGATCCCAAAGTCATTTAGTGAGAGAGGCGTTTGGTTATATCATAGTTGACCATAGTAGTTATGAAGGAGATGGTGAATAACCCAAGGTTCTGACCTGAAACATGAAATGTATATTAGTTATACAAATAATGAGATATTCTAGTTTACTAACAAATTAAAAAGTATATTATAAACATTTCTATTATTCTCTATCAAGAAATATAGTATAAAACTTTTTCATATCACCAAAATTCAAACCAAATTGATTTAAAATGTAACATTTTAAAAGAATTACAAATATTATGTGTAGCAATTTGCTGTGCCTTAATATTACAAATCATAATTTCCCAGGATATAAAATGTTGGAACGCAATTCCATTAGGGACAACAAAAATCCATGACCGTTTTTGGATGAAAACATTTAAAACTTTCCTCTCCTGTGTTAGCCGTCCATGTATAGTTCCAAAAAAAATAGATCTAAAATGAACTTTTATTTCATGTACATTATTTTTTCTTTTTAATAGTCTTCTTTATTTAAAAATATTATCATGAGCGTCTGACCTCAATTTGGTATTCAGAAGTAACTATCAGAGGTAGGTTGTTGCCTATCCATCTATCCCCAAAGCATTATCTTGAGATAGTAACCAAAGAAATGAAGGAAAAATTATGTAGCGGTGCTAGATTTTATAAAATGAAAATAGCCCTTGATGACAAAATAATAGCCCACATTACATTGTTTAAATTATGTGAAAATCATTATGGTCGTGGAAATGCTCCAGGACGTTGTTATTTAGTACAAAATTTAAATGCTAAAAAAATGTGAGATCTCTTCTAAGCCATTAACGAAGAGACAAAATATGTAAGTACAGTACATAATATATTACTGTATTTTTATGACTAAATTAAAACTAGGATTTTGATCCGGTAAGACTGATTTGTGTGGCGAATGCAAGGAGTGAAGAAGACAATCAAGCACTTAACACTGAGTTAAGATTGTACAAAGCTAGAGCAAGCAGGTTCTATCAAGAAGTTCAAACTTTTCCATAAGCTTCGTTGACTATTAATTTTGACAAAATGCAAAATCAACCTTTTCCCTAAATTCCAATTGGCGAGGCTTTTTACGCACGCCAAATATGGTATTATAATTTTGTGGCTGTTATTCGTAACACACACAGAAAAAACCAAGAGACTGTTCATTTTTACCGCTGGGTTGAGAGTGAGTATGTTAAGAAGAAACAATGAGATCATATCTTGACTTTTCACATCATGTAATAGCAGCTAAAATGTTGTCTTTCGAAAAAAACATTAAATATGATTGAGTTTTTTCTATAAGAGGCCACTCGTACACCTGCTGATAGAGCTTTTGGAATGTTGTAAAAGAAATTAAGGAAGGTTGACACTATTCTGCTACATTACCTGACCACAAACAAAAAACATTGCAGCTAATGCGGGTTGCAAATCTTCCCCTGCTTTACTGCTGCCTTACTCACACCACATAATGGTGATGGGCAAGTTGGCGATTTTTATGAATCGGTCACGTCAGTAACAGTTACATAATAGTAACTGTAACAAATATAAATGAAAATACTAATGGAAAAATGGAGCGATAATGTAATACGGAATAGGTGGAATTTGGAGAGAACCTTCATCATTAGATTATGTACTCATTTACTAAGAACAGAGTTAAAATTTTAATTCTAATGTCAAAACAGCAATTGAAATTCCATTTTCCCTATAAGAATAACATCTTTTGTTACCGGTAATATCAATGTTAACATATGTTAACAATATGTTAGCTGTTGAACAAAACAGAACCGGAAACAGATTTTGAACTTGAACCCATGACAAAGGCAAGACAGCTAACTTATAATAATAAATACATGTGTACAATCATGATTACAATATAAAATAAGCTATACAATAAAAAACAACACTATGGGCCTATACATATACTCTACACTTACAAATATACATTTTAAACAAATTGTAAAATCAGTAATATAAAAATGACAAAAATACAAAATGAACATAGTTTATTTTTAGGAACAGTTTAATAAATCAGATAGCAGAATAACGTACAGTGTAACATCAGCTGTTGTTTATTTTTGATAGCAGCTGTCATGACACATTTCCCCTATTTGCGTGTGATAGTTACGTAGTAAATCGGCTGCTGCGCAGTTTGTTTTGTTTGTGGTCGAACTATACCATCAGGATATGATTCCATTGTATCATGTGTAGGAACTCTGCATATTGTCGGTTAAACAGTCATTGTAACTCAAGATTGGCAGACTGCCACAAGTGCGATTATTAATTCACTAACAAAGCCTAGAATTTATTTTCCTTCAAGATGGCTTGGCTAATCATAGCTCCTATTAACATTGTGCAAATGCCATCCAGAGAGATTTACCCCAAACGTAGTTTTTCCACGATATCTCAATAAATAATTGCCGTTGACAAAATAATTCTCTAATTCGTGTTCAGCACGAAAAACAACAATCATACATGATGAAAAAAAAGGATAACTCGGAAAAACATTTTCAGAAATTTAGAATTTTTGTTTTTTCTCCTATAAAACATTATTTCCGCAGAATAAAAAGTGTTTCCTTATAAAATATAGACCTGATTCGACCAACTGGCAATAAAAAAGTCTAAATTGGTGAGGCGTCTAGAAAGCCCATAAATACCCATTTTAGACTATGATAATTAGAACTATTTATGCTTTTATATAAACAAAATCTACAAGCATAATTTTACAATAGTCTTAACACAAACAATTACCCCTAGACCGTGAAGTAGAGCATATCATCCGTTGTATCAAACGCCTATGCCATCGTGAAGTAGAGCATATTATATGCTCCTGTGTTAATCTCAATATAACATATATTTATCAGCAAGCAATCACGACAAACTTGGTCATGACTAATCAACGCAGAATGTTCTGTTCTATACATTTCAGATTTTAAATAATTTTTTTACGCAATTTTATAAATGCAGTAAAATATAATAAATCTGCTCACTTCCCGCCTGGTGTCTGTGGGGAAAATGGCCGATCTTAGTCGAATGACTGCACAAGAACCAATGGTCAGAATCAAGCGTACTCAATGTCAGTCTTCAGAGAATAAAATACTCTATCCAACAAAAGAAATCGCAATGTTGTACGGTAAGTGCTTTCGGTGTTTTACCAAAAATTGTATATCTAACTTTGTTTACATGTTTTAGTAACTATGCACTTTCTTGCCACCTATGAAAATACGATTTCTTGTTGAAAAAGTGGTGAAATGAGTTTATATCTCTTGAGGAGCTTGATTTCATACGCAGGAAACACAGTTTTTACTGAAAAATCGAAAAATTAGTTTTTTATCTGATAATGAAAAAACAGTACCGTACTTTTTTATAATCTTTATTTTTTTGACAACTTAATAATTCATTTCTCGTGTTTTTTTTTATGCTGAACACAAATATATAACTGGTTTTGTAGTAAAATTATTTTTTTCAGCCCGAAAAATGCATTGTTTACTGACCTAAACAAACATAACCTAATTTATCCTAATTGTCTATTTTCTCCAAAAACTCTTCGTAATTTGCTTTAAATTTGAGTGTTTGGCCACCGTGATGGCCTGCTGGCCGTCACTCAGGCGGAAATGTAGGTGAATTTGGTTTTTGTGATTAATAGTTGTTGCATATAATGATCACGTAATGGCTGCTAATCGCGATCATAGTTTTTCCGTTATATCTCGAGAAATATTTATAATAGACCAAAATAGTTTTCAAATTTTTATTCCGCGCAAAAACACATCAAAATAAAAAGATATGATTAAATTACCATTTAATGGAAATATGACAAAAATACTAAAAGTTATGACATTGGTTTTTTCGAATTTTTCGGTAAAATACGTTATTTCCGCGGAATAAAAAGTATATTTTGAAAATACAGCCAATTATAGACACATTTCAAACAAAATGTTCCAAATTTGTTTTGTGGCAAGAAAATGCATAAATACAAAATTTTTTACATTTACTTATATACAATTTAATTACTTATAAAGATCATACTGTAACTTAGCGAATTTTGTCATTTTAGCATTTAACAGGTTGACTGCCATGAGACCCGAAAATGGGTCTCACGAAGATGTCACCCCACGCCATGAGTCCCAGATGTGGGTCTCATGCAGACTGTCACAAAATATTATGTGGCCCCGTTTTGGGTCTCAATATCAATGCTTTTAAATGGTGGAATATGTAGTCGTGGCGCCAAAAGACATCTCGCTATGCGTACTTTGAATGTATCATGTCAGGTTTCAGACTTATGATTTTTCGAAGTTGTAAATTTGTAGATGATTAAATATTTGCTATAATCTTAATTTCTATAGTTTTTACAGTTACAAACTGTTCTAATTTACAACCTATTTATACGTGAATGTATTAGGCCTATATTTGTTGACATGTAACATCTTGCAGTTTTTATTCAGTTTTCAAAAAACACTGAAAAACTGCTGTTGAAAAAATATTTTGCTTTATGATGATTTCTAAGTTATAACCTACACTGAACTAACCTTACTGGATAGTGGATACTGTTTTATGTGAATTCTAAACATAAAGTATTATTTTATTGTGCAATGGATGAAAAAAGTAAAATTGAAGTCAAAAAGTAAATTTGTATTTTATGTCTAGTTCAAGTCAAAATAAATGAATAATTGAAAGCGATTGTTATGCATTGATCCTTCAGTATTCCTAATTTATAATTTTATTTTATCAATTCCAAAGCATTATTTACACTGGTATGTGTATCTTTGTACATAACTTCTTTTCAAAGCCTAAACCTTGAGACCCAAAAATGGGTCTCAATGAGACCCAAAAATGGAACTCATGGCGCGTGGGTACAGGTACAATTTTATTAGTTACTCCACCAGGCCATGAGACCCAATTTTGGGTATTTGTTAAAGATTGAGTTTTTTACACACATTTAGGCTAGAACTTAGCTAAGAAGCAAGAAAAACATAATATATAACAGGTAGGCCTATATGGGAAAAAGGTTCGTGGCCTGGATCTACGGTTCCTAAAATATACTCTGGCAGTCAACCTGTTAAGAAAACAAAAAATTCCCAAAAATTAAAATGTTATCTAAAATATAACAACATATTATTATAGTCCACTAAATTCTAAACAATTTGGCTGTCTTGGAATTATTTACAAAAATGTTTTAGTAATCCTAATTAGAATTCAAAGTTATAATTTCCTTTCAATATTTGTTTTTTCCATGTTAATAATTATTTACAAAACTGGTATGCCAGTTTTGATAGTAGTATGTGACTGTACAGTTCTTGAGAAGATAAAGAAAAACAAAATGTACATTTGAAGCATATTTAGTTTTTATGATTTTTACAAAAAAGGCTTGCAAAGCGCCAAAAATGGCAGTAGTCCTTTGCAAGTTTAGTATTGCTCACTATCTATGGTTAGCAACACAAATGTTACTTCAAACGACACTAAAAAACATTTAACAGTTAATTAATACAATAACACCATAATTATAAATAAAACATACAAATTCAATTTGATGACAAGTGGACAACGATAACACATCCAATTTTGCATCCTTGAATCACTTAGAAAATGGCTTCGATTTTCGCCTCTCCTTTCGGGCTTCGTGTTTCAAATTTAATTCAATTCAATTCTACGCAACGTCATAATATTTCCACTGTTCCGCAAAAGGAATTTCCACTGTTCCTCTCGTCTGTTCTCTTTTCATATTCATATCAGACAATGAATATGAACAGCTGGGTGAATTGAATGAAAAAAAGGTTTACGCTTCCACTTGGTTTTTTTTTTCAAGTGAACACTTGTCTTGAATAATAAAAGAGTTCACTTCTGCTGCAAGGGACCCTTTTTTCCAAAAAGTATTCTCTCAAAAACTTGTGAATAATAAAAGTGCTTTGAGACTTAGCACTTTAATTTTTTTATGTTAGGAGATTGTTACTATGGCGAATTATTTGAGCTATATTTCCGTTAGTATTACTAGTAAGTATGTTTTTTTTTTTTCAGTAGGCAAAAACAAACACCTATACTCACATCCAGGGGTGCCTCCCCAATGACGATGGCAAACTCCCCCTACAATTTAGAAAATCATCCTGCAATTTTGGATAGAATATAAACCTTATTCCCTGTATACATTTTAAATAAAATGTTACCTTTTTTGTTTAGTGATATAATTGTAATGTATTACTGTTGTTATTTTTAACAATTACTTCATTTTATCATTCATATATTACTTCAGAATTCATCAAATGCGTTTATTAAAAAATTAAATTCGTCCATTCTAGCCCGACAGACAGACTAACTACACTGGCAGGAAAGCGTCTAGGGTTCTAAATGTCGTATTTATTATTTAATTGTGCTGAATCATCATACCCAACACCTAAATACTAAATATACGACATTTACAACTCTGGAAGCTAATCTACCGAAACTGTAGCTCGGTTATCCGTGGTCACAAATTAATTCTTAGGTGGTTGACGTTTGCCCTTATAAAGGAAAAAACTCATCATATTTATAAAAAGTCACCAACAATTTATTATAGATATTACAGGGTTCTGGCATATTCTAAAATTCACAAAAAACATCGTTTATAGCATAAAAAGTTTGTGAATTGTTACTCAAATTGTATAGCGACTTGCTTTTGTAATACCCTATTAATCGACTGTCTTTTGCTAACATAACCTTTCCACAAGAGTCTCGGTCCGTCTTTTGCTAAGCTTCACATGTTGTGGATATTAAAAATAAGTCTTCCTGGTAGGGGATTTTAACTACTATGAAGACTTCTAGGTATAAATATCATCAACATTTTGCATTAAAATATTTTCTATCCTATGACCCTTCTACACCATAGAAGTTTTGGACGTCTCGGGTTCTGTAATTGAAATTGACTTGCTTGACTTCAGCCTTAGTTTCGATATGGCAATTGCTGTAGACTCGAAGTCGCACAAATGCGAACATATAACATGTATCTCACACTTGTGCGACTTTCTTTACGACTTTTTAGGTTTGCTCCCTAACGCATATGAGTAAAGCATGCGTGTGAAGGGTGCGGAACCAGTGTTCACATATGTACGTTATTGCGTGCTACTTGCAGAACAGTAAAAATTGTATGTAAGTTTTGTGTTTTAATTATGAATCGGGATGTTTTAGCTGTTGCAAGTGTTAGTGCTGCTTGTTTATTAATATCAAAAGTGCATAAACGTAAAAGAAAACAAAAAACTCTTCAGTATTTGGAGCTAAATGAAAAAGTTTTTTTTAACTGCATTACAATGTCCAGAGATAATGTGTATTGCCTTTTAGAGAAGGTTGAACCTAAAATTAAAAAAAATTGGCACATACTCCAGAGAAGCAATTCCAGCACAAATAAAATTAACAGTTTGTCTTAGATTTTTAGCTACACGTAACTCTATTACCTCTTTTATATATTTATTTAAAGTATCTAAGCAATTCATTTCATCGATGATACCTTGGTACAGAAAGCAATAATAAAATCACTTCAAGATTTTGTCAAAAAAGTGGTTTATTTGCACGACTGAAATAATACTAATGTAACCTACGTGCAATAATAATATATAACAATAATTATTTTATAACTAATATTATTCATGTCAAGTTAAAAATACAAATACGGATACACTTTTTCCAGAACATTATCTAGCTATATTATTATAATTGTTTTTGCTCCCTTGAGAAATAGGATCTTAGGTTTTTAATTTTTGATTTGACACATTTGACATCCAGGTTATGTTTTTCTCCCAGTGCGCGGTACGCGCTGTTACGTTTGTTTTTATAGGTGTATAATTTATGTCCCACATCAAAGTATAACCTCTGAAGTAATCGATAAAGTCTACAGTTTGTTTATCTGATGCCATCACTACGCACTTATAACAATAAGTAGAAATAAAAGAGTGTTACAATGTCCACAAATGATTGAAAGCAGCAAGGAAAGTCGCAAATAGATCCAAAGTTTTGGACCCGCTTGCTTTGCAGCATTCGGCTCAGAAACGACGCAGTTTTCGGGGAAAATAAGCATGCTACTCCAGTGGCGTAGCCAGGAGGGGGTTACTGGGGGTCACAACCCCCCCTTAAAAATTACGTTTTAAACCAATGTACCAACACAATATTTAAAAACTCTATTCAGCAACACTAATACAGGCACATTAAATTAGTGAATGTATTCTGAACTAGTGTACTTTAAATTAGGCTGCATTTATTTTTGTTAAGACGTTAAAATAAGCAACATCAGTCCTTCATATAAATAGCCCAACCGCTCGGACCCGGCGTCAGCCATCAGGGTGGCAACACTGGTGCCACTGGCAGCGCCAACAGGCGATGGCTAGTGATGACTCACTCCAGCTGACTTGGTCTTATAGTGGACGAGTCTATTTTGCGTGTTCCGGGGTGAGGGATGGTTGTGTGTTTACTAGGGATGGGAAATGTAGTTCATCAGACGGAGTTAGTTCACTCCGGAGTTATAATGACTCGGAACTAGTTCCGCGGAGTAGTTCCAACTCCGAACGTCGTTCCAGTTCAACGTGGAGCGAAGCTCAAGTGAGTCGCTCCGAGTGGATGCGCGCGCATTACGTACTTCACTCCTTTGTTTTGATCGTTCCAACAACTCCGGAACTATGTTAGTTCCATGGAGTGAGGATACGTCGACACTGCAGCCGCTCTGACAGTGGTTGCGCGCGCATCTCGTTCTCACTCCTTTCTGTTGATAGTTCCAAAAAGATAGAAACTAACATATGATTTTTAGGTTATATCCAGCTAACAATTTGAATTGTGTATTTTATTTAATTATTTTACAAAGAAAAAGTATGGATGTCTTATGAATTTTCCAGCAGAAAGTAAAGTATTGTATATTTTATATGCGTATATTTATGACGTATAATACACATTTATTCTAGTTCCGAAATGAACTAGTTCCGCACTAGCACTCGGAGTTGGAGCTGTAACTCCTTAACCGGAGTAGTTCCTTTGTTGTCGTTCACTCCGGAGTTACCCATCTCTAGTGTTTACTCACTTAGTTTAGTTCAGTCACATTGCACTCACAGGTTTATTGCGTTCACTTGGTCTGGTGTGAGTGGCTTTCTTAGCATTTTTAAAGTTATACATTGACAATGTAACATTGTTATAAGGTGTGAGGAAGAAGTTTCAGTACAGCGAATTTATATCGTACACGTCTATTAATTGTACTTTAAATAAGTGTTATCATCTCTTGTTATATTCAGTGTTCTTTAAGTATTAAGTTGTACAGTAATTATTGTGATCGCATTAATAATGGATAGACACAATAAAAGGCAAGCTAGTTTGGTTACGTTCTTTCTAAAACGAAATAAAACTGAAGATACCCAGACAACACAGCAAATTATAAAAGCCGAACAAAAATGTGTTGATATTTCTGACGCTACATCCCATGAAAGTTCACTTTCTACTTCGCACTGTGAAGGAATGGGAAGTCCTAACGACATAGCAAACTTTGTTAACAAATCAAAACAGGTAAGAAGTTTATATTATTGACACAAGTTATTACTGGGGAGTTTCACAGTTATACTTGAGGTGCAAATTGAGCATCCATGTATTTAAAATTAAAATTATTCCTGTTATGAGTTTGTAAGTTCATTCACTTTCTAAAGTCAATTCTTAACAGATTTTTATGATTATTTTTGTTGTTGTTTAAAAGCAATATCATGCTGTTGGTCAATGTGAACCTCAATGTTTTATTGGAGCTGTTATGTGATAGTTTTAAATTAATTTTTCATTAAACTACTTTAAAAACTAAAAAAACAGCGGTTTCACGGATAGTTTTCAGTCTCTAAAGTGAGCTATTTACGGGCCAGTATCAGGATCAGCTGTTTTGATCCGGAATTGTACATGAACTTGGTAAAAACAATAAATAATAGCAATACGTTTTCAAATATAAACATGCAAAAAGGCATGTTTTGAGCAATTCTGATGAAGTCATTTTATTACAAAAATACGCCAATTATTTACGTGATTTTATTTCATTTGCCAGGGTTGAGTCTATTTTTATTTTTGATATATACCATATTTTACTCCACGTAAAGAGTTGATATATGAAAGAAGTATGATTTATGACCATGGTCTAAACTCTTCAACTTTAAATTTTTAATCACTCAACAATTAGGAAAATTATAATAATTTAGGTCTGACAGGAAATAAATAAATTCGTATAAGAAATCAATTTTGTTGTTGCTTTTGTAATGAATAAATCAATCATAAATAAGCACGTATTATTGCAAAATATTAATATTATTTTGACATATTATTATTTGTTTAGTATTCTTAAGAGGAAATCTTAAATATTGTCCAGTCCACGAAAGTTCATTATAAAACTACCGATCAAATAAAAATAAAAAAAACACTTCGTTGTTAATATTCATTGCATCTTGTCATTCTGTTGCTTTTAAATGTTCATATCTTTTTTTTTTTTACTTTTACCTATTAACCAAATAAGCTGCCACTACAATTAATGTCGAATATAGAAAGAAACTTAATACAATGATGTAACTTTTTCACGTTTAGGTATCTAGTATTATTCCAGTTAATGTGGTTTTCAGTTGTGTGTGGATGCGGGCTTAAGGAAAGCTATCCTTGTTGACACTTGGGTACCTGCCTGTACCTTCAAATTCCCTGGCAGTGGTAAGAGAAACCTGAAGTTCCAATGGCACTGGTTGAATAGATGGAATTGGCTGGCGTATTCCCAAATTGATGATGGTGCCTTTTGTAAGTATTGTGTATTATTTTCTTCACATGGAGCTGGAAGTGGCCATCAACCGTTAGGAAAACTGGTTAAGACTAAATTTAACAATTGGAAAGATGCTGTAGAGGATTTTAACAGACACGAGATGAATGAGTACCACAAATGTTGTGTCCTCAAAGCAGTTGAATTTGAGCGTATAGCAGCCAAAAAACAGGATCCTGTTGATCTGCAAATCGATACAGGCCTAAAACAACAAGTAGAAGATAATAGAAAGAAAATTGTTCCTATAATTGAGACAATAATAATGTGTGGTCGGCAAAACTTATCTCTTAGAGGACATCGGGACCACGGGCCTATCGACCTTAGTGAAGAGGAGCCAGTTGAAAATGATGGAAACTTTCGAGCTCTGCTACGTTTTCGAGCAAAAGCTGGAGATAAGGATTTAGAGAGACATTTTGAAACGAAAAGCCTGAATGCTATGTACATTAGTCCTCAGACTCAAAATGAAATTATTGATGCCTGCAAAGAGTTTATTTTGAACAATGTTGTAAGTCGGGTCAATAAAGCACAATGCTTTACTATTTTAGCTGATGAAACCACAGACATAGCGGGAGTAGAACAGATGTCGCTTTGCACTCGGTACATTGACACTGACACAGAAAAGGTCAGGGAGGATTTTCTTCTGTTTGTCCCAGTGACTGATGTAACTGGGAGAGGATTAGCTAGTAAAATCCTAGAAACTCTTGAAAAAGTAGGAGTAGAGTTAAAGTATCTCAGAGGCCAAGGATATGACGGGGCTAGCACGATGAGTGGGCAGTTTAATGGTGTTCAGTCAGTTATAAGGGAAAAATATCCGTTGGCTTTGTACATGCACTGCAGCTCACATGTACTTAATCTTGCCATTACTGAAGCCTGCTCTGTCCAAGGAATAAGAAATTGCATGGGAGTTGTGGGGAACGTTTGTTCTTTTTTTAGGTATCCCAAGAGAATGAATGATCTGAAACAATCGATTGAAAAAAATGTCCCGGAGAGCAACAAAACCAAACTCAAGTCTCTGTGTAACACTCGGTGGGTCGAACGACATGACTCCATTTGTGTGTTTTTGGAACTATTTGATGCTGTAGTGTACAGCCTTGAGAGTATATGTCAGTGGACTGATCGTGAGACATCCACTAATGCTCACCAGTTGTTGAGCGCTATGCAGAACTCCGAATTTCTTGTTGCATTACATGTTTTGAACAAGGTCTTTAGTTTAAGTGCGCCTTTGAGCCGCTTTTTCCAGGAAGAAGAACTTGACATTGCAAGGGCGTTTGGTTATGCTGCAGTTGTTGAGGAAAGAATATCAAAACTTCGAAACAATGCTGACAAAGAATTTAAGAAAATTTTCCTTAAAGCAGAGGAAAAGGCTTCTTTTATGGAAACTCCCATTTCTACACCACGCATAGCAAAGCGCCAAACACAGAGGTGCAATGTGGAAACAACTGATGCGGAAGAGTACTACCGAGTGTCTTTATATGTCCCTTTTTTGGATAGCTTTTTAACTCAGCTGAACGATCGTTTCATGGCACACAAAACTGTTCTGTAATCTTTTATGTGTCTCTTGCCACGAAAAGACCAGATGAATCCAACTGATGAAGACGAAGAAGCAATGAAAACACTCACGAACAAATACCAAGTTGACTTAGGATGCAGTGAAGACAGTGCCTTAGGAGAATTGTATATCTGGTACAGTTTGCTTGCATCACAGGATAAACCTAAAGGCGCAATTGAAGCTCTCATCATGTGTGACAAGGACAAGTTGCCTGCCATATTCTCCCTACTGAAGATATTTGCTACTATCCCGGTGACGTCTGCTTCCAGTGAACGGTCGTTTTCCAGTTTAAAACGGCTAAAAACGTACCTGAGGAACTCCACGAGTGACAACCTCCTAAATGGATTGGCCCTCATGAACATCCATCGAGACATTAACATAAGGCCGTCAGATGTATTAAACATATTTTCAATAAGACCACGAAGGTTGGACTTTAAATTGTGAAAAATACCTTACTCAAAAATCATTACTATTCACTCTCTGTCTCTATAAAGTGGGATTTATTTGTGATTTTCACTCTCTTGTATCTAAACAACTTTATATTACTATTGATTTTATATTTAATTTTACTTTTCATTTCAACTCACTGGACAAGTAGGCCACCCAGTAGTGAATATTACGTATTTAATCTGCTGTAAATAAAACGGCTTTTGTAAAATAATTGTTTTATTTATCTATATCCTTTTCTTTACACTTGATGGGAGGCCAAATTATCAGTGTTTCACTAAAAATGTGTTTGAATTTTACTCACAATTACAACTAACTTAGACCTCCCATTGATAACTCTGTCTGTTCTATCTTAGATTATTTTACCTTCTACTCAAAAGTTGTATTATGCTAAAAATATTTCAAATCCAAATAAAACTATCAGGATTTGGACAATTCGGATTAAAAGAAAATTACAACGAACATGCTTTAAAATGCACGAGTTTTAACGTAGATTTTCCAAAATTTCCGGGGGAGGGCCCGGACCCCCCTTTTGACTGGGGTGTGCCCCCCTGGCCCCACTAAGCAACCCCCCCCTCAGACAAATCCTGGCTACGCCACTGTGCTACTCCGCATGCGTCACATCCTTTTCCACATGTACCGTGCAGCATGCGTCAAGCGCACGTAGTCACACTGTAATGTAAGTCTTTAAATAAAGAGCAATCGAGTTTAACAAATCAACTTAAAAGTCTGCAGAGGCTGTCGGCCATGTTGGTTTTAATCCCATAAGAGCAATGTTATTTGCAAATCCATATTTTTTCGTTATTTATTGACTAACAGTTGTGTATGATGTGTCATTTTAAACGTTATCATAATGCACATTGGGTTTGCTTTTGGTATTTTGAATACACATTCGCCTGCAGAGGCTGTCGGCCATGTTGGTTTTAATCCCATAAGAGCAATGTTATTTGCAAATCCATATTTTTTCGTTATTTATTGACTAACAGTTGTGTATGATGTGTCATTTTAAACGTTATCATAATGCACATTGGGTTTGCTTTTGGTATTTTGAATACACATTCGCCTAGATTTAATAATAGGTGAAAATAAAAACTTCAAACTAAATATTTTTTCATAATTTTCATATAAAACTAATTATGAATTTGCAAAGCAATTCCAACGCGCAATTTAATTCTTGGTCAAATGCAATATGTTTGGGAAAAAATCTCTTTAACAATAACTGTTTAATTTAAATACGCGTGATCGTATGTCCGGTTTGCAAATAACATGTGATGAAAACCAACATGGCCGACAGCTTGCTGTAACCAGCAGGCAGCAAGGAGTTCAAGAAGGGCCCTCTGTTTATACAGTGGGCTTAGGGCGTGGCGGGAATGAAATAGCGGGAAGACTAAATAATTCATAATTCTCTCTCCCTCTCTCTAGAGTATATACTCTGTGGCTGTGTGGCTGTAGGTTGATTTTGTTTAAATGATTAACAATAACAAAAGTAGACTGAAGGCGGATTTTAGTTTTAGTTATTTCATTAGTCAAGGGATCTGATTATTTAGTCTTAGGAGGTGTTAATATCATATATGAGAGGGGACTCGTTTATAATGTAATATAGCTTATTTATTTTTCAATAGTTTTAGATTGCTGTTGTTTACCAAAGTTTCATTAACCTGACAAGACAATTCTAAGTAAGCATGATATTTGATAAGGTAACTTTTAACATTTAAGTGATGCAATATGTTAGAAACTTATTTATTATAGAAAGTGTTTATCTTGTTTGGAACCCCTTTTTCAAGGTTTTTTTTAAATCCTCCTAAATGAACTAATTTTAAAAGTAACTTGCTAAAATAATGTTTAGGAGAAAATAGTTTAATTGAGTCTAATTAGATTAGAAGACCAGGGGAGATCATTTAGTTCAGCACAAAGACTTGTTTTATCCAAACAGTTTAGATACTAATTTTTTCTAGAAAATTTTGACAATTGCCCTAGGTCTTAGTATTTAAAAAATATTTTCATAAATCTATTTTGGTAATTATATATAACAGGGGCCTAGTGGACTTTGGCTGATATTTTTGTCATAGTAGATACATAGTTGAGAAACAAGAATATGATTGTTTTTATCAGCAAAAAAATTATGAAAAACCGAAAAATATTTTTGTTTGGAAATATACAGGTGTGGATACTGTACTCACACTGTGTGTAATTTTGCCCTGATTACAAATATGGCAAGGTATTTGTAATGGAACCATTACCAAGCACGTTAGCACTGGATATGTGCCAATTTCAGTAAGATTACATTCTGTTAGGATAGGGCTAAGTTGGGTATTGATAGGTTAAGTTGTCAGGGTTGTTTAGATTACGTTAGGCTACCTTACTAACACAAACACAATCTATCAATTCTCAGCCTAACCTTATTCTAACAAAATGATAAAACCTTACTGAAACTGATACATTTCCGGCGCTAATGTGCTTAATAATGATTTGATTGTAAAGAGGTTGTTATATTCATAATCAGGATAACACTCCGCAAAATTTAAGTACCCACATTACTATTTATACAGAAAAAATAATTTTTTTGTTTTTCGTAATTTTTCTGCTGAAAAAACAACCATATTCTTGTTTCTTAACAATGTATCTTAACTTGCTATTAAAAAAAAATCGACAAGACGCCTTGTTCTATATAATTACCTCTTTTCATTTATGTTAATGTGTTTTTTAGAACAAGGGATGCAGTACAGCTACTGTCCTCTAAAAATTTCTAATCTGTATCGATTCAATTCTGCTCAAAAATCGTTTTCATTGTTTAACTTAACTTGTAGCCTAAAAATAAATTAGGGTAGTTATAGATCAGTGGCCTTGTCGTTTTCCTGTCTGGAATTTTTTTCAGTGTTAAAAAAATACAAACTGGAATATGATTGGGGGTTTTAATGAAAAAAACCAGGAAATAATGAAAAAGAAAGTAGGCCTATAAGCCTAATAATTTTTCCTTAAATATAGCATATCAGATGAGTAACGTACTTAAATTATATGGAAGTAGTGAACTGAAACCATGCTATACCAGCAAAAATCACCGATTCCGATATTTAGACCATTTGCATTGAACTAGTGATTTTATTTTTCACACTTTCAAACTGGTATATAAACCCCAACTTCACGGAACAGTATTAACTGAGCTACACAGAAAAATTACTTTCATTTTTCTTTGTAAAAACTTTTTCTGTCAATAAAAGTCAGATGTAGTTTGCTAGCTTCATGGTTAGTGTCTTGTAAGGGTATAGGGCCATTGTTTCAGTTATTTAGTGTTACAGTAGTTATTATGTTTATTTACAAGTCCCAGTACTGATTGAACAATTAATCTGTGTGTGTAGCAGTGTTGCTACTAACATATATAGCAGAACTTGCATACAATGGAATCACTCTTAACAGAGGCCTATCATGGTTTTAGAGAAACCAGGATTGTTTGGGATCTTACATGATGCTTTCATGCTAGTTTGGCTTATCTGGTAGTCTCAACCAAGATCAGTATGCCATAGTTCAAAGCATCTGGAAGTAGTGTGCAGCTGGTTAAATTTAGTTTGAAGACCGTTGATGTTCTGGAAGTACACACTTAGCACAGATTTTTGCAGAGTGGTGAGGCCTATCCGATTTTTTTACTTAGATGTGACAATTTTTGGTATACCACTTACATGGCGGATTGTAATATATTTTTCATCTATAGCATACCTCTTTAAATTGTTCCCATTAATTTTTCAGATATTTCCGCTGTAATGGTGTTTGATCATATATGATAGACACACCAGCAAGATCTGGATGATCCTTTAAAACTTCCCTTACAGTATTTTTTGAGAAATCCCACCGCATCCAATTCACTGGCAAAAATAATTATTAGTGGCCTGACTCTTGTTTTAAATTCTCTCCCAAGTCTAAATATGTGAATGGATTCTGTAGATAAGTGAGGACAAAATGTATTGAGATATTCTCTTATTAATCCAAAATAGAATGGAAGTCATGATCCAAAGTTCCTTGATATTCACCGATTTACTTTCAGGTAAGCCAAATGCTATAACATTACAAGCTCTCCTTGAGCGTTTCACGGTATGTCCACCATCACTCGAGGCTCGCATTCAGTATTTCGGATAACCGTCATCTTCAGTCTGAGCCTCCTGAAGAAGTGGCCGCGGGTATTGTTTCCTGCACGATCCCTTATCCATACATGGTGACTTATTGTTAAAGGTACCACAGGGGCCCTGAATCATTGTGGATATCAATATGTCGTGTAGTTTTGGGTCTGTTTGGGAATCTGGGATCTCAGCACATATGACTGTCAGCCGTGCCAGGAATGTGGACAGTGACTTATCCCTCATAGAGCCCTATCCCAGCCCCGGCATGCCTTCGCCAGCGTCGGCCGCTCAGCTAGCAAGAGCATCTCGCAAAACAAGTGACTCCGATGACTGTATTCAGATTACATCTCTTAAGGAGTTTCCTCCCTTACCTTTAAGCTCAGATTTATGTAATATTTCTACTGAAGCTCACACTTCAGACCTACCAACATTTCAAAATCAGCCTCCAGTTTTTTTAGACAAAATTATACAAATAATTTAAGTACAACTTTTCCGCACGCTAAAAACAAATCCATTAACACATTTAACAGAGATGACAATCAAATTTTAAGCTTTCTTCACGTTAATGCTCGTAGTATATGTAATAAAATTGACATAATGAATGTTTTTTGACATAATGACATAAAATACACATACCCGGGCGCACCACAACCTGATATGTACCCATAGACGTACAGAGGTATTGACCCACCCGCCCATACACGTACAGAAGCATTGACCCACCCACCCACCCATAGACGTACAGAAGCATTGACCCACCACCCACCCATACACGCATAATGGTAATGACCCACCCGCCTACCCTTACATGCATAGTGGCATTGACCCAGCCACCCACCCATACACGCATAGTGGTAATGACCCTGTACGTGTATGGGTGGGTGGGTGGGTCGTTAACACTGTACGTGGGTGGGTGGGTGGGTCGATAACACTGTACGTGTATGGGTGGGCGGGTGGGTTGATAACACTGTACTGTGTATGGGTGGGTGGGTGGGTCGATAACACTGTACGTGTATGGGTTGGCGGGTGGGTCGATAACACTGTACATGTATGGGTGGGCAGGTGGGTCGATACCACCGTACGTGTAAAGTCGAGTTATACGGAATGTTGAGTTATACGGAATGTCGAGTTTTCGAAGGTCGAGTTTTCGGGACTTTACTGTATTATTAATTCTGTTGATTTTCATTTTGCCTTTTTGGAACTTTTAAACAAGAATAAATGTATAATTTTTTCAGTCATACAGCTTAAAGTTACATACAGTCATAGCATAGGTTTGACCCACCCGCCCACCCATACACATACAGTGTTATTGACCCAGCCGCCCACCCATACATGTACAGTGTTATCGACCCACCCGCCCACCCATATACGTACAGTGTTATCGACCCACCCACCCACCCATACACAGTACAGTGTTATCAACCCACCCGCCCACCCATACACGTACAGTGTTATCGACCCACCCACCCACCCACCCATACACGTACAGTGTTAACGACCCACCCACCCACCCATACACGTACAGTGTTACAGGCTGGGTGAATGATGTAGACCCAGACATATTTTGCATATCTGAAACCTGGCTGCATGATTATAATTTGAATATTGCTTGTTTTCAAAATTATAAGCTTGTCTCTGCTATGAGTAGAAAGTATAATATAGGTGGTGGTGTGGCTATTTTTTTGAAAGATTATTTAAACTGTAAAGTTATAAATAGCATATTAAATATGTCAGTTGAATCACATTGCGAATGTACAGGTATATCAATATCTAGCATTAAAACTAATATTGTTGTTATTTACAGGCCCCCATCTGGTAACTTTACAACATTTCAAAATATAATGAATGAAATATTTATTGAAGCCCAATACTCAAATTACAAAACCATTATATGTGGAGACTTTAATGTTCCTTTTCATAATTTGAGTAAGCCAGAGGCTTTAATAATGTTTGATTTAATTGACATGTATAGATTTACAGCTCTCATTAAAACCCCTACACGAGTTACAGAGAATGGTGGCAATATTATTGACAATGTGTTAACAAATCTCCATTGTAATAAAATTCTACACATAGAAAATTTGGTTGTGCCCTTCTCAGATCATAGAGCTCAATTAATTAAGTTTTATGCCCCTCCTGCCTCACGAATAACACAACACGCTTTAATAAAGAAACGGTACTTTACTGAGGATGCAATTTTAAGTTTTGAAAATTCATTAAAGCTGGAAAAATGGGATGAAGTTTATGCAACTGTAGATCCAGATGATAAGTTCTCATTATTTTTAAATTTTTTTAATTATTATTTTGAACTAGCATTTCCTTATAAAGTAAAAAAAATAAATCTCAGTTATAAAAAAAAAACAAAAGTGGATTACTTCTGACTTGCAACATGAAAGTGATCATATAAACTTTTTAAAGACCCTTCCTCCAACAGTTGAAATTAATCAAATCATAAATGAAAAAGTAAGTGCTTTTAAAAAACATCTTAATGACAAGAAAAGGTCTTTTCATGATGACAAAAATAAACTCTCAAAATCGTTCTAAAACAATTTGGGAAACTGTCAATAATAATATTACATTTAAATCACCAAGGATAAATGAAGATATTGAACTTATAGTAAATAATGCGCTGGTAAAAAATTGTAGTGATGTAGCTGAGGAGTTAAACATATATTTCTCAAAATTGGGATTGCATGCGTTCTCTGGTACCAGTAAATCGTCGGATTTTCATAAAAATATACTATCACCAAGAGGAAGTCTCTACCTATCTGAGGTTTCTGTTTCAGATGTTGAGAAAGTGGTGAGGCAGTTAAATAACACTAACTCTGCAGGAATAGATGAGATCCCCTGTTCTTTGTTGAGGAGGTGTTTTCCCTATATTCGCCATATTTTTACTCATCTTTGTAATTCATGTATTAAAGGTGGAATATTCCCAAAACCATTCAAGCTGAGTAAAGTCATTCCTTTATTCAAAGCTGGAAATAGACGTTTACCAGAAAACTACAGGCCCATTTCAATTCTATCTTCATTTTCTAAAGTCTTTGAATTACTACTATGTCACAAGCTTGTAAATTTCTTAGATACTAATAATATAATATCTATCCAACAGCATGGCTTCCGAAAGGGTAAATCTACGTCTTCAGCAATTTTTAGTTTTCTAAATGACCTCACACATTCTTTAGACAAAGGCCATCAATCCCTTGGTATTTTCTGTGACTTAAGTAAAGCGTTTGACTCCGTAAATCATAATAATCTACTTCAAAAACTTGAAAAATATGGTGTGCGGGGTCATGCACTCAAATTGTTTCAATCCTACATTTCAGATCGGAGTCAAACTGTTCAGATCCAGTCAGGTCATCAAACCATTTATTCTCCTTATAGATCGATTACGTCTGGAGTACCCCAGGGTTCTATTCTGGGCCCTGTCCTATTTCTAATATATATAAATGATCTCCCAAAAATTTCAAGTGATCTAAATATAATTATGTTTGCTGACGATTGTTCTATTTTTATTTCTGATAAATCTCCAAACTTTGTTGCTTCAATTGCTAATCATCAGCTTGATATTATTAACAAATGGTTTTCTGCAAATAAACTTAAAATGAATATCAATAAAACTAATTTCATTAACTTTCACCTGAGTAATTCCAAAAGGTCACAAAACCAAGTCAAAATTAAAGTGGGAAATGATGAAGCCAAACAAGAGTCATCTGTCAAATTCCTTGGAGTTCATATTGATCAGAACCTAAATTGGAACAGTCACGTTGAGCACGTTTGTAAGAAGCTCCGAAGTATTTGTTTTGTTCTTAGCCGTTTGGCCATGGTTTGCAGTCGTGAGGTCCTGCGTACTGTATATTTCTCACATGCAGAATCAATTTTACGATATGGTATTATATTTTGGGGCCCTTCAAGTGTGACAAACTTTAATAGAGTTTTCATTCTCCAGAAATGGTGTCTGAGAGTAATGAGTAATAGGAGAAGATCTGATTCCTGCAGGTCACTATTCGGAGAGTTGGGAATCTTGACGCTGGCTGGTATTATTGGTTATGAAGCGTGTATTTTCGTGAGGCAGCATTCACATAACTTTATTACAAATGGCACTTTTCATAAATACCCAACTAGAAATAGGAACATGTTTTCTATCTTGGAACATTCTACTTCTGTGTTTGAGAGAGGCCCATACCATATTTGTATTAGTATTTTTAATAAATTGCCACTTAACATCAAGGCAGAGGAAAAGCTACCATTATTTAAAAAAAAAGTAAAAACTCATTTTCTTGATAAATGTTATTATAATTTAAGTGACTTGCTGTAGTTTATATCAATTATTTTAATTTATTTTTAGTTTTTTAGTATTAGTCATGACGTGTTTATAACATATCTGTAATTGTTTTAAACGAATAAAGATGAAATGAAATGAAATGAAATGACATAATCGATTTTGTCTGGCTTTATTTTATTCTTAAGCCAAAGAAGGATATGGGCATGTGGTAGTCCTCTTTTTTGCCTAGGTTTCTTTTCAGCATGGATTACAACCTAAAATTGCTTATTTTCTTCAGACATATTTTCTACTGCACACTTGAAATACATAACATAAATGTTATTCTTGTGAAGCATATTTTGTAACAAATTGACCAGTTCTAGTTCGATGCCTGGAACTCTATTGCAGCAGTCATTAGTGTCTTTGCAGTAATCACCAATAAAATAAAGCTGGAAAAAGTGGTAATCATCGTCAGATGGAGGAAGTAAACTCAATTGGTACATCTGACCTAGCACCTTAAAAGTTGGCATAAAGCCTTCTTCAACAATTTGTTGTCCTCCAAACGAAGTCATCTGAAAAGCACTATTATATTTTCTGGAATTGTTCAAGAAATGTTCGCTGTTAGGGTGATCGCCAACAATAAAACTATGGAGAGGTTCAGTCAGGCTGTATTTCTAGGCAATTTAGATCAGCCTTTCCATTGCTGCAACACGTTCCTTTGGATTCTCCCTTCCATTTTAGTGCCTTACAGTAATTACAGACTACATTCATTTGTCCAATTTTAGTACTCTCATCTGATTCATGGCATATAGTCAGATCATATTGGTATCCAGAATTTTTTTCTGATGCCAACACTTTTCTTTTACACTGAAGGTGTTTTTGGTGGGTTTTATCATTCTTTGACACAGAAGTTCTGTGCACTTCAGGATTTTCCTGCGTGTATTTTGCAACAGCAATTCTATTCATTTTGGGATTTTCCTGCGTGTATTTTGCAACAGCAGCTCTGTTTACTTCGGGGTTTTTCTGCACATATTTTTCAACCGCAGCTATTCACTTCTGGAAGCGCTTTTTTGTATTTCGCTGAAGCCTCGCACAGTTGTTTTAAACGTGGCGCATCACTAAATCTTTCTTGGTGCTTAGCTCTTTGTTTTTGCTCCTTTTTATCTTGAATAACATTATTCCTTCTCGTAATAATACTTGGGCTATTATCTTCAGGTTGAGAGTTTTGTTTTGTTTTTGCACTTCTTTTCTTTGTTCTTGCACTTGTTTGTTCTTGAGGGTCTCCTTGCCCCTCTGAAACTGACTTCTGAAACACTTTGCCACATTCGTGAATGTTTAGTACTAGGCGGTTGCCGGCTAACCCAAAAGCAGAATGGGGGGGATTCAATTCCAAATGGTACATGGGAGGGCGCCACCTCATTAGCTAAAGTCCACTCAGGTTCCCAAATGAAGAAGGGAAAGACCCTGACAGCAATGGTATTTATTGAGAACCACTGAGTCGTTCCAGGTTATCTTAGTTTTACAAGAACCCATAAATAATATGGAGCTTAGTACAAATCCCATAAGTAAACAACACCTTGATATGTATAGAATAGATTTTAAAAATTAATATGCAATTCAATTCCTTATAGAAAAGTAAACACAACAATAAATATTTGTAGCTTCAATACTACTAGCATTCAAAATTAAACAGTAAATATTATTGTAAAAGTAAAGATTTCATTTACTGTGCTACTAAGCTTAGCATAATAAGCATAAAACAAATTGCAGAACAAGTCGTCATTTGGTAATTCTTACGAAAGTCCAAAGTCAACATTACATCTCATTTGAAATTAAATTATATATAAACAGGTATAGTAAATTATTCAAAATCATTCGATAAGTATTTACAAATATTAATCCTTTTACCATGTCAACAAAACCAGGTTTCAATACAATCATAAGATTTCTAATGAGCACACAAGTAAAACTACTATCCCATGTTGCCCTACTGGACTTTGGTCAGACAAACCAAAACCAAATAAATGCTATGTTATTTGTGGTTTTTGGTGTTTGTTGATTCTTGTAATAACTTGTTTTACGATTAGGTGTCATCAGTTCTCAAAACTAACTGGTGGGTGAATGTTTTGTCTGCCTTACAACAATTTTAAATGTAACAAGCTGCGGGGGTTTTATGAAATAATTCCAACTTTAAACTGCCACCAAATTTGATAGACTAATGTTAGAGACCTCTAGTTGCCACCATTCTTCTTCTTTTAATATTACCTTTAAAATGATGTGTCATTTGATAGGGGTTCCTATTTAAAAATTTTGACTTACCCCCAAACTACCCCCTTTTTAGAGGGGGTGTAAAAAATTTGCATACATAACAAAACTCCTTAGTTGGTCATATAAACATTCCCAGAAGTAAATCACTTTATCTGTATTCATAAGAAAGTTAATAGGGGGGGGGTGGGACTTTTAAGACACCCTGTATACAATATAATGGTTTCTACTTATCGGAATGTAGTCTGTACAGATCACAGTAGGTTCCGGTATGGCAGTGACACAGAGGGCACACAAAGAGACGCGGGGTAGCTTACTACTTGACTCCAGGCAGGGACATAAACCCTCTTTACTAAAATAAGTGATAAAATAATCCTCCTAAGAGTAGAGGGTAGATTGAAGTAGCCAGGGTCTTCACTCTTCAACAACCAGACAAGAATAGCACGTAAAACCTTCCAAAGGTACTAGCAAGCTCATTACGTATGCGACAGCGATAAGAGTTCAGCAGGTTGAGGTACGTTTGCCGGGATCAGAACGGCAAGGTGAGTCCAGTAGACGATCAATATGGAATTTAAGAGGTGCCTACAAACTTAAGGCGATGATTTGTGCAACATCTATGTCTCAATTATTTGTTTGGACATCCAGCGCGGCCGTCGCCGAATGATAAAAATCAATAATATTTGGTTGGCCATACCAAAATATTCCAAGAGTAAAATAAGTGAGAGTACAATGTTACAACTTCCAGGCGTAATGGTAGTAATTTTGTAAGAATCAATATCTCGTGAAGATGTTAAACACTTAGACCGTTTTAATTTCGGCTCAAGTTTATATTCAGGAACATGACTACCAGTTACCTAAAACGTAATCAACCACTCTTCTCATATAAAAACTACTTTCACTCGAATTACATCCATGAACAAAATAATCAATTGCGTGAAATAGGCATGAACCGTCAGGAGGCATGGGAACTACACGAAGGGCAGTTCCTAATTGTCCATGATCACTCAATACTATCCATGATGTCCATTTCAAAATAACTGGTTATAAAACAAAATAAATTGATAAATAACCGATACAAAACTAAATCGATAAATATAAAAATATATAAAGCAGACAAAGAAAACACAATTTAAAATAAATATAAATACGCAGTGAATATTGCATGGTCATTCATAATATTTTGTTGAATAATTAAAAACATAAATAAACCATTGGAAAAGGGCTGTTACAGTAGTTTTTCTTTAAAAATAAATCAGATGATTTCATAAGACTTCCTACTTTAATGTAAATGTTCTTTTTTGTTAATTGTTTAATTTTTGTATTTAATTCTTTCAATTAATTTTTTACCATAAGCATAATGTATTAACTTTGAAGGCCTGTGGGACGGAGCCCTACAGAGATACTGGCTTGAAAACTGCTAAGTTGTCCTATTTAACACTAAAGAAACAGTGTACAAAATGTCAGCTCTCTACCTACATGGGAAGTTGGAGAATTAGTGATGAGTGAGTCATCCAGGGCTTCACCTTTTATAGAGGGCACACCCCTGCATCCAATGGTATCACTTGAGTTTGATTTCATTTTTGTTTAACAGCTGAAGATTAAACTCATGTTATAATATTAAAAATCAATAGTCTAATGTCAAACATTCAAAATAAAAAATGTTTATTTATTTAAAAACAGCTGTTATTAATTTACTAAAATCAACCCAATGTTGTCCCTATGGAACAATCTTTTAGGAGCGGTTTCTACCCCTTTTAGGAGTACTTTTTCAAGATGACAATACTTTAGTTGTCCTATTTAAGACCTAAAGAAACAGTGTACAACATTTCGCTCTCTACCTAAATGGGAAGTTGGACAAATAGTGATGAGTGAATCAGTCAGTCAGTGAGGGCTTTGCCTTTTATATATTTAGAGATTTATGGTTATTTGATACTAAAATTAGTCTAAAAAAAATATTTTGTGGGCCTTTTTATTTTTCAGACATTCTTCTATAGAATTATTTCCTCCACTTCTACTCATCCTCTTTTCTATTACGATGACAACAAGCAAAGTTCGTTGGGATCATACTAAGGCTGTTTTGTTGGCATTGAGAGAAAATATTAAATGTCCAATATGGTAAGTAAACCTATTATTGACTCTTCAATCTCAACAATTTTGTTTCCCCTTTAAAAGAGATATTGCCAAGCTTTTTTTCAATTATTTTGTTGTTTTGATTCTGACCTGCTAGAGTTCGGTTTTAGTGTATTGTTAGTTTGCTGATCTAGAGTAAAAAATATTCTCCGAAAAGTTCACTTTTAGCCTGGGGATGACTTTATCTTCATATTTAACAATGCCAGGTGTTGAAGAGGAATCCTGAAGACCCCAAATATAATTTCAAATTAACCTGATGTTTGTTGAAATTATTTCATAAACTGTAGTTCAGATAACGGTTTCAAGTCAGCCTATTGCATTAGCTACAGACTTGAACTTTATCAAATTAAGACTGAGTGCTTTTTAAAAATATTGTGAAGTATTTTTTTTTTATGACTAGTCTTTAAGCTCATCACTGCACCAACAGGGAAATAAGTTTTTTCCAACCCTTCTCACAGGACAGTTTCGTTGTATAAACACCAAAACTGTTAAAAAATTGGCAAAATCGTCTTTAACATTAGTTCATTTACCAGGATAAGGTTAGGTTGCCTCTGAATCCATTACAAAATCTCCACAACATTATATTTCCGAATATTTGAATCAGATAAACGTCTCTGACTTTCAGAATGCAATCAATTTGATTTAGTTTAAGATATTTGGCCAGTTTTACGAGAAGATGAGATGAAAGAGACACATTCAATCCTGAATACTTGTCCCAATTAGTGTTTGGTTGATTTAAGTCCCCATCAATTGCAGTCAGAGTTCCAAAAGATACCGATGAACATGACTCCCACCGTAAGTGTATGGATGAGCGAGTGGGTCAGTATCAACGTATGTATAGGAGTAGATGGATGAGTTAATACCACCATATGTGTATGGGTGGGGAACCAAGGATTTGCGCTCCCATGGCTGATGGTGGGTGGCCGGGAGTTTTTTCATATCATTGAATTAGAAACGTATGTATACCAATAAGTTTTGGTCGGAAATCTTTGCTGGCACAAAAAATGTTCAGCATTATCAACAGAAGAGATAATCTGGAAAGAAGACAAATCAGAGCAGTAGCGGCTCACCCATAAGGGCTCAAGGGCGGAGCCCCTCCATTACAATTACAACAACTACAAATTACCTTACAGACTACAGAACTTATAATAAGACTCGATGGACATAAACACTCAATATATATTTAATGAGTGGTATAAACCAAAATGGATGTTTTCATGTTGGTCTGTATGCGGGGCTCTTTCTGAAGCACCCACCATTAGCAATGCTAAAGAATATAAGAGACAGTAGTGGGAGTATCTGTGAATGTAATAGGAGTGTTTGGGTGCTGCCCGCTAGGCTGCCGGGTTTGGTGTGGCTGGAGAATCAGCTGTTTGGTACGGCAGTCCACAACGTGCGTGGTTTGACGTTCGCGCGTATTTTATCGATGACATTTTATTAATTATTTGGTATGTGTTGACATTGATTGTGATATTCCTACAACATTTGAATTATACTTAAATACTTTATTAAAAATTAAATACTTCAAATTTTAATATTTTGTAGAGTTAACAAAAATTAATTTTGCCCAAAAATAAAGAATTTTATTTTGAAAGTTTTCTGGGGGAGGGCCCCTTGACCTTGCTTGCGAGGTATTTCATACATACACCCCCAAGCCCCGGTCGTTCTGCCCCTCCACAATTGCAGTCCATCAGCCACTACTGAATCAGAGTGAACAGCAATAAGGACATATTTACCAGATTCTGTCCCACCTGTCTCTGTAATTGTTCTGTCTGACCTGTCCTTCCTATAAACACTATAGTTAATTAGACCAGGAATTAATTTACCAGGAGGACAGTGACGGCGGAAGGACTTTTGAGCAGAGAGGTCAATTGGTACTGTGTAGCTTATGGGTGGATGGTCTAATACCATCACACATGTATGTATGTCAGTGGGTGGGCAATAATACTGCCCACCCCGATATTACTAATTTTACTTTCTAAACTTTTAATTTTTTTAATCAGAATTGTTATAAGTAGTTTTTAAGCCTGTGTTTATACCATTCTTCCCTAATTTATAAATGTTACACTGTATCTTTTCTTTCATTTTTTAGTGACAAACTACCTGAAGATCCTCACATGCTTTGGTGCAAGCACTCTTTCTGCAAAGAGTGCATTTTAAAATTCTCCCAGTGTCCGGAGTGCAATTATCCTGTGAAGTCTCGAGACTTGGCACGTAATATCATGCTGAGTCACCTTTTAAATGCTATGAAAGCTTCCTCAGAAATTATATACAGGTAATATTTGTAATGCTCATTCCTATATTAATTAAATATAAATACAACAATTCTGTATATAAATTATCATCATACAAATCTTGTAATATAATCCACCCCACTCTCCCTCATCATACGTTACTTGTGGGTAAGGACGTAACTGTATCGACTATAGGCCCATCATACAAGCAAGTTTCATTTCTGAAACGTACTTTGACTGTTAATGTACGATACAGCCATTAACATTTATTCCATATTGCATAGATACTAAAGAGAAATTTACTGTCGAAGAAAGAACTATAAACACTTGAGTTTGAAACGAAACTAATTACACTAGAAAAATACAAATTACATTAAAATTTCCTCGTTTATTCCTGCGCTTTTGATGTTTCAAACTCGAGTGTTTATAGTTTTTTCTTCGACAGTAGTTCTTATATTGTATAACTATATACATACATTGAACATCTCAATAAATAGGCCAGTAGATTGTAAATATAAATAATTTTAGTTAAAATTACAACAATAAAATGTAAATAAATCGGTCTTAAAGGAGTGAAGAGCTAATATTAACCTGTTGGTAAGAATCCGAATCATATGCTTGTCGGCATTGGTAGTCTAAGTGTGATACTATTGCCGTTGTTGATTTTATCATAATAAAACTGTCAGAACATTTTTTTTCATAAATATTTTAACTACACTTATTGAATATTAAGTTTCATTTATTGGATATGAAAATTAATTTCATATGGCTTTTAGTGGGGAGAGATGCTCAATTAAGACACAGTACCTTCGCCTGTTTTAACGACTAGCCCATTTTTATTTTTTAGGCTCATTTGAAACTAAATGATTTAATTAAAAAAAAAATAATGTTTCTTAAATACCTATTAATTCAAACAGTAATTTTGTTTGTGCAGGTATACATACTTGTTGGCAAGAACTCCTTGTTTTCCTGCAATTACTTTGCCTGCTCAGTTCATTTTACCAGCCTCCTCGTCACTTTGAAGTGTTATTGGGAAAACTCAACTTCACGAGGCATAACATCTTGATGTTGGGAGATTTTAATGTTTTTGGTTATAAGTAGGAAGAACGCTCCTTTTGACATAAGTACAGCTTTTATTCCAGGGCTAGAATAAATTCTCTGTTAAAAGTTTATGGCCGTTTTGAATTTTAACAACTCCAAAGAGATCTGAACGCCTTGAATCTTATCTTCACAAATTATCAAGGAATAGAGTTGTATCTTGGTTCTTGGTACTTGTTAGTGTTGCACTGCTGTCGGCGTAGAAATTATGTGTACCTTAGTTTAAAGGTTTTAAATTCGTAATAATTTTTATCCTGATTAAACATAAAAAAGTACAGGAATTTTCACTGTTGTTACTCCAAACCCATTGATGTATCATATTTATATTTTAATTCATGGTTGACAGGAATGTTTTCTTTAAGTTTTTACAAATTTTAGAATTTTAACTTTTCAAAAAAAAAGTTCTTAACAATTTTCTGAAACAATGTTTTCTTGGCTTCAAGAGGTCGGAAAATCAATTACTTGGTAATGTTGTAATCCTTATCGAATGTATTGTTATGATTCATTACCTTTACATGCTTAAGTAGATGCAATGATTTTAAATTAATACAATAACATAATTTTATTTTATTTTAAATTGATCAATTTGAAATCACTTCATTTACTTACACAAATGAAAGCTATGTCTCGTAACTATACAATTCATAAGGATTACAACGTGATGAAGTAATTAATTTTACGACCTCTAAAAGCCCAGAAAACGTTGTTTCAGGAAATTGCACAGAACTTTTTTCTTGAAAAGCTAAAGTGTTTAAATTTATATAACTTATTAGAACACATTCCTGTTAACTATATATTAAAATATAAATGCGATACATGAACAGGTTTTTTATTAATAAAAGTGTTAAGTCGATCCTCAGTGAAAACTTGTTAAATTTCCAGTACTTTTTGTTTTAACTAGGACAAAAATTATAAAAATCTTATGATCAAATTTAAAAATATATATTCCATAATGTACATTTAAACATGAAAAACAATGGTGTGATTGGATTGTTCGTAGACCTCTTAGTTTCTTAGTAAACAACCTTCTAACTTGGATACAAATAATTTCTGGGCCGACAGTTGTCTATAAGGGCCTTCCTACTCTTGAAATATCTTTTCATGAGGTGAGTTGGTTGCAAGGTTCCCCCAATAAAGAATTTTTTCACTTTCATTCTTGTGTTTATAAAATTACTTGGTGTTTTTCGATCACTTTCATTGTATTAGGAAACAGATGTTTTTCTCTTTACTATTGATAGTGGTGCTACTAATGCCCACAAAGTTTTCTCAACGTTGTTTTTTTTCTGTAATTCAGCTATTGTTGAGTCAGTGAAAGATATTAAACCTCGGAAATGAAAGAAAGTTTCAAGGTGGCTTAAGTGGTTCTCATTTTACGTAATAAGTCAAGTTTAGAGGAAACATTCTGCTTATAAGAAAATTTAAGTGTTCAAAAAGAATGGATGAGTAAAAAGTTTATTCTGGTCGGAGAGAATTGTCTTAACCCGTTAAGATATGATACTTCCTCTATTCCAGCGGGTGTAACATCTATGATAGGATTTTCACTGGTGCGTCTGTGTTGTGTTCAAAGTTTCATGAATATCTCATGTCTGTTTATCAATCTTTTGATGATGAGCAAATGAATGTGGAAGCATAAATAGAAATTATAAACACCCAAAAGAGAAAATAATTCAGTAGTTGACATTCCCCTCGTATCTATTGATACTGTTTCATATACCATTAAGAGCCTAAAAACTCAGTTAGCATATAGTATTGAAAATATTCCTATGTTTGTTATTAAAGATTTGTCTGGTGTGATTGCTCCTAACTTGCCTCTTGTTCAAATAGATTAAATAACGGGAGAGTTTCCTTCTGTCTTGAAGACAGCATTACTAAATCCAATTCCTAAAAAGGCCCTGAAATCTTTTAATTTTAAACCAATATCTGTTCTGTGTGTAGAACCTTAGATATTTGAGGAGGTTGTTCACAGTTATAAGAAAGTCTTCCACTTTATCTCTTTTATCAACATGATTTCATGAAAGATCATTCAAGTGTCATTAAGTTATCTTCATTTCATGCAGTTACTGGTCCTGCAGTTGAGTGTTTTCTAATAGGCTCCAAAAAAGTTTTCTCAACGTTGTTTTTTTCGTTTTTTTTTTTTTTCGTAAGAGTTGCCTTCCTTTGTATTTTCCCTAAACCTCTTTCTGAGGGCAGAACATTTAAAGTGCAGTTTGATAGCATTTATTCATAGACCTTTGTTGTCAGCACAGGTTTACAACAAAGCTCAAACTTGGGACTAAAGTTTTTCTTGTTATTTTTCAATGACAACATTTGTGTTGAAGCAAGTCTATGTGAAGGATATTAAAATATCTCTACAAATCACTGATATAAGAGACTATTTGGCCCTTCGACTGTGTACTGATTCAGCTGTGAGGTGAGCCAAAGACAACCACATAGCACGAACACCAATAATACAGGGTTGTTTCTTTCACTCATAAACTAATCTATTATTCTTCTTTTATGTTTTTATTGGCTGTAGAATCAAAAGAAACCATTCTATTCGGGATCTTGGCTTACTCGCACTCAAATGTATTTAATAACGATCTAGAGAAATGTTATTAAGGTAGTGTTTTTTAGAAATAATTGAACAAAAATACAATAATTGGTTATTAAGTTAGAACAAAAAAGTGTTAACGTTAAGATATTATATATATATATTTATATTTTTTTTTTTTAGCTGTCCAGATAATGAAGATTTAGATGTAACAGAACAAAGATTTGACAAAAAGTTGTCTATTACAAATGAAACAAAAATTCTGAAGACCAAGGAAAACAAGCAAGAGCCACTTGTAAAACGTCTTTCAGCAACTAAATCAAAAACAGAATCAAAGAAGAAAGAATATTTTTCTCGACCAGAAAACAATGAAAAAATTGAAAAACAAAATCAGTTGCAGAAAATTGTCATGAAAACTCCAAACAAGAACACTAATAATGATCAGAATATAGAAGAACAAGGAATAAAAAGAAAAGCCAGGGATAGAAAAAATTCACTTTCTTCTGGGAAAGACAGCATTCATGATTCTGTCAAAACACCAAAGAATTCCAATATTACTTCAGTAACGAGTAAAAAACATGGTGATAAAACACCTAAACCCAAATCAAAAACATCACCCAATAACTGTAACCCCAAGTCATGTATTTTGTTCTCTGCGAAAAAGGTTCATCCTTCAAACAAAGTTAATGTCAAAGGGGAAACACCATTGCAGATTGCCTGTAGGCTTGTGAGTATCAAAGTAATAAATTTAATTAAGTGTTGATTAGCCCTGGATATGTGGTTTCAAGAAATACACCCGATTTACACACAAACATAAATTCAACGTACAATTTTATTGAATTCTTGTTTATATGCCCAAATCAAGTATATGCGTTGAAACCATAGATCTACGCCAAAAATTGGGAACCATATTCTAATTTATACAAGTATGGCCTGTGATTTTTTATTTATAAAGGGTTAAATTGGGGCACTAGGCCTAGGATTTCAGTAGTAATCAAAGGAAAGGAAAGCAGCATTACCGGTAAACTTGGTTAACACTGTGGATAGAGACACGATAATATCACAAAGAATTGGTTAGTGAAATATTTCGAGGCCAGCAAATTTATCAGGTATGCTGCTTTCTTTTCCTTTCATTACTACTATATATACAGGGTGTATACATAATGCGTGAACATATTTCTTAAACTATTTCTAAGAGCCAAAATAAAGAAAAATGTTTTATTAAAGTAAACTATCATGAATTAAGGTATGTTGAACCCTTAAAAGCCCAAGTTTTTATAAAAATTTTAATTTTTGTATTTTTTTGTAAAAATGTTTAAGTTAGTTCTATTTAACTATATTAAAACATAGATTAATTTTATTACTGAAGTATTATACCGAAAATAAGACAAAAACTTCCGTTACCATATGCTAACGCCGGGCTCATATGGTATCAGTTGTTTATTAATGGGAATTGGTAGAAATGCTTTACAAATTCAGCTTTTAAATGCTTTTTATTTATACACAATCTTATCTAAATGTTAAAGTATATAATTGAGAAAGATTGTGTTACTGTCTGCTGTGGAATGGTAAGAAACAAGAAATACAAAGTCCTACGTCACACTTATTACAACCTGTGCGAACATGGCTGTTGCAGTTCGATCCTGCGCATCTTCTTCTTTTGTTGCCATCGTTTTGGATGACAAAATGGTCAATCCTGTCATACCGTAGTTCTTCAAATGCAGGGACATATTGTGGTCGTAAAGCTGGCCTTCCACCGACTTGAGGCTGTGTTCCATAGGTTTTGAGGTAGTTCACTGCAACAGATCTTTTGAACTCCAGCTGCGAAACTTTTGGACGGTGTGGCATGTTGTAGCGGTACCATGCGTTCTGATAGCAGACATCAAGGCTCCAAGAAAATATAGACCACCACCATTTTTTACTTCTTACACTTACTCTGTATCGGTTGATGTTTTCATCCATTAGGTCAGTCCCTCCCATAAACTTATTATATTCTCCTATAAGAGCAGGTCATTTCACATTGATAGTTTTTTTCTCAGACTTTGAGTATCTGTTAACACTTGATAGAGGATTTACACCATGTATGGTTGAAGCTACAGTCACAGGTGCATTGTCTTGCCATCGAGCAATCAATATGTTGTCATCACTAACACTGTATTCATAAAACCCTCTTTCCTATGACCTTATTTCTTTAGCGGAAATTATTTTACATTCATTAGGAACTCTGTTTGCCCTAATTGTTCCAGTTCCATGGTAATGCTGCTGTCTCAGATAAACCAGGAGGTTTATTCCTGTAAATAGATTATCAAAGTAAATATGGTACGGCAGAAGTTTTTTTGACCCTAATTCAGCTAACATTTGCACCATCGGAGAAGCAGCTTTTCCAAAAGCTTTGTCATTAGCGTCATTCATATTTATTGATTTTCCTTGATAGACTTCAAAGTCTACGAGATACCCACCAAATGTGTTTAGGCACCATACTTTGTAGCCGAAACGTATAGGTTTGCCTCTAATAAACTGCTTACAGGAGTGACGGCCATAATAGGCAATCATTGATTCGTCAAAATCCAGTTGCTGAACTGGAACAAAATGTTCTCTAAAGTTGGTTCTGAGTTTCTCGATAAGAGGGAGCAGTTTCCGTAGTTTATCTGTACGATCTATATGATTGTTATCAGCAAAATGTAAAAGACTAAGTATTTGTAAAAATCTGTTTCGCCTTATGCTATTGTATATAAGTTGGTTTCTTACGTCATCAGACGTTTGCCAATAGAAACGGGCTCCAGGTAACTTATTATAACCTGAAACAGTCAGAACTCCCAAAAAACACTTTAGTTCACTAATTGAAATATTAGGATCTTGAATATATTTAAAAGCTGCATAATTTTTTATTTCTTGAACCATTATCAAAAAAATTTCAGGGTCAAAAAAGAGTTCAAAAATTTCCACTGGTGAAAAATCGGCATATTTTGAAAAGTCACTGTCAGGAAAATCTTGAACAGAAGGACTTGTGAGATCAGCACTTTTCCAAGGACGTACATAAACAGCAGGATTGGTTTTATTAGTAACTTCAGCTCGCGGTTTCTTACTTGCGTAGGGTTTATTACACATTGGCTTGTTTTCTGTTTACGTTTTTGAGTTTTTAGATTAGAAATGGATGATTCAAGGGGTGTATCAGACCTTACAGAAAGGCAGGATGATTGAACCGACTGATTAGTAGTGCAAGGAATATCTGCAAGGCTCGGATGGGATAGTGAAGATTGACTTGGCTGGGGAAGCTCATGTTCTTCAACTTCAAAAATATTTTCTGCAGTTGTTGTAGAAAGCAATTCTTCAGGGAAAATATCTAAAGGTAGTTCCAAGTCCATATTGACTCCTATACGTCATTCATTAGTGAAAATTACCTCAGCATTAGCCGCAAGTTGTCTGCTACTGAGGTTGTCGATTGTTCCTCCCTCATCTTCATTTGCCGAGTCCTCATCAGAAAGGGCATTTGCTTCAGGAGGCTCTATAAATATGTCACGGACTTGAAACCCTTCTGCTTCACCCGCTTGAAGTTCCTCAAGTATCTCTGCGAGATTCATGGATCTGAAATAAATTAGGGTTATAGTAGTAAACTTAAATTATTTCGAGTTGGAATATATTTTATAAAATAGACCGACATTGAATATTCATGGAACAGAGTTCTTTAGAATTAGCGCAAATCTACTAAGTCCACTTCATAAATGTAGTATCCTATTTCTAAAACATCTAAACTGGGGTATAAAAGCTAATTGTTCATTCAAAGTTATTACTAAAGCATAAATTTACAAATATTTATAATAAAACACAATATCCACAATTACTAATAAAACATAACTAACTTTTATGTAAATATTTCATTTGAAACTGAAAGTGCCCTGCGTTACCATACGGTAAATTGCAAATTGCAAATTGGTTACAATGTAAGAAAATCTGAACAATCTGTTCCTAGACTCATATAAAGTAAATTAATATGAAATATTTGAAAAATACTAACAATAATATGTATATTTATGCTAACTTACCGAAAGTTGTTGGCCATAACCTCAAAGTCAATTTTCAGAGCCCAGCTAGACGGTCAACACAGCTGAAAATGGCTGCCAAATGCCACAAGGTCTTTGTTTACATCTTCCTCAATCATTTTCAGTGGAAGCAGTGTTGCCACAACTCACAACTATGGGAGGAAAAAATTCCCAACAAACCATTTGTAACCATATGGTAACCATATGGTAACGCGGGGTTTTTAAGGGTTAAAAGTCAATTTGAATGAGGATCTAGCCAGCCTTGAATACTGGTTTTCTGTAAATGAGTATTCTTTGAACACAAACAAAACGTCTGCTCAAAATTTTCATTGCATCAGATCTCATGTCATCTTAATGCTTTTTAAAATTACTGATGTAATTACTCTTGTGGTAGTATATCATGCTTATGTATACCCCCACTTCACCTTTGGTGTGATGTTTTGGGCCAGAACAGCTCAAAGTCAAACAGTTGTGCTTTCAAAAAACGTTATACAGGTTATAGGTGGCAAAAGACCCTGCTCATTATGCAGACCCCTTTTCTCAAAAACTTTCGTTCTCCCTTTTCCGTGCCTTTACATTGTCTGTACACTAAACTTTTTTAATCAGAACATTCATACCTTTAATCATCTAAAATAGGTAAATGTCATATAATATCCACAACAGAAACCTATTTGACAATTCTAATTCATAGATTTAGTTTACTAGAACAACCCCTGCTTGTGTGGCTAAAAAGCTATTTAATTACTTACTCGATTATATAAAAAAATTAATTTTTAAATACTTGAAGTGTTCTTATTGCTTCATCCGTTTTATTCTGTTAATGATTATTTCAACTGGGTCAGTCAATCAGTTGTTGGCATACACTAGTTAAAGGCATTTAGTTCTTGATTAAAATTTGGCAGATTATCAGTCAAATATATTAACCCTTCCTGGACGGTTGGCGGATATATCAGCTCACCTATTTTAGCTTTACGGATGAATGACGGATATATCATCCATTTCATTACTACGTTTTATGAACACTATTTTGTTAAAATAAACACTTTATTACGTAATATAATCATTCTAGATATGTTATAACCTTTAGGTATTGCCTAAGTGGGTTAATAGATTGGATATTTTAGTGTGGGTTGGCAGCGCTCATCCTTGGCGCCAAGACGTGTTTCTCTTTACGCACTGAGAACTAACTTGGCTTACTGTTTCGTGCCAAAAGTAGTTGTTTAGTCTGTTATAAGTGCTCAGTCGGTACAGTGTAAAACATGGCGTTCACACTGTTAGTAATATCTTACATACTACAGTTGATATATCCTCAGCATACAACTGTACAGCGGACGGGTGACGGATATATCAGCATCATTCCAATGTACAGTGGACGGGTGGCGGATATATCAGCATCATTCCAATGTACAGCGGACGGGTGGCGGATATATCAGCATCATTCCAATGTACAGCGGACGGGTGACGGGTATATCAGGATCATTCCAATGTACAGCGGACGGGTGACGGATATATCAGCATCAATCCAATGTACAGCGGACGGGTGACGGATGTATCAGCATCATTCCAATGTAGAGCGGACGGGTGGCGGATATATCAGCATCATTCCAATGTACAGCGGACGGGTGACGGATATATCAGCATCATTCCAATGTACAGCGGACGGGTGACGGATATATCAGCATCATTCCAATGTACAGCGGACGGGTGGCGGATATATCAGCCAACTTATTTAAGATAAAATTGTAGTTAAAATAATTATTTGGTACAAACCATATGTTTAATGTCAAGTTTTATACATAGAAGATTAAAAACATATATAAAAAAACGGAATTTCATTTTTTGACGCCGACCCTCAATATCTGTTGGCTATACCGGTGGTATACAGCTGTCCAGGCAGGGTTAAGAAACCAAATTGTGATGTTATGTAATTGTGTAATAGTAAAAATTAATAAAAATAATAAATTGTCCAAAATAAATCTAAGCTTCATGTGACGGATAACTTATCCATAAGAGTTACAACACGCAGCTTTTCAACCGGCTACAGGTCTCATCAGTGGACACTAGCTTGTGCCCCGCCTTAAGCTCGCCACACTTTCTGGCAGGTTAGATGATTATCACCTGCCCTGATACCAACCAGGACATTTTCTTAAACTGGGACGTATGAGTGCAGTAGAATCGAATAAAGTCTCCACCACTACCCTGGTGTGGTACCGGAGATTGTTGTTCTTTTTACCCCCAGTATTAGACAAAACAATACTGGGGGTTCTTATGAGGAAACCGAAATTGTTTTGCACAGCCGACACATTACGAAACAAAAACGTATATATGTGCCAAAGAGGCTGAGAGACCAGCTGGATCTGTTCTTGTGGCCTCAGCTCACCGGCTGCAAGTGTACGAAGCGCCATGATGTAGTTGTGCACCAATCTCGTCACACTAGGCTCCGATATGAAAACTCGAAGACAGCTTTTGGTGTGCTTGTGGAAATTCGAGCCTCGGCCACAGTGGTGATCCAGTCCAGATCCTGCTTGTACGGTGGGGGTTAGTAGCTAACACTACAGGTACTTAGTGAGTGAATAAATGGTCAAGAAGCCCCTTGCTTCGAAGATTGTCTGTTCTGCAGGGGGGAGCAAGGAGAAATATTTTTAGGCCCAGATTGTCGAAAGCTGGGTGTCTCCCAAGGTCGATACACCTCCCCACGCATTCGTAACAGAAGAGCCCGGGTAATACAGAAGCTGCCTGCTTTCATCAAACTGTTCATGATGACGAACAATTTTACTAAGGCCCCTGCTTCCTTCTCACCCTCTTTGTCCCAGGGTGCACCGGCTTGTTACACATTAAGTTTATAAGAGTTACAACACGTGGCATTTCGACCAGCTAAAATATCTCATCAGTGAGCACTGCCATTTGCCCAAATGAAATGAAAATTATTCTGTTGATACAATAAACAAACCTAGTAGTTCACCAAATCTCTCATAGGTGTTGCAAGCACTCTATTGAAAAGAAATAATCAGTACTGACTTCAGTCATTATCAGCACACAGCGCCGTGAGTATTATAAGACCCAACTCATGTGTAGAACTGTGCTCATGCCAACCGAAAATGACTCCAGTAGTTGAGAAGTTAGGAATTGAGCTACTGTCCACTCGTTTAAAGTTCCTAACATACAGTAATAATCTAAATAAAATAAGAATTGTTTCTTATTTGTTAGAAGAGTGCAAATGTTGCATGGTTACACCCAAATGGTTAGCAGATTTCCCACTCTTTAGATACAATAGTTTGTGGCATTGGCTTCCTAGTGAGTGGAGTTTTATCCAAATAGCTCACTAGATCCTGTGGCTGTAGAGAGAAGCACCAAAGGATTTAGTCCACTTTTATTCATAAGTGGAACAAATCCTTTCAACATATCGCTTCAGAAGATGAAAAGTAGCTATTTAAAACTGTTCTTTTGGTATGTATCAAAGAGAACTAAATTACAATTATTCGGACAGTTTAATTTTTATTTTTAATGAGCTAATAATACATTTTTTTAAATATATAAAGTGAAATATATTGTTTAGTTGACCATAGCATATGTTTTTATACATTTTAGGGAAAATTGGACATGGTACAGAAATTACTTGATGAAGGTGCTGAACCTAATGTGAAAGACTATGCAAACTGGACACCTTTGGTAAGTAGAGCACTCCTCGCTCGTTAATTGTTTATTGGTGTATCACAATTAAACTATGCAAAATGGACACTTCAATAAATATAGTTTTGGAACAGAAGAAAGAACTTTTAGGACAACAATTCTAATGTACGTACCAACTAGTACCTTTCGGGATGATACTCCAAAAGTTTATTTTTGTACACTTTCAGTTGCACATGTTATACAGTTTCGTGGTGTGAATGCATCTCCTCATGCTCAAAACTTTCTATATTTAATTAAATTTTTAAGAATAGTTTGAGGATCCTGTAAATCTGTGAGATTGCAAACTTTTCTTTCAAAATTTAAGAAATCTTAAATTTGTATCACTATACATCTGGTTAATGTCTGATTTATCTACTGGCTATTTTCTATAGTATTGAGGTCAGGGAGCAATCATGTGAGTCAAGCTAATGTGAGACTAGATGTATACATCGTATTAGACTGTTCAGCCCTGTCATCATGTTGATGAAATTCACAAATAATATAATTATGGAAATAAATTAATAAAACAAAGTTATATTTTACTATATAAGAATAAACTAGTAGTGATTTTATTTTAAAAGCTGCTTTTATTCCATGGATAAATGTTTTACCAAAACTAAGACTCGTGGATATTAATATGATTATTTTTACTCTAGTGATATACCTATTTAACGTATTTAATGAAATACGAGGGCTGTTTTTTTTTTCAACCTCCGATGTGGTATAGAAATAAAACTAATGAGAATAATGAAACTATTTTATCATCAAAAGTTACATACATACTTGGTTACTCTTCTACATAATCGCCATTTAAATTAAGGAATTTGTCACAACGCTTTCCAAGAACCTCTTCAGAGAAAATTGCCGCCAGTGATTTGAGATGCGTTTCTACGGCATCTTGAAATGAGTTATTCGTTTGGAAGCTCTGCCCTCCTAGCTATTTCTTCAGTTTAGAGAATAGGTGAAAATCACTTAGCGCTAGGTCGGGGATGTTCAAAAATGTCCTACTGAAACCCATCAAGGAGGCATTTTATCAGAGCAGCACTGTAAGGATGGATGTTGTCATGGATAAGCACAACTCCAGAAGTGAGCTGTCACTTTTTTGTTGAACTCGTGACATTCTTCGATAACTTCATGCGCTTAGTCCTTCAACTTGTGAGAATCGAATAACACTTTATACCTCACACTTGGCGGGAAAATTAATCGTAGTAGCCATGTTTATATGGCGCTATATCACACATACCGGCCGCTCAGCAATAGGTAAGAATGTAGTGGGATGGGTGCGTTGTTGCATTATATAACTATGTTCAACAACTGGCTGTTTCACAGTATTTTGGAGAAAATTAAAAATATTCTACTCAAGAAGCTAAAAATTTAACATGGAAGCTAGTACTAACCCAAATAACCCTCTCAAATGATGAAACTACAAGCAGAACTCCGAGATTTGCTCAAACTACTAAATCTATCATTTTGCAGAAGTAGGCAGAGATTGTTCAAACATATTCTGTTAGATAATTCAGCAGCCATTGAAACATAATTAGTGAAAGGCAAAGTGAACTTCTAATTTATTTTTTTAGATGACCAGTCAAACTACTCATATATATTGTAATTCTCTAACAAGCCTTAACTGAATTCTGTATTTAGTGTGATGCAGTGGGCTCAGGCAACGTGGAAGTGGTGAGAGCTCTTCTGGAGGCTGGGGCAGGGGTCAATGTACCTTCAAACCAAAACACCACAGCTTTGGTGGAATCTGTTGTACGAAGGGATACAGCCATGGTCAAACTGCTGATGAACTACGGTGCAGACATGCATCTGCGAACAGCTCTCAACAACACTGCCCTGTAAGATATGTGATTACTTGCATTTGGTAATTTGTATCAGCCTTTTAGTTTTTGGTTCAAGATTTAGCAAAATGTGTGACAAACTATTTCATCACTAAAGTTATTTCTCAAGTAAATGTGCCGTTTATTTACATGTTTATTTTGGTTCAATAAGGTGGTTTTTTATGGTTACAAGTGTCAAACAACTTTTTTCTCAAGTACACCACAGAGAAGAAATAAATAGAGGTTGCATCAACAGTTCACTGAATGTGTGTCAAGACATTATTTCCCCAGTTTGCCATACAGATGGAAGGGCCAGAACTTTATCAGCTCCTCTCTTATTCCCTCCAAATCCTTAATGACAAATATAGTAATTATTTATATAGATGTATAAAGATATCAATAATTGTAATCTATTTATAACTGTTTCTGAGGCGTTAATAAAGCGATCTCTGTTTCTCTTTTTTCTGTAGGTACACTGAAGTGGATACTGTCAGAGGTAATATGACAGCATCCAATGGAAGTTCCTCTTCTATTGAAAGGCTTGGAATATGAGTACTAGTGCATAAGAGTACCAAGTGGAAGGTGCACTCTAAGATATATTGCTGGCCAGCAATATCTAAATCAAATGAAGTACAGTCCCTTAAAGGCGATGAAGCTTTGGTGTGGCTCGTATTACAAATTGAACTTAAGACCTCTCGAAGATTGTTGTCACTCAAACCTTATCCAGACTTAGTCTTCCTTTCTCCTCTAAATTAATTATTTATTGATTTTACCTATCATAAGTTACATGGTGTGTGAATCTATTGCTCCCCTGTTATGCATCAATTTATCTGTTATTTATTCTTCATGTATATTATTTTTTGTGTATTTATTTAAGCCTACAACTGGCCTGTATTTCTATATGAACTCCTCTCTTTTTTAGCGAAATGCAGACTACATTTCACCAATATAAATTTTATTCGTCGTCGGAAAATCAAAATTAGTGGACTATTTTATTCAAAAATTTCAATGATCATAGAAACAATTAACAGAATTATATAATTTTTTAAAATTAATATACTAACGAATTTATTAAATCAATTTGGTTCACTTCGCCCTACCAAACATTCATTTGTTACACAAAATTCAGTGACAGAACAATGACATCTGAAAACTACTGAGTTGATAGAAACAAGGTTAGGTGTCTTGTCATCAGACAAGTAATGCTCAGAAGGTGCATTATCAATATAATTGAGAATAAGAAATTAATGGAGAATTAACCCACAACATTTCAAAATTATTCAGGCAGTTCAAACACTTAAAGATTATCTTATTTCATAGGCTTAAGTCGCTGTCATTACTAAAAACTAAAGCTTCTGATAACGACCGCGTCAAGGTGTTATTTACATCATTTGTATCACCAAATATGTTGCCTATGCTTTTATTTGGCATCCTCAGTGGTATCTCTGAGACTGAGAGATACCAGTGAGAATGCTACATCACAGCATGGACAAGACGTTTGGTAATGTAAATATTGTAAATAGCACTTTGACACAGTTGTTACTGGAAGCTTTAGTTTTTAGTACTATTATGAAGTTTTTTTTCTAATTTAGAACATAACACCACCTTTCCATTCATACTGAAAAAAACAAGATGGATTTTAACCTCTCAACTGCTGGGTTTTTTACAGATAGAGTAAACCCTGAACCCATGCTTAGATAAACATTATACTCATTTATACATAGTGGTTTCATTATTTTTTCATTTGTATAACGCTTATATTATCTTATAACACAGTAAATTATCAATTTCCGACTCCGTAACAAGACGCGAATCGCGTGATGTAGAACCATAACAATACAGTAAACAGCCACTGTCAGTTGCCAGTGCCAACAGTCAGCTGTATACAACATAATGAACCAATGAAAACTATTCTCTGTTTAGTAAAGAGCTTGCTAGTAGTTCAACAAAGTATCCATAGATGTCGTGGGCATGTTGAAGTGGAGAAATAATCAATACCGACTTGATGCGTTTACAGCACACTGATCGCATTCGGCGGAACGACTTCAGTCGTGCGTAGCACAGCGGGACAGGCGGCGGCGCACAACTTAACTCGTTTACAGCAGTTGAGAGGTTAAATAGTTTAGATAAGGCAATCGTTATATATAATACGTGAAGCCGTTTTTTGTCAATGCAATTCCTCCCTTATTCCTTGACCAATTTAAACAGTTAGGGTGTCAATAAATTTGGCTCTGTTCGAAGTTGTGCAATAAAGTCTTAATTCTTCAATATTTTTATCCTGAAGGGTGTAGGAAGCCTTCAAAGTTCGTTTTTAGACCATAAGAATAACATGGAGAGAGATTTAAACAAAACGAAAAGTAACAGATGTTAAAATATAAATAGTGATTTCCAAAAATTTTTAACAGCTGTTGGAATGTAAACAATGTTGCTTGTATTATTGAGGAGGTTAGATGTTTCATAATGTTAAACCACAGTATAAAACACCAGAGAAGGTCGTAAGCATGGTTTTATTTACATTCGATTGTGGGGCTTCACTCTTCTGGACTTGAATGTGTCAATGGTAATATAATGCAGTTATTTTACTTATTTAATTAATCTTCAGCTGTTTAACAAACACAAATGAATTGAATACGTTTGAAATAGGCTAAGTAATACTATTGTGTATTGGGTATTTATACTAATAAACAAGTAACAACGCAAGTAATGTGAGTAAGATACTGTAAATAAATTAAATATTGTGATTTTACAGGATACCGTTTACCCACTAATATTTGTAGGCAAAAGATAGAAGTTCGAGGCCGAAGGCCGAGGTATCTCGAGCACAACGAGTGACGGGGTTGGCACGCAAAGCGTGCATGGGTGTCTCCTAGTCTGCTATGATTGTTGCAAAGGGTTATCATTCATCTCTACTTAACCTCCCCTTTTACTAAAAAAATAAACATGTCTTAAATAGATAGAGGTGAGGGAGAACGGTATTAGCAAGCAACGTAAACTAGTGCATGAACAATAATAAGAACAAGAATGAATAACTGATCCCACATCATAGTTAACAATATTGAAACTGTCAAGTAAATTTTAAATACTGTTTTAAAATTGTGGTTCTTTGTTGAAGGTCTATTGCAGACGAAGAAATCAAGAATGTGCTGATGAGTGTTGGTGACATATCTATCCAACCGTTTCCTAGAGTAAGGCAGCAAACTCGTGCAATCCTTGCTGTCAAACTTATACCTGACCACATAAGTCAACTCATGACTCTCTGTCAGAAGTTCAATCTCACTTTGTCGACAACTTTCATGTGAGTCAATTAATTTTATAATAAAAGTGTCCAACACATTACTGATCGAATGAGGTATTTTAAAGTTGACCTTAGGGGTTCAGTGGCCAGTACTACTGGGCATAGCCATTTTACATCTTAATTTGGAAACCTACTCACTCATTCCTCACACCCAAATGGAACATTGCACTGGTCAGGTTAAAATCTCTTGAACACTTGGACAACCAGTTGGATTGTTCACTTGAAATATACTGCTATTAGTTCATATGGAAACAATTTATTGCTATTATTTTTATCCTAACCTAACTGGAAGATTTACATGTAACTCAGATGTTTTGGATCATGTGATGTTTATGTGGTATTGGTATTCTAAATCATTCCTCAGTAGAGGTTACATACTGGCTCACTGCTTGTTTTAAGGAGAACAATAGTTAATTCTGTTGTGCTTCCACTCTATTTTTTAACGCCCCCCACCATTTCAGTTACATTACATCAACTAGTGCGGCCTCCTTGTTATATAGCTTGTATGAAGTAAATTCATTTATTTTTCTTAACTGAACAAAAAATTAAAACAATTTATTTTATCTTAGAAACTCATTAACAAGTTATATATAGTTGTTACATTCAAAATATTAATGTTAAATATCTGATTGGCTATGGTCTGCTATAATTCGGCCGCTTTGATTGTGACCTTATTAAAGAACCAGTGGGAGAGAGATAGAGCTAGTTATTGAAGGGAGACAGAAAATTATTCTTCTACCACTGAACTGACGTGCCACTTTAACATTTCGTCGTCATGGATACACGTGAGGAGCTCCGCCTATAATCATGCTAGGTGACCATTGGCAGGCAAGGAATGTGGAGGCAACTGAAATCTAGTACAGCTGGAACATAGCAAAAGAGGAAAAGGACTTGAGATAGGAGTGAGGAATCAGCAGATATAATAATAATAATAAATGTATTTATTGTTTTCACAGGTACAGATTAGTTTCACAGGCAAAATTATTGATCACAATAAAAAGGCACATTTGATGAAAAATAAAAAAAAAAAACTTAAATAACTAAAGAAACACAATTATAACTTATGCGCCTAAATAAAGTACTCCAAATTATATAATACATTCTTGGTTACAATACAATAATATAAATACAGTTTAAATACAACCAGACATAAGCTAAATTATTAAACATAAGATTAATTTGTAATGAAACAGATATATTCAAAAACCAAAACAAACAAAAGAAAACATAAATATATGGTGGTTTGTGTTTTAAATATATATTTTATTTGAAATACTTATAATGTGATTGAAATGTTCAGAGACCTATCTTCAAACTGAAATAATATTTATCACTACTTTCATTAATGTTTTATTTACATACTATAGATTATGTTAAAGGGCACTAGGCCAGGAATTGGAGAGATAGGACATCAGCAAACTTACCTTAGAAGACAAGTTCACTAACACCAGAGTAGCAGTAAAATATACACAAAAGAATCACATAATTACAAATTGTCAGTACCACTGGCACTTTCTTCAGGTGAGTAGAGAGTGTGGAACTTCTTCAGGTGGTACTGAAAATTTGCGATTCTTATTTACATATTAGGGTACTTATGCAATTTTAAAAGTTGTGCTTTGCTAACTGTATAAGTCGTGATAGATCGTGATACATATCTTATTATGTATGATGAGGTTAAGTGGTAGAGAGGGCTTTGCAGCCCTAACTTCGCCTCTTGAATATAAATAAAGACGTTTTTCATTTCATTTCATCAAGCAAGAACGTAATATTCAATTTCAATATGATTTATAATAACTACAAAAATGACAATATACAAGATTATGGCTATATTATATTGGCTTTTATTATTCAAGTACTTTTCTGTACTACCTTTAACATAACCTACAAACAAAGGGAGTGAAGTAAATGAAGTACCATGCGCATAGTAACCCACCACAACTTCACCAGCTGACTATGTTCTTTGTCCCCACTCCCAACACTGCCCCTATCGCCAACTAAAGACGAGTGGTGAAACACTTACCTTCTGCTGCTGGAACCCTACATGCGCTAAATATACCACAAAGGTCGCTTTCAACCCGGCTGAATCGTAGTAAGATTGTTTAATTGATAATATTAAAATATCCTACTACATAACTTTCCTCCTTCACTCTCTAAATGCATGTGCTTTTGTTGAGGTCTCCTCTTCCACCCAGCATGGGTTGATGATGAGAAGGTCTTTGAATTGGCTTTGAAATTTGTCAACTTGTTTACTTATTTTTGAGTGCAGTCTTGAAGGACGTATGAGAGATCTTCTTTTTAAAATGGGAAGCCTGTTTTTATATCCTGAAAAAGTAACAATTCAGACATTCACCCAATTGTGAAAAATTAATATAATTGTGTAATAGAATCCAATATATCAGTAATATAAATTTGAACTATTTAACAAGGAATTTTTAATGATATTGTTTTAGGGAGGATATCAGTCATGTAGTAGTGGAAAAGACGGAAAATAACTTGTGTCACGGATCCTTTCCCGTGATGATGGGTATTCTAAGTGGTGCCACAGTTGTGGGTACAGACTGGGTCACTGCATGTTTAGAGGAGAACAAGCTACTTTCTGCGGACGGATTTGAACCCACCGGCACTGAGGACACTGATCACACTGATGTGTTTGTTAGAGCTCGACTGAATAAGGAAAATTTGGTACGATTATAAAATATAATTGATGGCCTAAATAGCATAAAGTCAGTGTGGGTCTACATAATTGTCACTTACTTTTAAATATACTTTTTAATCTAGAAAATATTTTTACTGGAAAAAAATTAAAAATTATCCATTAAGATCACTAATATTATTCTGGAAATGACTCGTTGCAGAATATATAATTGAATATTTATGTAAAATGTTATTCTAATTTAAATACTATATTGTTATAATATAGTCTTATTTTATTTGTAATATAAATTATCATATATGAGATTGTAACAATATTGCTTGTTTCCATCTTCAAAATTTCCAAATGAATCTAAACATTTAAATCTAAGTAGCCACCACGTGTAAGGTTTTGGACTGTCTTATGTGGGGGACATTACATATGGTGGATAGCTGAGAATAAGATATGCATCCTTGGATCAAGGCCTAAACAATCCATTTTGGACTGTCTTATGTGGGGGACATTACATATGGTGCATAGCTGAGAATAAGATATGCATCCTTGGATCAAGGCCTAAACAATCCATTTTGGACTGTCTTATGTGGGGGACATTACATATGGTGGATAGCTGAGAATAAGATATGCATCCTTGGATCAAGGCCTAAACAATCCATTTTGGACTGTCTTATGTGGGGGACATTACATATGGTGGATAGCTGAGAATAAGATATGCATCCCTGGATCAAGGCCTTAACAATCCATTTTGGACTGTCTTATGTGGGGGACATTACATATGGTGGATAGCTGAGAATAAGATATGCATCATTGGATCAAGGCCTAAACAATCCATTTTGGACTGTCTTATGTGGGGGACATTACATATGATGGATAGCTGAGAATAAGATATGCATCCTTGGATCAAGGCCTAAACAATCCATTTTGGACTGTCTTATGTGGGGGACATTACATATGGTGGATAGCTGAGAATAAGATATGCATCCTTGGATCAAGGCCTAAACAATCCATTTTGGACTGCCTTATGTGGGGGACATTACATATGGTGGATAGCTGAGAATAAGATATGCATCCTTGGATCAAGGCCTAAACAATCCATTTTGGACTGTCTTATGTGGGGGACATTATATATGGTGGATAGCTGAGAATAAGATATGCATCCTTAGATCAAGGCCTAAACAATCCATTTTGGACTGTCTTATGTGGGGGACATTACATATGGTGGATAGCTGAGAATAAGATATGCATCCTTGGATCAAGGCCTAAACAATCCATTTTGAGTTTTGGACTGTATTATGTGGGGGACAGTGAATGTTCCATTACATATGGTGGATAGCTGAGAATAAGATATGCATCCTTGGATCAAGGCCTAAACAATCCGTTTTGGACTGTCTTATGTGGGGGACATTACATATGGTGGATAGCTGAGAATAAGATATGCATCCTTGGATCAAGGCCTAAACAATCCGTTTTGGACTGTCTTATGTGGGGACAGTGAATGTTCCATTACATATGGTGGATAGCTGAGAATAAGATATGCATCCTTGGATCAAGGCCTAAACAATCCGTTTTGGACTGTCTTATGTGGGGGACATTACATATGGTGGATAGCTGAGAATAAGATATGCATCCTTGGATCAAGGCCTAAACAATCCATTTTGGACTGTCTTATGTGGGGGACATTACATATGGTGGATAGCTGAGAATAAGATATGCATCCTTGGATCAAGGCCTAAACAATCCATTTTGGACTGCCTTATGTGGGGGACATTACATATGGTGGATAGCTGAGAATAAGATATGCATCCTTGGATCAAGGCCTAAACAATCCATTTTGGACTGTCTTATGTGGGGGACATTATATATGGTGGATAGCTGAGAATAAGATATGCATCCTTAGATCAAGGCCTAAACAATCCATTTTGGACTGTCTTATGTGGGGGACATTACATATGGTGGATAGCTGAGAATAAGATATGCATCCTTGGATCAAGGCCTAAACAATCCATTTTGAGTTTTGGACTGTATTATGTGGGGGACAGTGAATGTTCCATTACATATGGTGGATAGCTGAGAATAAGATATGCATCCTTGGATCAAGGCCTAAACAATCCGTTTTGGACTGTCTTATGTGGGGGACATTACATATGGTGGATAGCTGAGAATAAGATATGCATCCTTGGATCAAGGCCTAAACAATCCGTTTTGGACTGTCTTATGTGGGGACAGTGAATGTTCCATTACATATGGTGGATAGCTGAGAATAAGATATGCATCCTTGGATCAAGGCCTAAACAATCCATTTTGAGTTTTGGACTGTCTTATGTGGGGGACAGTGAATGTTCCATTACATATGGTGGATAGCTGAGAATAAGATATGCATCCTTGGATCAAGGCCTAAACAATCCGTTTTGGACTGTCTTATGTGGGGGACATTACATATAGTGGATAGCTGAGAATAAGATATGCATCCTTGGATCAAGGCCTAAACAATCCGTTTTGGACTGTCTTATGTGGGGGACATTACATACGGTGGATAGCTGAGAATAAGATATGCATCCTTGGATCAAGGCCTAAACAATCCGTTTTTGACTGTCTTATGTGGGGACAGTGAATGTTCCATTACATATGGTGGATAGCTGAGAATAAGATATGCATCCTTGGATCAAGGCCTAAACAATCCGTTTTGGACTGTCTTATGTGGGGGACATTACATATAGTGGATAGCTGAGAATAAGATATGCATCCTTGGATTAAGGCCTAAACAATCCGTTTTGGACTGTCTTATGTGAGGGACATTACATATGGTGGATAGCTGAGAATAAGATATGCATCCTTGGATCAAGGCCTAAACAATCCGTTTTGGACTGTCTTATGTGGGGACAGTGAATGTTCCATTACATATGGTGGATAGCTGAGAATAAGATATGCATCCTTGGATCAAGGCCTAAACAATCCATTTTGAGTTTTGGACTGTCTTATGTGGGGGACAGTGAATGTTCCATTACATATGGTGGATAGCTGAGAATAAGATATGCATCCTTGGATCAAGGCCTAAACAATCCATTTTGAGTTTTGGACTGTCTTATGTGGGGGACAGTGAATGTTCCATTACATATGGTGGATAGCTGAGAATAAGATATGTATCCTTGGATCAAGGCCTAAACAATCCATTTTGAGTTTTGGACTGTCTTATGTGGGGGACAGTGAATGTTCCATTACATATGGTGGATAGCTGAGAATAAGATATGCATCCTTGGATCAAGGCCTAAACAATCAATTTTGAGTCTGGCTTGCATTAAGTAGTATATTGGTTAATGTCTGTCATCAGAGATGTGAGACTAGGGCAGTAATAAACCTTTCCCGTTCTAGCATCATGGGTCTGGAAATCCAACCTGTTTTGGATTTAAAAAATCTAATAGTTATCACTGTGGTGAAGTGCTCACAGCTTTAAAGTGTGATAAGTTGGCTTTGTCCGTTCTACATCAGTTGTGAGAATCTTCTTCCTTATTATGGGTTGCTTTGGAGTAATGCTCGTTGAAGTTTGGTAAATATCATCAGAACTACTGCAGGTACTAACTTCTAGTTCAGTGGAAGCGACAAACTCATTTAATTTCACTAAACATTTCTCAATTTTTATTTTTTCCATATAATTATGGATTACCTTATTATAGATATTAGTGAATATAAAATAAATTGGAGAACCTATTGCTACGCCGTAATTTGGGCGATTTATTTCATCTTGCATTTCAAAAGGGAGTTTAGTTCTCTCTGATAGTTTAGTATCTCGATAAAGTCTATTTTCAATTAATTATGTCTAATGTGTGTATCACTAGAATTTTGGTGAACAAATTTACTACATCAAAACTGACTACCATATCATCCTCTGTTACTGTCATATTTTTTGCCATTTCAATAGTGTTCTCAGTTTTCATGATTGATTAGCTGGTGCCAGCTAAAGGAGTGATAATAGAATAGGGAGGAGGAATTTACAAAGTTCACAGACATGATTTTCTAAGCAAACTGTTTAGTTAAGTTTTAAACATAAACTAAAAACTAAATAAGCTGTTAATTATTTTTTAGATTTACCAATAGATTATTGTTTTGTTCCAACATTTTTAGAAAGAACTGACAAATTAATAGAACATAATGTTTTCATCAATTCATGGAACTTTGCTGATGTAAAGATATTAGCATCTGCTTACCAAGTAGACTCAGGCACTATTTCTAGTTATTACTCCAGGTAGTACTACAGAAAAAGTTACAAACCCAGAGGAGATATCTGAGGGTTACCATACTTAAATTTTCAACTCAAATAATTCTTTCAGATTAAATTTGGGTCTGTTCTGTACCCATACATACATTTTTTCATTTGTATAACCCTCATACCTCTTAGCTTGGTATTTTGTCATTTATTTTTTTAAATACCTATTATTGTTTTATAAATATTTTACAGCTGCCTCGGTTGTTCGATGGATGCCACATATCTCTTCAGCATGACCAGCCCTGGCCAGAGAACCATAAACATGACATAATAGCACTTATTCAAGCAAGCGGAGCTGTGTATCAGCCGCGTCAGTGTGATCCAGAGCGCATTCTGCCTTCCGAACAAACAGTAATGTTCCATGCTCCCACCACTTCTCCTCTCGCACTAGTCAGTCACATCATCCTCTACCAGCCGGGACCTTCAGAGCCACTCCTGAAATACAACATGGCTCATGTAAAGACCTTGTCTGTCTCTTGGTTTGTGCAGTGCATCAAGACGTTCTCTCTGAGTATGTAACTTATAACACAGGAATACATCCATTCTGTGGCATCAAGTTAGTTTATGAAACTTATAAAATCTGTTATAAATCTTATTAGTTTATTAATTGTATAAGATATGCTATAAATTTTATTAGTTTATAAGATATTTAATAAATAATAATTATCCTCAATTTTAGTGTACACAAATCTAAAAATGCCCAACTAAGCTTACAAATGCTTTTCACAAGAGTTGTTACATACAATCATTCTGTAGTTGCTACAGCCTATTAAAATAATATAAATTATAACACATGTGAAATACATAACATGTTTTTAATAATTAATTTGATTTGAAAGTTGTTTTGTTTACATCTTGTGATTGAAATTTGGGCTACATTACATCAAAGTTGTTATGTCAAAGAAGAGGTCTATTTTCATTTATTACAGTTAATTATACAATATTTTACGAATTCAGAAACATTTATTGGTCCTCCGAACCTAGATCGTTCCTTTAACTATGGATTATCTACATCAAACTTTTTAAGTGTACTAGTGAGTAACATTTTGTTCCATCTAATGACCTATTGTATACTTACATAAATTTTCATTCCTTTAAACATTATATATGACTGACAGAACCACTGAACTTAAAGCTCTCATAAATAAAAGAGGTTAAAAGAAGGTCACAAGATTTAAAACATTTTTTGAAAATCCTTTGAATCAGGAAAACAGCAGAACTAAAACTCAGGCTAAGCAAATTAGAACAATGCTGGGTTGAATTTGAAAATGTTCAAGTCAGAATAGAAAATCTTGATAACGAAGCAGATCATTCAGATGAACGGGAAGATTTTGAAACACAGTATTTTAGATTATTATCACAGGTTCAGATGCAAATGTCCTCAGACAATCACACACTAAACAGTAGTCACATGTCAAGCTTTACATTGGACAAGCTACACATTGGACTTTAAACACTATTCCAGTAAAACTTCCTACAATTAATTTGCCTACTTTCACTGGGAGATATGATGAATGGATGTCATTCTTTGATACATTTTCTGCCTTAATTGACAAAAATGAAAACAACAGATGTGCAGAAATTACACTATTTGAAGGCCTCCTTGACAGGTTATGCCAGTAAAATACTGGACAATATTGAGTTAACATCTGCAAACTACATGACAGCAATTTCTCTTCTAAAAGACCAGTTTCAGAACGAAAAACTTATCGTTCAAAATCATGTCAAGGCTCTTTTCAACATTCCACAGATACAAGCAAATTCCAATGCCAGTTTAAAACATTTACTAACCTGTGTTAACACCCATCTCAGAGCCCTTAAGAATCTGAATCAAACAACTTAATTTTGGTGATTCATCTTTCACCTCTAAGCTTGATTCTGTAACACTTAACACGTCCAATGCTGATGACGCCAGTTGGCGTCACACGGAACGTGCCTTGTATGCTGATGACGCCAGTTGGCGTCACTCCCACCTTTTTGCAAGCCAAATCTTGTAGCCATATTATCCTGTCTTATCAGTCAGTAAGTGGTTGTTTTTCACAGTGATTAGTCGTGTAATAAGTTATACTTATTAGTTTAAGTGTTCGTTTTGAGTTTCAATTATCAGTGCGTAAATAAATATATGTTATAATGAGTTATAATATGCCGAGTACTTCTTGTGAAACCCAAGATATGACAATCAGTGAAATTGACCGCGAGTTGAATTCTGACACGGAATCTGAAGCACTGAGTAGTGGTGACAGTTATATTCCCGAGGAAAGTGATTGGGATTTAGATAGCTGTGGTAATGACACCCAGGAAGATGAACAGGATGGATCAGTTCAGACGCTTCCATCACCTACTGTTCCAGCTACGGTTGCTCCCATTGCCATTGCCGTCCAAACTACACAAGGTAGGAGAAGAGCTGATTTACCCCAGTTAGTATGGAATGACAATCCTGCTTTGAAAACTTTTATATTTAACCAACCTACTGGTCTTAAGGTTCCAATACCGGGTAATAATAAGCCTATGGATTATTTGACATTAATTTTAGATGACGTTATGCTGCAATCAATTGTTAGGGGAACTAATATATACGCAGAAGAAGTATTTCTTTCTAGTTCCCATGCACAACACTCACGCATGAGTTACTGGCGAGACCTAAATATCCAAGAGCTAAAGGTATTTTTGGGCCTCTTTCTACATACAGGAATAGTAAAAATGCCAAGACTAGATAGTTATCGGAAAAAAAGATTAACTGTTCCATACTTGTTTTGGGAAACACATGTCACGTGATCGGTTTATGGGTATTTTACGTTGCCTTCACTTTGCCAAAGTAGATCAAGATAGTACTGATCGACTACAGAAAGTTAGGCCCCTGATAGACCATTTCAATAACAAAATGCTTAACATTTATGCACCAAAAAGAGAACTGTCTATTGATGAGTCGATAATCCTGTGGCGTGGTCGCCTAGTCTTTAGACAATATATAACAAACAAAAAACAAAAATACGGTATAAAGTTTTATCTTCTTGTGAACCTAATGGACTTACAATGAAGTTCTGTATATATTCTGGAGCTTTGGATGGGTTAGGGTGTCTGGGACACACTGAAAAAGTAGTACTGCATCTACTAAGAGAACGTCTGAACGCAGGCCATTCAGTTTATGCAGATAATTTTTATAACAGTGTCAATTTGACTAAACAGTTGTTACAACAAAGAACGTACATAACAGGGACTCTGCGTGTAGATAGGCAACAAAATCCAGTAGAAGTTGTCCAAGCTAAACTCAAGAAGGGTGAAACATATGAAGGAGTTGTAGTTGGAAAATGGAAGGATAAGAGAAACGTTCTATATATATCCAGCCAATTTGAAAATGAGATGAACGAGTGAATAAACGAGGAGTAGAAAAACAAAAGCCTCTTCCAATAATAGAATACAACAAGTATATGAGCGGCATAGATAGACAGGAATAGATGCTTAGTTATTATCCAGCAGAAAGAAAAACAATCCGCTGGTACAAAAAGGTATTTGTGCACATTTTACAAATGGCAGTTTTGAATGCTTTTTTACTGTTTCGTCAAAACAATATTAGAGATAAAATGACATTGTTGACATTCAGACTTGACATAATAAGGAATCTTTTGAATGCTGCAGACAACCAGTCGTTGCCCCGTAATATGCTAAATATTTCCGAACACCAACCGACAAAGCTCCCAATGGGAGATAAAGGAAGAAGGCTAAGAAAACGTTGCGTAATGTGTTACGGTAAAGGTATTCGTAAAGACACAATATATCAATGTGAGGCGTGTGACAGTAAACCTGGCTTATGTCTGGGTGACTGTTTTATAAATCACCACAAGTAAAAGTATAAAAGTGTCAATGTATATAGTGTAAATATAAACGTGTTGTGACTATTATATTTTGTAAAGAATAAAAACTATGGATACAAGGTAAGTACTCAATACATTTATCAATACTTATATTATAATTCGAGTTAGTTTCGTAAAAACAAGAACGACGCCACGTGGCGTCATCAGCATATCCCATCAAAACCAGATGCCATATGCTGATGACGCCAAGTGGCGTCATTTATTATTTTTTACATTATATTGCTAATTTTTGAATAAAACATTTCGTGAACATGTACATAATAAATTATGAAATAAGAAACATCCAAAAATAAAATAAAATATTTCAGCATTTGCACAATAATGAATTTCCATGCCAGCAGTGAACGTGTTAAGGAGTGGAAGCTTAGTACAAAACCCACGCAGCTTCCTACTTTAAAGAAATTAGTTGACTTCCTTCAGAAGAGAAGCCAAATTATTGACAATATTAAAAATCTCAACCATACAACAAAAGCACCTCAAAAGGAAAAGGCCAACTTCTACAAACCTCATCTACCATTTCACAACAAACAGAGAACATATCTTACAGTCCCAAATCAATCAAATCTTGTCTGTTATGGGAAACACCTTTCCTAAAATTGCCAAGAACGCTTAAAGCTCTCGCAGGATGACAGAATTAAGAAATTAAATTAGTTAAAGCCATAATATGTTTTTAACTGTCTTACAGCTGGCCACAGGGTTGACAAGTGTAAATCACAAGGCTGTAAAAAGTGTGGCAAAAAACAATACTGCACTGCATTTGGATGCTCATCCAATATCACACACTTTACCTGTCTCCAAACAACATACATTCAAATGTCAGAACATTGGAGTTATTTCCTGAAACATACAATGTGTTTAGAAGTGATCGAAGCCAGGAAGCATAGGGTAAGTTAAGTGGAGGAGGTGTATTATTAGCTGTAGATAGAAATATAATATATAGTAGAGTAGATATATTAGATGTTACTGCTGATGACATTGAATGTACCTACATTGGGTGAAAATACCTAATACAAAAGGTGGATTGTTATATGTCTGCACTGTTTATATACGACCAAGAGCAAATATTGTAACGTATCAAATGTTTTATGCAAGTCTGTACAAATTAAATTTAAAGGATAACTGTAGTGTACTGATTGTAGGAGATTTTAATTTGCAGATATATGGGCCTATATACAACTTGTATAATGGTGATAAACTATGCAAGGAATTATTAACGTTTTTAAATGAACAGAACTATACTCTTAAGAATACTGTTTGTAATTACCAGAATAAAACATTGGATTTAGTGATTACAAATATTGATAATACAACAGTTGTACAAAGTAGTGACCCGTTGGTTTGTGAGGACTCTTATCATCCGGCGATAGAGGTGGGGATTGTTATCTACGTTCCTTTATTGTGTAGGCCTAAGTTGAATGAAGCGCCAGCCTATTCTTTCGATAGGGCCAACTTCCTCCAGGTTTATTATTACTTAGCTGAAATAGACTGGGATTGCCTGAGTTCTATTTCAAATGTAAATGAAGCTGTAGATTTATTTTATAAAAATATCTACAAATTTCTTGATTCAACATGTCCTAAAAAGAAGTGTAAACAGTCCAAATACCCATGTTGGTTCTCAAAATCAATTATTTCAAACATTAAATTAAAAGAAAGGCATCGTCGTAAATTAAAAAAACATGGTCGTAATGAGGATTTAGATACATTTAAGCAATTGAGGTCTCTGGTTAAGAAAGAAATTAGAGTGGCATATAGGGAATATTTATATAATTTAGAAAATAAAATTATTTCAGACAGTAATAAGTTTTGGTGTTTTGCAAGAAGCAAAATATCTGTTAAGAATAATTTATTAGTTATGAAATATAATGGAAATCAGCTTACGAATGGCAAAGATATTGTTCAAGCTTTACAGCATTATTTTGTTTCTGTGTTTAGTAAATATACTGAAGAGCCAACGTCAGAGATGGCAATGGCTGATCCCTCTGGTGCAGGCGTGGGTTGCTTGTCTCTGGGCCAGGTCTCTGAGAGTGACGTGTTCGTTGCAATTAAAAAACTTAAGTCAAAAGCTACTACAGGTCCAGACTTATTGCCGCAATATTTAATTAAGGGGTGTGTTGATATTTTGTCGATATCACTTACTATTATTTTCAATTTAATTAATTGAAGGCTTATGTTTTTCCAGAAAAATGGAAAATCTCTAAAATAACGCCAATTTTTAAAAGTGGAAAAGAATCTCAGATTGAAAATTATAGACCGGTGGCTGTTTAGTCTGTTCTGGCTAAAGTGTTTGAGATAATTATCCAGAAACCAATATTTAAGCATTTTAAGAACCATCTTTCGCCTAATCAGCATGGGTTTGTTCCAGCGCGGTCCATTAGCACAAATGTACTATCCTTCACACATTACATCTCCTCGGGTTTGGATAAAAACATCCAGATGGATGCTGTATTCCTTGACCTGGCCAAGGCATTTGACAAAGTGGATCATTTAATTTTACTTAGGAATTGCATTATTATGGGTTATCAGATAGCTTTATCTACTTTTTTAGGTCTTAATAAATAGGAAGCAATATGTGTTTTACATGGGGCATTTATCAGAAAAATTTACTGTCCAGTCAGGAGTCCCCAAGGATCGAATTTAGGACCTCGTTTGTTCACGATCATGATTAATGACTTATGCAAACATGGGGTCCACTCGAAGCCATTATTATTTGCAGATGACTTGAAGTTATTTCATTATATAACAGACTACCGTGATGCTGAGAGACTTAAGATCTTGATAGCATTTATAAATGGGGGGGAAAACAATAAAATGAAATTTAATTTATCTAAATGCCATGCTATGACCTTCAGTCGATCAGAAAATTGCATTAAAAGCAACTACTATTTAAATGGACAGTTGATTTACAGAGTAAAATCAACCAAAGATCTGGGGTTAAATATGGATTGTAATTTGTCATTTGATCTCCACATAAGTAATTGTATATCATTCGCAAGCAGAATGATGGGGGTTTATTATCCGGCAAGGTGTAAATTTTCAAAATCTAACACGCTAATATTTTTGTATAAGGCATTGGTCAGGTCAAGGCTGGAAAATACTGTTATAGTATAGAATCCCATTCATTCATTTCAAAACGATGCAATGAAAGAATCCAAAAAAGATTTTTAAGATATCTTCATTTCAAGTGTTTCAATGTCTATACTTATTTAGTTCCATACAGTGAATTATTGAATCTGTTTAGGTTTGAAAGTATACGCCTGAGTAGGGATGTGATGGGGCAGATGTTTATGCATGGCCTGGTCCAGGGACGGGTAGATGACGCTATCAGCCTGGAGATTCTCTCTTTTAGGATCCCTGCTTTTAACAGCAGAAATAGGCTTCTATTTGACTTGCCACATGTTCGTATGGTTGGCCATGCGTCCTCGCCTCTTCTTCGGATGATGAGGGATTACAACCTAACGCTTTCTGGTGGAGAGAATATTGACATTATCCATGATAAGGCTGGCATTTTTAAAAAGAAATGTAAGATATTGTTAAAACGAGAAACGTAGCATTTTAAAAATTATTTTCATGTTGTTCCTTTGTTATTGCTTTTTGTATTAATGTTGCTCTCGTTTTGTTTATATGTTTGTTTGTTTATTATATAATAGTTTATCCTTGTTAATTATTCATAGTTTATGTCATATATTTATGTAATTGTTCTATTTTATTATTGGCATGATTTATGATTTGTATTTATATGATAGAGTATTTATATTTCTTCTTAAGTGAACTTGTCATTTAAAACAAAAGTTTATTATCATATGGACTAGTAAACGATGAGGTACTCTCAATGAAGTTTGACTTCATTGGGACTAAGTATCTTTTCACCAGACCCCATACTGTGGATTTCAGGTCGAGGGAGTACTGGGACGCTGTTAGTAGCCCGGTTTCTTCTCACGACCGAATTGTATGGTTCACAGACGGGTCAAGAACGGGCAACAGAGCTGGATTTGGTGTCTATACTGGCGACCCTAGGACCAACGCTAGCGTGAGCCTGGGAGCGTATGGCACCGTTTTCCAAGCTGAAGTCGCCATACGTTCAGCGCAAACCATGAGAGGGGTTTGCGGGAAACATATCCACATCCTCTCAGACAGTCAGGCGGCCTTAGGGGCTCTTGACTCCTGGAAGGTTTCGTCTGGTCTAGTCTGGGAATGTGTGGAGTCCCTCAGCATCCTGGGCTCAAGAAATCAGGTCTTGCTGGAATGGATCCCAGGACATAGGGGATTAGAAGGCAACGAGCAGGCCGATGCCTTGGCTAGGGAAGGTGCTATCAAGCCCTTCATTGGTCCTGAGCCGGCTGGCGGCGTTTCGGCTGCAGCTGTCAAAACAGCAATCAAAAACTGGGTTAGCGCCAGACATCTGGAAAGATGGCGGCGGTTCCCAGGGCAAAGACTCGGCAAGGTTCTTGTCAGAAATCCTTCCCAGAAGTTAACAAAGTCACTTCTTTGGTTCAGTAAATCGCACGTCAAGCTGGTGGTGGGACTCATCACCGGTCACGGCAAATTCCGGAGGCATCTAAGAACAGTGGGACTCTTTACGGAGGATCCCATCTGTCGCCTCTGTGGGGAGGACGAAGAGTCGGCAGAACACATTGTCCTGGAGTGTGAGGCTCTTGGTGCCAGAAGAAGAGTACTTTTTGAAGGCTCACCTCTGGGACAGTCGGAAATTACTAATCTAGTGAAGAAGCTCCTTGACCTGGTCAAGGATTGCCAGCTTTACGACGATTAGGCACCGGGATTGGCACAAAAAGCCTTAGGCTTCGTTGCAAGGGTTGGCTGGACCAACTGTACATCCCCTTTCAATCTAATCTAATCTAATCATATGGATGTTCCTTTTTGAGTGTTTTTGTTAATTGTACGTTTACAGACCATGGACAGTTTTTGTATTTGAACATTTGTGTCACGGCAAGTCCCACTATATATTAATACAAATTTATGTCTTTAACTGCTTTAATATAATTGGGTGTAAACCTGTATTAAAGCATGGAAATAAATAAATACGTCAGAAATCCCAACAAGCACAAATGAGACAGTTATGTACTGTTGGGCTGGTGTTAACTGCTACAAGCACAACTCATGGCAGCTTTGAGGTGTTGCTCTCAACTGCCTTGGTAAAGCCCTGAGGGCTTCACATTGACATGTCGGGCTCTCCGTGACAATGTAAGCCAGTCAAACTTCATCACAGAAGCTGTCTGCCAGAAACTTCAGCTAAAAGAGGAGAAATCTTCAATCTTAGTTACAGGCATAAGTAGTGATTCAACTCGAGTTTCTTCACAAGTCAAAGTCTTAGTCAGGTCTTTGACATCAGATTACAATTCTGAAGCACAATTCTTAGTTTTGCCTAAAATTACAGGATTGTTGCCTACATCCCCAGTAAACACAAGTTCTTGGTCTATACCTTATCATTTAAAACTAGCCGATCCATCTTTTGCAACACCTGGAAAAATTAATATTCTCTTGGGAGTATTTCCTTGATCTCCTTGACAATGGAAAAATACAAAATGAGCACATGCCTACAATACAAAAAACCAATTAGGATGGATTATTGGTGGGAGATCCGTCACTAATAACAAAAACACAACTAGAGTATGTAACTTAAACGTTATTGATAATCAGGTACAACAGTTCTAGAAAATTGAAGAGGTATCTAACAAGGTACTGCTAACAAAAGGAGATGAATTGTGTGAAGATTTTTGCAAAATCTGTTAAGAGAGACAATGATGGCCGCTACACGGTATCTATGCCCATGAAAGATGGATGACATAAACAGACTTGGGTCATCAAAACAAGTGGCTGAAAAAAGATTATTTCAAGTAGAAAAAAGACTAAAGAAGAATGTAGATATTCAAGACAGTACATTGACTTCATGAGGGAGTATGAACAGTTGGGACATATGGGAAAGGACAGTTCAGAAAATCTGACAGAACAAGAATACTTTTTACCACATCACCAGTGATAAAAGAGTCAAGCTCGACTACAAAGCTGCGAGTAAATGTTTGATGCTTCTGCTAAGACATCAACTGGAAGTTCTCTGAATGATATGATAGTTGGACCTACAATTCAAGATGATCTATTCTCAATTTTAATCAGATTCAGAACGTATATTTACGTATTAACAGCTGACATCGAGAAGATGTATAGGCAAATATGGGTAGAACGAACTCAAAGAAATCTGTTAAATATATTGTGGAGAGAGAGCCCATCTGATGAACTTTAGACGTAAAACCTGAAAACAGTAACTCATGGAACTGCTAGTGCACCATACTTGGCCATTAAGACCCTCCAAAAGCTGTCTAGTGATGAAAGTCACAACTTCCCAGTAGCCTCTGAAGTTGTCATGAAAGACTTTTACGTTGATGACTTAAAAATGGTAATTATAGTGGGAGGGATTGTATTTCTTCTAAATTAATTAAGGGTACTTGTCCTAATATAGTAGCGGTCTTAACTTATATATTAAACATAGGTTTCCAAACTGGTAGCTTTCCAGAGAGATTGAAAGAAGCTGTTGTCATACCAATATTTAAAAAAGGCTCAGAGCATGAATAAGAATAAGAATATATTTATTTTCTCGAAATATATACATAAAATACATATAATTACATTCAAACATAAAAAGGTTTCTTCTTAATTCTCTGTTAACAAAATAAAACTTATACTACTAGAACAAAACCTTTCATAAATTACATATTTCAAGAAAATACTAGGACCTCCTAAGGCAATGCCTGTTTTAGAGGTTCCTTCTTTTCAAATAAATCTTAATATGCGCATGAGCAAATAATATTAATTTAAAATAAAAAATCCCAATTCTTCAAAATATAAACACTAATATAAAAACATAAATAGCTTAAACCTTAACTCTAAATTTAATGTTATCCTAACCCTAACAGTATAGCTATATAATACAATAATAGGAAACAAAATAAAAACGAAACATTTTATGACTAACCAAATATCAGGCTTGGTTAGACCGGGCGTTTTCCTCAATCCCAAGTATTCGCCGACAAACAAAGTCATGAGTCACATCCCATCCCTTTCCGCCATCTTCCTGCCCTGCCCATAATTAGTAGACACACCCAACGTGTCCCATTGTTGTTTGTCCAAGAATTTATTCAGTTAAAAATAATTGTTAACTTTCCCAAGTCTGCCAAATATGTATACTTTACTATGTTATCTGAAATAAATATATGATACAGTGAATAAGTATTTATAGGGTATTAAAATTTATACGATTATAAATGAATAATAAAAATATGTTTGAAAGTGTATTGCTTTAAACTTGAATATATGCATGAGTGCACTAACTATTGCCCTATCTCTTTGTTATCTTCTATTTCTAAAGTCATTGAAAAATTAATGAAAAAGATATTAATTGGTTATCTTGATAGGGTAAATTTTTTTAGTAATAATCAATTTGGTTTTAGAACGGGTGTTAATACAGAAGCAGCAATATTAAATGTGATGTCAATCGTTTCAAATAATATAAATACTGGTAAGAAAGTTAGTGGTCTGTTTCTGGACATTAGTAGGGCATTTGACACTGTTGATCATGGTATTTTATTGAATAAGCTTTATAATTTGGGTATTAGAGGCATGTCTTATGCCTCATTCAAGAGTTATTTGTCTGGCAGGAGACAAACTGTAAAGATTAAAGATTCTTTTAATCAAATGGGTTATCTTAATTCAGGAGTGCCGCAGGGCTCAGTTTTGGGACCCATTTTATTTCTTATCTATATTAATGATTTATGTTCTGCTCAGTTTAGGGGTCATCTTACATCCTTTGCTGATGATACTGTTCTCTGCTATGTCTCGGATAGTTGGGAGAGAACTCTGATTGACATGAATCATGATTAAAAATGTTTAAAATGGTGGTTCTTAAAAAACAAATTGGTTCTTAGTCCACAAAAAACATTTTACATAAATTTTTCTTTAAGAGGAGGTGATTTTGATGTGGGTAGTGTAAAGTATCCTTGTCTGAACTGTCTCTGTAGGGGTGGTCTCTGTGATCAGTATTGTGTGGAAATAGTTTGATGCAGGAACATTAAATACTTGGGTATTGTAATTGACAGTGAGCTAAATTGGAAATTGCAAATCAATTATTTGAAAATCAAATTAAATAATATAATGAGGTTAATCTATTTCTTGAGACCATTGTGCTCTCTTAACACACTACGATCAATTTACTGTTCTTTGGTTCAAAGTAGGCTTGGGTACGGATTGGTGTACTGGGGAGGAACCTATGTAAGCAATGTAGTGACTCTACTAAAGCATTATAACCATAGCATTATAACTAAAGCATTATAAGGATTATAACCAAAAAAAGGCTCGTGCTGAGTCTTGGCCTTTATTCTTGCAGCTGAGGATTTTGCCACTCGGACACCTTTTTGTTTTCAAGGTATTGTCTTTATTTTTTAAAAGAAGTGGGAATTTTCCCAGTAATGAAGGGTCTTATAGGAAAAAACTAAGAAATGGGAATAATTATTTATTACCAAGACCATTTTATTGCACCCAAATTACATAATATATTGCCAGTAAATTTAAAGAAGAAACAAATTATATTAAATTTAGAAGATGTCTTAAGCAATGGCTATTTACTTTCAATGATATTGAGTCTGTGTTAAGTAGTTAATAAGAGCTATAGTTAAATAGTTAATAAAGTTCTCTTTAAATTGTTTCTTAGATGTAAGTATTATAAGTTAGTGGTTGCAGTGATAGATTGTTTGGTTTAGATTTCAATGTCAGGAGCAATTAAAGCATATTATGCTATATATTGTACTCTAGTGTATTTTGCATTTTTGCTTACTTCTTGCTGTTGTTAAGTTTATACTGCATTCGTTGTTACTGATGTCGCGCAACACAAATTGTTAATATGTATATATAAATTTATTATTTTGTTTAAATTATTATTTTGGTGCTGTAACTGATAGCATGTTCTATGATGGAACCTCTACACAGGCTTTGCCTTAGAGGCCCTATTTATTTCCTTATGTCATGGGTTTTCAGGTTTTGTACTCAGATTTAAAGAGCGTATTGTAAAAGCATATTGTACCTGCCTTTGTCAACAAATTTTTTTAAGGAAATAAAGATAAAGACTTGCTGACTGGAACTGACAGCCTTGAGGAAGCCATCAAATTCCAAAAGGAACTTATCGACCTACTCAATAGAGGGGGTTTTAACTTACGTAAATGGAATAGCAATCATGATGAACTTTTAAGGTCTTTATCACCAGATCTAAGAGAACGCCAACCACAACCATTCCAATCACAGAGTGACTTACTCTCAAAAACTTCAAAAAAGTCTCAAGATAGTACTAAGAGAACAATTTTAGCATTGATTGCGAAATTGTTTGATCCACTAGGACTGGTGTCTCCGATTGTCATTCACGCAAAAATATTTCTGCAGGAGCTATGGAAAACTAAGTTAGATTGGGATGACGTTCTCCCTAGAAATCTAAAAAAAAGATGGCTGAACTTCAGACACTGCCTTATATCTTTAAACAAACTTCAGATTCCTCGAAGTACCGTGTCTTCAGGCTGGTGGCACATGGGTTTTCAGATGCATCTGAGAAAGCATATGGCTGTGCAATTTATATAAAATACAAAACAAACAACAAATCACAAGTCAGACTTCTTTACTCAAAGTCACGAGTTGCACCTTTATAAACAATCTCTCTTCCTAGACTGGAACTTTGTGGTGCACTATTACTATGTGAACTAATGTCCCAAGTAAAGAATTCTCTTGGCAAAAAAATAAACAATTATTTCTACTGGACAGACTCGAGTGTTGTCTTAGCTTGGTTATTACCACATGCTGGCTGATGGAAAACATTTATTGCCAATAGAGTTTCAAAAATTCATGACAGTACAAGGCCACAAGATTGGAGACATGTAAGAAGTGAAGACAATCCTGCAGATTTAGTTTCAAGAGAAGTTAAAACCGTAGACCTTCTGCACTCTCAACGATGGTGAAATGGACCTGCTTGGCTCAACATAGACAAATTACTTTGGCCAGCTACACCAATTAAATATTGTAGATAACAAACTTCTAGAAGAAAAGAAAGAAAAGATACTGCTTCAAATATAGTAAAGGGAGAGAATAACCACATGTTTTCCACTAAACAACAATTTTCTAGCCTTCAACACCTGCAGAGAGTAATGGCATACTCTGTCAGATTTGCTTATAATTGTACAAACCCAACTTCTAAAATTACAGATGTCTTAACAATTTTTAATGAGCTCTCGGCCTCATTAAAAAAGTTGATTTAAATTGAACAAGAGTATTTCTTCGCTGAAGAGAAACTAAGTTTGTCAATTTCTCAAGAAGTAAACAAAAAAAGCAAATTATTCACACTGCAACCTTTATCGATTCTGATGGAATACTTCGTGTTGGAGGTCTCCTTGATCATTCTGCATTGAAGTATAACCATAAACATCCTGTTGTTCTTCCAAAGAGTTCACATTTAAAAGACTTGATAGCAAGAAATGAGCACATTCGCTATTTACATGCTTGACATTCTGGATCTACACACTGCTAAGTGCTATTATTAGAAAAAACTGTTGGCTTTTGGGAGGAAGAAATCTTGTAAAACGCATAGTTCATCAGTGTGTACCTTGTTTCAAAGCTAAGCTCAGGTGGACACAGCCTGAAATGGGAAAACTGCCAGCTACAAGGACCACTCCATCTCAAACATTTACAAATACCGGAGTAGATTACTTTAGGCCAATCTATATTAAATGTGGAGAAAGTAGGAAAAGCAAACTCGTCAAAATTTTTATCGCTGTCTTTGTATGCTTTGCTACTAAGGCAATACATTTAGAACTAGTTTCTGATCTAACCAAAGAAGCCTTCTTAGCAACTTTTAGATGTTTCACCTCCAGACCTCCACCTAGGACTGTGTCTGAATATTTACTCAGACAGTAAATGTAAATTATTGTACAAACTTTGTAGGTGCAAGCAACGAATTGAAGGAATTGTACAAATTTATATGGAATGAAATTCACCAACAGAAAATTGTGGATTCAACATCTCATCAAAATATCAATTGGCACTTTATACCCCCAAAATCTCCACATTTTGGTGGTCTATGGGAGACAAGAGTGAAATCTATAAAATATTATCTTAAAAGAATTGTAGGCAGAGCCAACTTATCTTTTGATTGTTGATTGTATGTATACTACATTAACTATGATCGAGGCATGTTTGAATTCACGACCCTTGACACCATTATCCACAGACCCAAATGAACCTATTGCCTTAACATCAGGTCACTTTGTCATAGGGGACGCTCTAATGTCTTTGCCAGATCCAGATATTACATCGATCCATGTCAACCGATTGTCCCGTTGGCAGAGGACGCAGCAACTAATGCAACATTTCTGGATCTGATGGACGCATCAGAGTGGATAGAGTTAAAACAACCTCTGGACTACTAAAAAGGGCAGTCCACCGCATCTGTGTATTGCCGATTTACTAAACTAACACAGACTATTGTAGTTATTTTTATTTTGTGTTCTTGTTTGGTAGTTGTTTTTTATTTTGTTATTTGTAGAGTTTTTTGTTTCTGCTTGTTCATTTTGGGTTATGAATTTCTAACTGTCACATTATATTATATCTATATTTTTTCAATGAAGGATCGTGTTATACATTGTCGTTAGCTTTAAGTAATAATTAATTTTTACATTGTCATACAAAATAATCACATTAATTTATGTTTAGTATTAGGTTAATTTTGTTTTTTAAACTTACATTGCAAATGTTCATTTCATCATATATTTAAACAATGTTGCATGTATTAGAATTTTTACGTACAATTGTCAAATTATACTATATTGAAAGGAATCCTTTCAAGGTAGGTGGTATACAATCATTCTGTAGTTGCTACAGCCTATTACAATAATATTAATTTACTAGCGTACCCGTCGCGCGTTGCTGCGATTTCAGAGGAAGACATCTTAAGATTACATCCAATCTATTTTACATTGTTTTATTAAAAAAACAGTATCTAATTAAACATAAAAAAATCGTTTCGCTTTCAAACATTTAATCGAGGGCTTCTTTATAAACAATATTTTTTGTTCTTCCGTTTTGTGTGTACACAAAAAGATTGGTTGGTTTTCCAACGCGGGAGCAGGCCACATAGAGTTGTCCATGTGAGAAACATGGATTTGTTAAGTCTAATCCACACACTTGCAGTGATTGTCCTTGAGATTTGTTTATAGTAATTGCGAAGGCAAGTCGCACAGGAAACTGCAAGCGTTTGAAATCAAATGGAATATCTGTCGGGATCATTGGAATCCGTGACATAAGACATCTTCTCCCTTGAATCTGCCATTTAACATGGACGCTTCTATTACATTGTTCATCAGTTTCTTTACTATTAGTCTTGTGCCGTTACATAATCGTGGAGGGTTGATATTTCTGAGAAGAATTATGGGCACACCTATTTTTAATTGTAAAATATGTGGTGGTACCCCTGGCAAATTAAGTGAATTCAAGAATTCTGTTGGATAATTTACAACTTCATCTTGATTCATCACCGTATCTATGGACATATACGTTGTTTCTTCGCCAGGTATTAAGTTTTGGGATACTGTTATTGATCGCATTGACATCGTTGTTAGTTGCTGCTAATATAGCACGAACACTAAGCCACTGGTGATTTTGACGATTTTGCACAATATTTGGAAAAACGTATTGTATTAATTCTTCTTTGGTTGATGTAAGATTACAGAAGTTTGTTGGCAGTGTGACACATTGGGTGGATCTTTCAATTGCCATATTTCCATTCCCAATATCTAGCAATTGCTTTGAGAATAGTTTGGCGGAAGCATCTTCCTGTAGCTGAACTCGCATGTTTGTTTTAAGAGTTAATTTATTTACATGTCGCCATAACACCGATGATTTTAGGCATGAATTCAATTCGTCTGCGGGTGTAGACTGTGGTATTACTGGGAGAGTTTGTCGAAAATCTCCAGACAATAAAATCAATGCTCTGCCAAAGGGTTGTCCATTTCCCCTCAAATCTTGTAGTGTATGATCGAGCGCTTCCAATGCTTTTTTGTGAGCCATTGTGCACTCATCCCAAATAATAATCTCACATTTTTGTAGAACGTTGCCCATTCCAGAATTTTTGGTGATGTTGCATGTTGGTGTGTCAGTGTTTTGCAAATTCAATGGCAATTTCAATGCCGAATGCGCTGTTCGACCACCATCCAAAAGTGTTGCCGCAATTCCTGATGATGCAATTGCCAGTGCAATTTTATTCCTTGATCGGATGGTTGCCAATATGACTGAAATAAGAAAGGGTTTTCCTGTACCTCCGGGTGCATCCATGAAGTATAACCCGCCACTTTTATTTGTAATAGCTTGCATGATTGTGTCATATATAATACGTTGCTCAGGAAGCAATTTAGGAAGGTTATTCTCAACAAATGTACTCAAATCATTGACATCGAAGTGTGTTTCACGATGCAAATCACGATCATAAACGCCATTTACCAGTCGATTTGGTGTACTCATTCCAAAATCCACCAATCCTTTGTTAGCGATAGCTAAACATATATCCTTGACCGAAACCAACGCCTCATTATACACGTTTGGTGTGTATTGCATTTCCGGATTCGTTGCTCGCAAATGATGTAGGATGTCTTCACTCATACATTCTTTGTACTTTTCCCAAAGAACTTTAGGATTGGATGGAAAACATGTTTTAAGTATTATTGCAAACAAAGTGCGTATTTGCAGTGGTTGAGCAGTATTCGATGCGTCAGCGAGCGTTGTGTACCAATGGGCATCGTTTTCAAGAAGATTTAACTTCTGGCAAGCTTCTCGATAGGTTGAACACACTTCACCATTTACTGATCTCAATTCTTCAAATGATCTAGGCCCACGTACGTTAACCAATAACAATCGCAAGTAAAAACATTCCTGATTGTTTGGATGGACTGTATAAAGTCGGCCTAACGCATCGGACTAATACAAATTTGGATGTCCTTCAACTGGTCTGCCCTGTTTTCGACGTTGAAACTTTTTCTCTGATGTATTCCATGTGTAGTATTTCGGTATTTCTGAGTATAGTAAAGTTCTTGCGAACAAATCATCAATGCACAATATAAAGAAACCAGTTAATGTGGTTTGCGGTGGTAAGACAGCTCTCACTTGAACATTTTCCGGTGTAAAATACACACGCTGTCCAGTTTCAAGATGTACTGCCAGATGTACAACTGTTGGATGACGTTCATGAATTAGAAATGAAAAAATACGCCAAACAGCTTCATTGCTACTTATGTAGCGTCCTAATTGATATAGTTCAATTTCATCTATTGGTACAGATGCATTTCTCACTCCAAAAACTGCCATATCGCTTGCTTTGTTGACATATTTACAAATGTATTTTATTGATTTCACTGAATTACAATACTCGACATTGATATGTGCTTTGAATGTCTTTGACAGTAACGGTGAATACGGCACAATCCACGGTAACTAAAATAATACGGTAGGGTTCACGCGCATGATGCGCAGTAAATCTTGGTGTCAATGACGTCACACAGACATATCAGCTGGTTGATCGGTTAAACTGAATGTAGTAATAATCAGTAACTGTTTTTCTTAAATCACTGTTTTCATTAACCACAAACATAATACCCGTTAATAACTATTATTAATGTTATACAAATACTTTCAATGATAATATTATTAATGAGTATATTATATTGATGTTTGTTTACGGTTGGTTAATATTAAAAGGTGGCTCAATCTGCTTGTCCAATTAATCCAATTAAAACATGGTCGTTTAGTTTTTATTTGGAAATGTATCAATAAATAACAACTGTCAAGTATTGAAACAGCTGTTTATATTGAGCATAATAAATATAATTTAGTCTTGAATTATTACAGTTACATTGTTTTTTTAATAAAAACAGTTCTTTTGTCTGCAAATATTCTATTTTTATTAAATTTGGCCAAATTTCAGTAATAATAATATAAAATAGTATTATTATAAGTATTTTTAGTGTTTTATTAATAGTTATTAACCGGTTAAAGCCTAGTCGTTAATGAAAACAGTGATTTAAGAAAAGCAGTTACTGATCATTACTACATTCAGTTTAACCGATGAACCAGCTGATATGTCTGTGTGACGTCATTGACACCAAGATTTACTGCGCACCATGCGCGTGAACCCTACCGTATTATTCTAGTTACCGTGGCACAATCCATCGATTATCGACTTCAATGTCATTGTTGCGCACTTTTAGAGTTATTAATTTACCACCATCTTCCGTTGATCATCTACGATATTGTGGATATCCATCATTTCCAGTGATAGTTTCACTGTGTAACTCTCTTGGATAGCGTTTAGTGCATTTCCCATCCTTCATGCAAGGGGAATTATTGTTAAGCGCACCACATGAATCATGTTTTTGCTGACGACTTCAAATAAGCCGGGATCAATGTCAACATTAGGTATTTCTGCCGAAATAACTTCATCAATTTTGTCTGGTGTAATTTTTTTGATCAACCAGATCAAAATGTGTGCATGCGGTAATCCTCTTTTCTGCCATTCAACCGAATACATCCAACAGCGTGTCTCTCCAAAAACATGTTGTTTAACGATGAAATCTATTATTGATTTCAACTTTTGTTTGAAAACTCGTGCAATGATGTCATGACGATCCGGAGGCGATTGTCCAGGTAACAGAAGTTCCTTAATTTCATCCCAAGTAGGATTGCAAGTGAATGTAATAAACAAATCTGGACGGCCATATGCGTGGACATAAGTCATTGCGTCTTGTGCGTACTCATGCATGTGCTGTGGACTTCCTGTGAATGAAGCAGGTAGTATGACCATTTTCCCTACTTCATTGCAATTTCCATCAATAGCAATTGCATCACGTAGATGTACATATTCTTCTGAACGAAGTTTGGTTTGGTTCAGTCGAATAAACAGCAGTCGTTCTGTCTCAGTTTTTGCATACATATCTACAATGTACTGACTAAACAACTGCCGACATTTCAAAATGTGATTGTCAGTGTTGTCACGAATCATCAATATATAAGAATAGTAGTTCACTTTCTTATTGGTCTCCTCATCTGTTTGTGGGTTCCTCATTTTGATATTGAAGTGATACCCATCTTCTCCTAGTGGAAATAAGATTGGATATTGCAACGCGTCATATGATCTATGAGTTTTGGACACTATGAAGATTACCATTTCTGCGATGAAGTACTATGTCACGTGAATTAAATTGTTCACCAACTATGACAATGCTACTTCATTTATTGTTGGTGCGTTGTATCGTTTTTCGTGTTGTCCGACCGGTGTTTTGTCAGCCATAATGACAACAACGGGATCATCCGTTGGAATTCGCTAGAGGGCCGTCTTGAAAAGTCAAACTAATTCGTTATGTTGATCAAACAAATCTTGTAGTGAAGCAATGATTTCTCGATTAGTTCCAGTATAAAATCGAAAACGCTGATCAACTTGCTCATTAGTTGTTCCCATAAAATATATCTGGATAAACTTGTGGTCTGAGTCCGGCAGTGGTAGAAGGGATCCAGTACGATGATAAATTTGCCCTTGAACTTTAAATGTTGGCATATAATTATCACAAATAATTTCAGTTGCACCGAACGATGTCATTTGGAAACATGAATTGTACTTGCAAATGTTTTTCAAGAAATGCTTCGACTGGGCAGTATCTCCAGATACCAATGAAGACAATGGTTCGGGTGGTATGTTCAATTCTGGCAATTTTACTTTACGACCAGCGCAGCACATTCCTGGTGGTTCAGTTTTGAACTTCAAAGCCCGGCAACATGTGCATACTTTGTCCATTTTCCCAATGACGATACTTCTATGGACGCCGTAGTCATATTCAGGATTGTAGTTGAACGCAGCAAGACACAAATCAGCATCTAGTGGCCGTCTGAATCGAGCATTACGCTCTCGATTGCTGCCCAGTCTTGCTTCCCGTTGCTCGTTGGTTTCATTAGCTCGTTGGGCTTCAGCAGTTTGTCTTCTAACAGCTTCTAGTCTTGCTTCCCGTTGCTCGTTGGTTTCATTAGCTCGGGCTTCAGCAGTTTGTCTTCGACCAGCTTCTAGTCTTGCTTCCCGTTCCTCGTTGGTTTCATTAGCTCGGGCTTCAGCAGTTTGTCTTCTAACAGCTTCTAGTCTTGCTTCCCGTTGCTCGTTGGTTTCATTAGCTCGGGCTTCAGCAGTTTGTATTCGATCAGCTTCTAGTCTTGCTTCTCTTTGCTCGTCAGTTTCTGAAGATCGAGCAGCCTTTTTCCTTCGTGCTTCAGGTGTCCATCGCCCTATACATTTCCTTTTGGGTGGCATAATTTTTATAGAAGACCCATCAAGAACTAAAATTAACATGTCGTGTAAGTTAGTTTATTTACAAGAAATCAAAACAAAAATATAAACAGTTTTAAAAATTAACACATGGTTTAATTTAATTTTGATATATTTAAAACCCACAGCTGATATTCATTTTATATTTGACTTTTATATTCATTATATATACCTTCATGCATCCTGCTATTTGATTACTTTAGAAGTCCAAGAGACAGAGCCCTGAGGGATTAAAGAAACGGGAATAGGACAGAAACCTTCCCTAGGGTATATAGAACAACTTCCCCAAGTTTCATGGCGATCGGCTGGACGGTTTGGTAGCGCATAAAGGACAGACAAGCAGACAAACATACATTTGATTTTATAGATTTAACACATGTTAAATACATTACATGTTTTTAATAATTAATTTGATTTGACAGTTGTTTTGTTTACATATTGTGATTGAAATTTGGGCTACATTACATTAAAGTTGTTATGTCAAAGAAGAGGTCTATTTTCATTTATCACAGTTAATTATACAATATTGATGGCTTAGAAAATAACCAAATTAGGGCTCGAAAAATAAATTCTCTATTTTTATTTCTTACAAAATTTAACTTTATTCTCTCAACTTGTTTGGGACCGACCTGAAATGTATGGAGGTTTGTAAAACATACATTGCATTTTTCTTGATAGAAAGAAAACTGTACATATGCTCAAAAGTGATGTTTTTATGTTTGCTTAAAAATTCACAACATATGCTCTAGTGCACATATCTATGATTTTATAATATTACAATGTTATCAATAAAATTTCTGTTCACTTATAAAACACTGTTAGATATTAATTTTTGTATACCTATGAGAAATTATCAAAACATTCAAGTATTTCTGTGAAACATATATTTTTAAAGTGTGTGTAATTTTCCATCACAAAATATATTGCGCAAGTTTCACAAATGTAGGTTAGCAGCCAACTGGTCCTCCAGAGGTAAATATACTCTCCTCCAAACTCTTATGTACCTTCTTACAAATGTAGGTTAGCAGCCAACTGGTCCTCCAGAGGTAAATATACTCTCCTCCAAACTCTTAAGTACCTTCTTACAAATGTAGGTTAGTAGCCAACTGGTCCTCCAGAGGTAAATATACTCTCCTCCAAACTCTTATGTACCTTCTTACAAATGTAGGTTAGTAGCCAACTGGTCCTCCAGAGGTAAATATACTCTCCTCCAAACTCTTATGTACCTTCTTACAAATGTAGGTTAGCAGCCAACTGGTCCTCCAGAGGTAAATATACTCTCCTCCAAACTCTTATGTACCTTCTTACAAATGTAGGTTAGCAGCCAACTGGTCCTCCAGAGGTAAATATACTCTCCTCCAAACTCTTATGTACCTTCTTACAAATGTAGGTTAGCAGCCAACTGGTCCTCCAGAGGTAAATATACTCTCCTCCAAACTCTTATGTACCTTCTTACAAATGTAGGTTAGCAGCCAACTGGTCCTCCAGAGGTAAATATACTCTCCTCCAAACTCTTATGTACCTTCTTACAAATGTAGGTTAGCAGCCAACTGGTCCTCCAGAGGTAAATATACTCTCCTCCAAACTCTTATGTACCTTCTTACAAATGTAGGTTAGCAGCCAACTGGTCCTCCAGAGGTAAATATACTCTCCTCCAAACTCTTATGTACCTTCTTACAAATGTAGGTTAGTAGCCAACTGGTCCTCCAGAGGTAAATATACTCTCCTCCAAACTCTTATGTACCTTCTTACAAATGTAGGTTAGTAGCCAACTGGTCCTCCAGAGGTAAATATACTCTCCTCCAAACTCTTATGTACCTTCTTACAAATGTAGGTTAGTAGCCAACTGGTCCTCCAGAGGTAAATATACTCTCCTCCAAACTCTTATGTACCTTCTTACAAATGTAGGTTAGTAGCCAACTGGTCCTCCAGAGGTAAATATACTCTCCTCCAAACTCTTATGTACCTTCTTACAAATGTAGGTTAGCAGCCAACTGGTCCTCCAGAGGTAAATATACTCTCCTCCAAACTCTTATGTACCTTCTTACAAATGTAGGTTAGCAGCCAACTGGTCCTCCAGAGGTAAATATACTCTCCTCCAAACTCTTATGTACCTTCTTACAAATGTAGGTTAGCAGCCAACTGGTCCTCCAGAGGTAAATATACTCTCCTCCAAACTCTTATGTACCTTCTTACAAATGTAGGTTAGCAGCCAACTGGTCCTCCAGAGGTAAATATACTCTCCTCCAAACTCTTATGTACCTTCTTACAAATGTAGGTTAGTAGCCACCTGGTCCTCCAGAGGTAAATATACTCTCCTCCAAACTCTTATGTACCTTCTTACAAATGTAGGTTAGCAGCCAACTGGTCCTCCAGAGGTAAATATACTCTCCTCCAAACTCTTATGTACCTTCTTACAAATGTAGGTTAGCAGCCAACTGGTCCTCCAGAGGTAAATATACTCTCCTCCAAACTCTTATGTACCTTCTTACAAATGTAGGTTAGCAGCCAACTGGTCCTCCAGAGGTAAATATACTCTCCTCCAAACTCTTATGTACCTTCTTACAAATGTAGGTTAGCAGCCAACTGGTCCTCCAGAGGTAAATATACTCTCCTCCAAACTCTTATGTACCTTCTTACAAATGTAGGTTAGCAGCCAACTGGTCCTCCAGAGGTAAATATACTCTCCTCCAAACTCTTATGTACCTTCTTACAAATGTAGGTTAGTAGCCACCTGGTCCTCCAGAGGTAAATATACTCTCCTCCAAACTCTTATGTACCTTCTTACAAATGTAGGTTAGCAGCCAACTGGTCCTCCAGAGGTAAATATACTCTCCTCCAAACTCTTATGTACCTTCTTACAAATGTAGGTTAGCAGCCAACTGGTCCTCCAGAGGTAAATATACTCTCCTCCAAACTCTTATGTACCTTCTTACAAATGTAGGTTAGTAGCCACCTGGTCCTCCAGAGGTAAATATACTCTCCTCCAAACTCTTATGTACCTTCTTACAAATGTAGGTTAGCAGCCAACTGGTCCTCCAGAGGTAAATATACTCTCCTCCAAACTCTTATGTACCTTCTTACAAATCTTCCATTACTAAAATCAATGTTTTGAAGACTAATTTGGATTGTTCCATCACTTTTGTAGCTATTTTTTTTTTTTTTTTTTTTTTTCAGATCAGATTTCACTTTTCATAACGGAAAAAGATCACAAGGTACACAGATTTGGTGAGTAAGGTCGATGCTTTAACTCAACGAGCCCTTGCTTAGCCAAAATCAACATGTGACTGAGAGGACATTAGGCGGGATTGCAGAGGGGTGATGTATTATTACATAGTGCTCTCACTTGGTCTGAATAAAACATCAGTATGGTTATTTTCACCTAATACATCCATCATGAATGCACCTTTCTAAGATGACATCACAAGGTAATGGTGATAGTGATTAACACTGCAGTGGTCGCATGTTCTACAATTGTAGAACACTGCTTTCTTTTTTTCATTTAAAAAAAATTATTTTCAAACCTTGGATGTGTAAATTATACTATTCAAAACTTAATTGTAATGTTACATTTTTCTTTATATAATTACAGTGACCTTGTTTTATCAGGACTAATGTGGTGGTATCCCAATCTGGATACAAGTAAATCCGGATAAAAAGTACAAGATAAAAATTGGATAAATATCGGCAAAGACGCCTTCATGGTATACTAGGCAATGTACACTTCACAGAGGCACCCAGACGGTCCGGCTTTGCTTTGTTTGCGTGAGAATATTCTGGGAACTGAAAGAACGCCTGATAAAAATACGTCACATTGCTAAACTTTGTGGGTCAATTATCACTGTACTTGTATGGCTGGGTGGGTGGGTCAATACAACTTTACTTGTATGGCAGGGTGGATGTGTCATTTTAAGTCAGTGTTTTTATGTAAATGAACAACAAAAACCCAAATCTATAGAATGCAATCCATACAATAGCCTACATCATAAGACTAAGATGGTCTGGACAGTGATAAACGACTGGATAGGAAGGTCATATGAATAAACCAGCTTTATACTATAGAAAACAGCGTTTAATAACGTTACTGTCAAAGAGTATTTCTTCAGTATTCTGCATATTTGTAACCGTACTTTAAATGTTTACCAACGCAACTTAGCGGCAACTAATAGAAAGAAAACAACCTCGTCATGACAGCTAACAACGCTAGCACTCTGTGTGTATTGCACAAGAACAAATCCAAATACAATGAACTATGCCTGCATGTCTATCATACTACGCAAGCAACGCGGTTGTAATGAGTTTATTGCTGGTGCTGCCATGAGAGAACGACGTTTAATGTTTCTACGGCGGTGAAACAATTTTAGAAAACAGATATTCACTGTCCATTGGATCAGTCAGCTTATCCATATGAACTGGAAGCCGGATAATTTTGGTCCAGATAAAACGAGGTTTACTGTACCAGGGGCGTAACGAGGGGGGGTTGTAACCCCCCCCCCATCGAAAAAAGTAATAGTTGAAAGTGCATTTGTGAAATGCATGTAGGTCGATACGCTAGCTTAAACATCTGTTCAACCATTGTTCACCTGCTTTGCAGCGTATAAAATTCCCAATCGTGCCAAATACAGTAAATAGTTTTAGCGCAAGTAGCAGTAAAGATGCAATATATTTGGCGGGGATGACTCACGGTTTCTACTGTGTGTGTAGTTGATGGATCATCGTCTCCGCTTCACCCCCCCCCCCCCACCTACCTCTCCCTCCAGTATCAGTACAGTAATACCAACCACGCTGCCAACCTACACACTGAAAGCGCCTGCTTAGTGTTCTGCCCTTGCCTGTCGCGTTAATTGTCTTGTTTTTTAGTTGCTTTCTTTTAAAGTGTATTACGATGAGTGGTACTAGCTCTAGATCTGGTGAGAAGAGGAAGGCCGGCACGTTGTTGTCTTTTTTTAAAAAGCTTAAGCCTGACCACTGCGATTGCGATACTAGTGGAAGTGGTGATGCGTCAACTGTTGTTAATAATGAGCCGGAACCAATTGAACAGGAATCTGTGCCTTCATCAGCAGCAGTCCCAGTCCCAGACTTCAACGACATTGGATTAATTGTCAAAAACAAGGTATGTTCAAACCTCAATAAAGACTTACATTTACAATTTGAGTGTGTACTGTGCAAGCAAATTTGATTTTCCAATCTTGGGTTATTTTAGGACAATTTTTGTCATTTGTTACTGTTTACAGTTCAACCTTGCCGAAAACTTTGTTTCAAAAACATTGTACTGATAACTGATGTTAATCTAATCGCTGTACTTGGTGATATGTGATAAAATCTTACATTGTTAAAATATCAAATTTGCACACGTAATATACAGCAACAAATTAACCTGATATTGACCTTCTTTACTTAAGAACATTGCAATGTTGAATAAATAAATAATAAATAAACATTTATTACTTTACAAACATGGTTATCTTTAATAAAGCCGTTTTATAAACAAACATGACTTACTCCTCCCTTATTTGTGGACCGATTTCAACGTCTGAAGTGTCAAAAAAATCGTCTTATTTCGTAGTTGTGCAATAAGTTTTAGACTTTTAAAACTCTTACATGAAAGGTGTGAGAAGCTCTCAAATATCGAGTTTTTCTCATAAGATTAAGATGAGAAAATGTTCAAAACAATCTTAGGGTCAAAACAGCTATCTATAAAAAGTAAACATAACATGCGACAAAAAACATACAGCGCATCGCGCTACACGGGTATTCCTAGTTAGTTAATAATTTTAAAACTGTAAACTTTAAAAGTCTCAATCTGCAACAAATGTCTTATTTTTGTTGCAGATTGGAGATACAGAAAGAAAAATCATCATGGAAAACCCCTGGATGCCGGAACCGAACTTCAACTTTCCACCATCAGGAAAACGAAATTTAAAGTTCAAATACCAATGGCTGTCAAGGTGGACTTTGCTACTCTATTCAAAGTTGGAGGATGGTGCTTTCTGCAGATACTGCTCGGTGTTTTCATCTATCGGGGGTGGTAGGGGTTCGCAGACCCTGGGGAATTTGGTTAAAAAACCGTTTAATAAATGGAAAGATGCCGTAGAGCAATTCGATAAGCATGGCGAGACTAGTTACCATAAAAGTAACATGCTTAAGTCAGAAGCCTGGGTTGCAGTAGAAAAAGGGGACCAGCCATCAGTCGAAAAACAACAAAACACTGCCCTACAACAACAAATATTGGAGAACAGAAGAGCAGTTCTACCGATCATTGAAACAGTCATGTTTTGTGGTCAGCAGGGCATAGCTCTCCGAGCCCACAGAGACCATGGAGATCTTAATTTAGGAGAAGATCCTGAACAAAATGAAGGAAATTTTCGCGCACTTTTGCGATTCAGAGCTAATTCTGGGGACACGTACCTTAAGAATCATTTAGAGACTGGAGCTAAAAACGCTCTTTACTTAGCTCCCAAAACTCAAAACGAAATCATCAATGCCTGTAATGACATTATCTTAAGAAAATTAGTAGGTATGGTAAATTCTGCGAAGTGCTTCACTGTCCTTGCTGATGAAACAACGGACGTTGCAACCGTGGAACAATTATCAGTGGGGGTACGATATGTCTACGATAATAAAATCAGAGAAGACTTTTTGCAGTTCGTACCTGTTTATGATGTAACCGGAAAGGGGTTGGCTACGGCTATTTTACAATCGCTTGAGCAGTTTGGAGTACAAACCCAGTATTTACGGGGCCAAGGCTACGATGGTGCTTCGTCGATGAGTGGGAAGTTTAACGGAGCACAGGCATGTGTGCAGGAAACACATAAATCAGCCGTGTATGTACATTGTGCTTCTCACAGTTTAAACCTGGCTATAAGCAGTTCATGTTCAGTAGCAGATATAAGGAATTGTTGTGGGACGGCAACTAAGCTGTACAACTTTTTCAACACTCCTAAAAGAGCTGAATTTCTCAGAAGGGCAATCGAGGAAAAATGTCCTGACTCTAAAGCAACTAGGCTGAAACAAATGTGCCCTACACGTTGGGTAGAGCGTCATGACTCAATACTTGTCCTCGAAGAACTGTTGCCTGCCATCAATGACGCATTAGAAGAAATTTCAACATGGGCAGATGCTGACACATCGTCAATGGCAGCTCAACTTCTCTGCGCCGTAAAGGGTTCATCGTTTCTCGTCAGTTTAAGGGTGTTGGCAGTCATATTTGCGTTGAGCTTGCCCTTATGTCGAGCCCTACAACTTGAGGATGTTGATTTGTTAGCTGCCATCAACATGGTCAACAGTTTAAAGGAAAAAATTCTTGAACTGAGAAATGATGCTGAATCAAAGTTCTCAACAATTTTCGAATCTGTTGGGAAAATGGCTGAAATGGTGGGCGTAGAGATTAAAAAGCCTAGACTATCGACCAGACAAACACAGAGGTGTAATGTGTCGGTAGTTTCAACAGAGGAGTACTTCAGGGTTGCAATATTTCTTCCCTTTCTGGACCATTTTATAAGTGAACTCCAGATGCGGTTTTTAAAACACGAAACACTGCTAAGCAGCTTCATGTGCCTGATGCCACTTGGCAATGAGCCCATCACCAACACTTATAAAGATCAATTAAAGGCGCTTGTGAAGTTTTATGAACATGACTTAGAAACCAGTGAAAGTGCCGCTGTTGGCGAGCTTTGTCTCTGGCACGCTAGGGTCAAAGACCTAAAACTAGGCTCAAGAAAAGCCTTAGCTTATTTCACTGCATGCAACAAGGAAGTATTTCCTTGCATACATACGTTATTGAAAATCTTGGTGACGATCCCTGTATCGACCAGCAGCAGTGAGAGGACCTTTTCAACTCTTAGGAGAGTCAAGACCTACCTGCGAAACGCTACAGGACAGCAGCGATTGAATGGCCTGACAATGCTGAACGTCCATAAGGAAATACCAATATCGTCAGACGAAGTTCTAGACCATCTTGCGATGACACCACGGCGATTGGAATTTAGACTTAAGTAAAACAACATCATTAGTTTTAGTTATTGTTTTATACAAAGTCGTAAGTTATAACTTTTCAACATTTCTTTAAAATAAAAATAAATGATAATAATAATAATATGCTTTGATGTACCATTAAAATGTTATTTCTTTACCACGGTTTCATGTTTTCAATAATTTTAAAGTCCCTTTAAACTGCAAATAAAATGCATATCCTTTACAATTGGATGTCAACTATAACCACTTTAACATTGTAGTTAGCGCAGCATCTAGAAAGCGGTATTTAAGATTAAGAATTTATCTTCTCTTATTCGAGTATTTCATATGACATAGAAAGAATATATAGTCAAAACTAGAAATTAATTAAACACTGGACACGAATAAAAATATTAATTTAAAGTGGCTTTGGGAAGCTAAAAACGCATAAAAAGCATACAAATTTTCAAAATTTTCCGGGGGAGATCCCCCGGACCCCCCTTCGGCTGGGGGGTATTCCATACCCCCCAGACCCCCCGGTAGTTGTAACTCCCCCATAGGATCATCCTGGTTACGCCTATGGCCAAAGGTGCTAATATATCATATAACATATCCCCAGAGACATGACAGAGGACAAATTGACAGAAGCTGTTTGGCCGCAAAATAGTTGCGAAATGAAAAACGATATAATAATACATATATTTTTAAGCTTTCACATACAAATCCTAAATCTGCTGTTTTGTTTCTGTTTAAGAAGCACACAAAATGGAAGGGAATGCGTGTTTACCGGAACTCACTAGAGAAATGAGTTCCGGTAAATTATATAAAAAATACATTCTGCTAACTGAAGCCTCTTGGTCCCTCTACGTTCGCCGCTTGTAACTATGTGCATTGAAGCGCCACTACCATCGGGGGTTAAAAAAGCTCTCAGCTACGCTCGCCGCTATACTGTAGCCTCTATGCTCCACTATGTTTTTACCTTAAACCAGACGCTACCAAGTGAATCTAATATAGTTCTTGTCCGGGATGTTGGAAAATCTCTGCCGAAGTCAGGGAGCTAGCTAAAAGGTTTTTTCAGCAAGTAACCCAAATATTTATTTGTTCAACAAGTAACTCTAATTTGGTCGTTGGCCAGGGTTTGAGGGAATATTTCCGCGAAAGTCGGCGGGCTAGCCTAAAGCCCAGTTAGCAATCCAAAATAAATAGATTTTTCAGTAAAAGACTCAGTTTTTTTTTTATTTTTTTATCTTTTACTATTTCGAACTTTAGTTTGGGCCCACGTACCACGTATACGCTGCTGCCGCTGAAAGGCGGAACTAAATGAGTATATATTAAGGCAGATACAATCTTTACCTTCAATTTAGTACCACTCATGACCGGATTAACGAGATTCCATCTGTCCCTCTCTACACGGGCTTTTATAGAAGAAAGTGAGAGAGATGGAATAGATTTACTGTTGATTCAAGAACCGTATGTTAGGAATGGTGAAATGATGGGGAAGATTGGTGAAAGGTTTTATGTAGCTGAAAACGGTGAGGTTTGGGCGGCTATAATAGTACTGAATAGAGATTGGTCGGCTATCTTAGAATTAAATAGGAGTACAAGTGACTGCTGTTGTGTAAGAATAGAGATAAAGGAGGGAATGGAAGAAGCGGTGACTTGGCATTTTGTATGTGCTTACTTTAAGATGGCGGAAGATATTCAGGTGGCATTAGGACGACTGGATGAGATATTGAGAAATGTACGAAGGAGGATTTTTATAGGGGCTGATGTAAATGCCAGGTCGGTCTTGTGGTTTAGTGAGAATCCGGATGACAGGGGTGATGAGATTACTGAGCTTGTAATTATGCATGATATGAAAATATTAAATAGGCAAGGATGTTTAACAACTTTTGAGGATAATAGAGGGAGAGGGACGAATATAGACTTAACAATGATTTCTGGTGATCTGATAAATTTGGAGTGGGAATGGGATGTATGTGATTATGAACTAAGTGATCATAGAATTTTAATAATACACGGTGGAATAAAAAGGAACATGGAGAAAAGGAGAAACATAATGGAAATTAGTAAGTGGAATTTTCGAACGGCGGATTGGAGGAGTATAAACAGAGATCTGCGATTAAGAATAGCAGAAAGAGATAGAAATTTATCGATAGAAAATAGAGCGATTGCTTTACAGAGAGATATATTGGAGATCTGCGGGCAATACATACAAAAGACAAGGGGAACGGAGAAATGTGTCAGTTGGTGGACGGATGAAATAGATAGATTGAGAAGGGACGTGAGAAGAAAGAGAAGAGTATGGGTACGTAGGAGAGAGGAAAAAGATAGGGTGATATTTGTGGAAGCTAAGAAAAGTTACATAAAAGAGATTAGATCAGAAAAGAGAAGATGTTGGGAGAGGGAGTTAGATAAGATGAATGCTGGAGAATTCTATGAAGGGGCATATAATATTCTTAGGGGAAAAACAAAGAGAATGCCTATGATAACTAACGTAATGAAAGAGGACGGTCAACTAACGAGTGGAGTAGAAGAAACAATTTTGAGGTTTCTACATGTATTGCAACCTGAAGATGTGATAGGTGATGATGATATAATGCAGGGAAATATGAGGAGAATGGAGGAGTTGCTCCTTGAAGGAGAAAGATTACTGTGGACTGAAGGTGAACGAGTAGAAGTGAATGTTCTTTTAGAAGAAATAATGGTAGCTATAAGAGGTTTAAAATGTAAAAAGGCTCCTGGTTTAGACGGTGTGAGGGCTGAAATGGTTAAAAATGTAGGGGGGGGGTTGTTGGCAATGAGTTTGCTGGACTGATAGGACATATGTTAAGGGATGGGAAATTCCCGGATATATGGAAGAAGGGACAAATTAAGATTTTCCTTAAAGAAGGGAAGGAGAAAGAGGATCCCAAATCATATAGACCGGTGACACTTCTACCGGTATTGGGAAAATTAGCTGAAAAAGTTATATATAATAGATTAATGTTAGAAATTGAAGATAAAATAAATGTAAGACAACATGGTTTCATGAAAGGGAGAGGTACGATTACGGCACTACGGATGTTGGAAGAAATTCTGGATGGTTTTGGTGATGGGTGGACGGTAGGAATTTTTGCTGATATTGCTGGAGCATTTGACCATGCATGGTATCCGGCTATAATGGATCAACTGCGAAAATGGGAGGTATCGGTGAATTTGAGATTGATGGTGAAGGATTATCTGGAGAGAAGAGAAGTTCAGTTGGAGTTAGGAAATGTAATGAAATGGAAATTATGTACAAGGGGATGTCCCCAAGGCTCTGTGCTGGGGCCTGTCTTATGGAATACTATATTTGATTCGGTATTTGGGGCATGTGTAGGGGAAGGCGTTGAATTAGTAGGTTATGCTGATGACTTAGTAATTATAATCAATGGACCTTCAAGGGCAGAAGTGGAAAGAAGAGCAGGCAGCGCTGCGGATAGATTGTGGAACTGGGCGGAAGAACGTAAATTAAAAATGTCGGAGAGAAAGACAGTTGGAATGATGATGAAGAGAGTGTTGTTAAATCAAGGTCCGAGGAGGAGGGCGAGAAGAAATGATAACAGACGTTGTGTGATCAGGAGGAGGAATGGTGTGGTGAATATGGTAAGAGAGACCAAATATTTAGGAATAGTATTAGAAGAATGGATGAAGTTGGATAGACATATAGAAATGGTGGAAGAAAAAACTATAAACATATTAAGGAAATTTAAACAACAGGCTAAGGCGAATGGGGGACTCAGTTGTGAGGTGTTGATGAAAATTTACAAGAGGGTAATTGAGCCCATACTATTTTATGGAGTGGAATTGTGGGGTAAAGATATGATAAGAAGAAGAGTTATGAGAAAGAAATGGATGAGAATCCAGAGGAAGCTACTGCTTATGGTAGTTAGTGGATATAGGACGATATCTTATGAAGCGCTTTGGATGGTAAGTGGTGTTGAACCAATTGATCTAAGGGTGGAAGAGATTTTGGGTGTTTTGGAAGATCAGAGAAATGGAGTAATGATGGAAGAAAGTAAAACAGAGAGAAGGGAAAGATTATTGAATGATTGGCAGATAAGGTGGGATGTGAGTGTGAAAGGAAGGACCACGTATGAGTACTGTAATGATGTGAGAAGAAGGATTATTGAGGGGTGGGAAGTAAATCATTATGTGACTCAAGTAGTGACTGGACATGGGAATTTTAAACATAAATTGCGTGGGTTCAACCTTGTAGAAGATGATAGTTGTATTCATTGTGGGATGGAAGAAGATGAATGGCATGTGATAAGTGTATGTGAAGAATATGAAGAGGAGAGAACTGTATTAAGAGAAATGTTGAGAGAACTAGGGCAGAATTGGATAAGGGGAAATATGATGAAGGACGATGTGAGACGACAATTTTGTGAAATGTGTATAAGAATCTTGAAGCGTAAGGAGCTGGATGAGAGAATGATGAATATGGAAGATGTGGCATGATTTATATGGACATGAAAACAATGAAGACATAACTGTGGTATAAAATTGTGAGAAAATTATTCCGATGATCTCAGGTGCATAGGGCATCTGGGGGAGGGGGCAGATGATTTTGAGGGTGCTTTGACCCGAAGGCGAGACGTGCTAGGGCAAAGCTGAAGATGAATATTTTCGAGGCCTGGATTATCCTAAGAGCGGAAGAGATCCAGGGGTGGTTGGTGGGAAACTGTGGCTTCGGCCAAATCATCTGTCCCTCTCTGCGGAAGAAAAAAGAAACAAAAATGAAAGAGAAGGTGTTGGGAAATGTTAAGAGAAGTATGGAAGTGGAGAATTTAGCTCTTTTAGGAACAGAGGAAATAAGGGAGATTAAAGAAAGAGAAAATATATTATCACTGAAGCCTAAATTAGAGAAAATTGATCGTATAATAGCGGATAAACGTGTAGATATAGAAGAAAAAAGGACGCTACTGGTTGAAAAGGATGAAATTCGTAAACAATTGGAGAGGAGGAGGTTGGCAAATACTAAGGTAGGTACTAATGTAAAGGATTTGGAGATGACGGGAATAGAAGAGATTAGTGAGACTAGTCAGATTTGGGATAATGGTAAGAGATGTGTGGCAAGTGATGATGGAGGGACTAATAGGAGAAAGAGGGGTATGGGTATAACTTCTGGAGAAATCATCAGTAAGACGGAATCAAAACGTGAAGTATCTGGAGAATTTGTTGAGGATATGGAATCTAATGAATTTGATGATGGTGTGAAGACAGTGACTAATCAAAATGTGAGCAGCCTTTTTGGAGTAGGGAGGGTAGATTTAATAGACAGCATAAGAGAGAACATTCAAGAGATAAGAAATTGGTCCGTTTTGACTTGTAAAGTTAGCAAGAAGTTGACGGTGGGTGATAGAGATAAACTAATGGAAATAGTGGGCAGGTTGGAGAATTTGGTGTTAAAAGAGGCATTAGAGAAGGAGAACCTCCGTGGGTATGTATCGGGTGCGAGAGCAGCTACTGACAAATTATCAAAGAAAATAGATGAATGGACAATGGACCAACCAAGGATGGTTACAATGCAAAAAGGGACGAGGCAAGATGTAGAATCGTATGCTGATAAAGCGAAGAAGAGACCTGGGGTGACGGGTGTTAAGGGGCTAAATATGGGAAAGAAAAATGAAGTTTTGATTAAGAAAGATGGAAAAGATGCTGATGAGGTGAAAAATGAGGTTAAAAGGATTGTTGATCCAAAAGAATTGGGGATTCATGTAAAAAGGGTAATAAAAGTAAAGAGGGGAGTCATTGTAGAGGTGAACAATAAAGAGGAAGTAGAAAAGCTGAAGAAGTGTGATGATTTGATTAAAAAAGGATACAGAATTGAAGGTGATCGAAAGAGGAAACCAATCATAATGATATATGGTGTTGAAAAAGGTAATGATGAGGATATGATTAGAGAACTGTATGAGAGAAACGTGACACCGGATGAGATTAGTGAGGATGAATTTCTAAAAGGGATGACAGTGAGACATAAGATGAAGATGAGAAATGTACAAGGTAAATATGATACAAGAATAAGAGAAATGGAAGGAAAAGAAAATTGGGTAATAGAGTGCGAGCCAAAAATAAGGAATCTGTTGAGAAGAAAGGATAGGGTATTTTTAGGCTGGGAGAGCTGTCAATTGAAGGATTACATAGATGTACCGAGATGCTTCAAATGTCACCGTTTTGGTCATGTAGCTAAAATGTGTACAGAGAAGGATAGTAAATGTGCCTGGTGTGGTAAAGATCATAGAATAGGGGACTGTGAGCGAAAAGAAGAAGAGTTACATTGTGTTAATTGTAAGAGGGAAAATAATGTGAGGACTGATCATCCTGCGCATTGGAGAAAATGTCCCGTGTATGAAAGAGCTGTAAAACGTTATTTTGAGTCAGTATCATATGACTCAGATAACTAGAAAATTATTAAATGTTAGACAACTAAATTGTGGGAGAGGAATGGAAGCGACACGGGCTTTTATAGAAGAAAGTGAGAGAGATGGAATAGATTTACTGTTAATTCAAGAACCGTATGTTAGGAATGGTGAAATGATGGGGAAGATTGGTGAAAGGTTTTATATAGCTGAATACGGTGAGGTTTGGGCGGCTATAATAGTACTGAATAAAGGATGGTCGGCTATCTTAGAATTAAATAGGAGTACAAGTGACTGCTGTTGTGTAAGAATAGAGATAAGGGAGGGAATGGAAGAAGCGGAAACGTGGCATTTTGTGTGTGCTTACTTTAAGATGGCGGAAGATATTCAGGTGGCATTAGGACGACTGGATGAGATATTGAGAAATGTACGAAGGAGGATTTTTATAGGGGCTGATGTAAATGCCAAGTCGGTCTTGTGGTTTAGTGAGAATCCGGATGACAGGGGTGATGAGATTACCGAGCTTGTAATTATGCAAGATATGAAAATATTAAATAGGCAAGGATGTTTAACAACTTTTGAGGATAATAGAGGGAGAGGAACGAATATAGACTTAACAATGATTTCTGGTGATCTGATAAATTTGGAGTGGGAATGGGATGTATGTGATTATGAACTAAGTGATCATAGAATTTTAATAATACAAGGTGGAATAAGAAGGAACGTGGAGAGAAGGAGAAACATAATGGAAATTGGTAAATGGAATTTTCGAACGGCGGATTGGAGGAGTATAAACAGAGATCTGCGATTAAGAATAGCAGAAAGAGATAGAAATTTATCGATAGAAAATAGAGCGATTGCTTTACAGAGAGATATATTGGAGATCTGCGGGCAATACATACAAAAGACAAGGGGAACGGAGAAATGTGTCAGTACGAAGGAGGATTTTTATAGGGGCTGATGTAAATGCCAAGTCGGTCTTGTGGTTTAGTGAGAATCCGGATGACAGGGGTGATGAGATTACCGAGCTTGTAATTATGCATGATATGAAAATATTAAATAGGCAAGGATGTTTAACAACTTTTGAGGATAATAGAGGGAGAGGAACGAATATAGACTTAACAATGATTTCTGGTGATCTGATAAATTTGGAGTGGGAATGGGATGTATGTGATTATGAACTAAGTGATCATAGAATTTTAATAATACAAGGTGGAATAAGAAGGAACGTGGAGAGAAGGAGAAACATAATGGAAATTGGTAAATGGAATTTTCGAACGGCGGATTGGAGGAGTATAAACAGAGATCTGCGATTAAGAATAGCAGAAAGAGATAGAAATTTATCGATAGAAAATAGAGCGATTGCTTTACAGAGAGATATATTGGAGATCTGCGGGCAATACATACAAAAGACAAGGGGAACGGAGAAATGTGTCAGTTGGTGGACGGATGAAATAGATAGATTGAGAAGGGACATGAGAAGAAAGAGAAGGGTATGGTTACGTAGGAGAGAAGAAGAAGATAGGGTGATATTTGTGGAAGCTAAGAAAAGTTACATAAAAGAGATTAGATCAGAAAAGAGAAGATGTTGGGAGAGGGAGTTAGATAAGATGAATGCTGGAGAATTCTATGAAGGGGCATATAATATTCTTAGGGGAAAAACAAAGAGAATGCCTATGATAACTAACATAATGAAAGAGGACGGTCAACTAACGAGTGGAGTAGAAGAAACGATTTTGAGATTTCTACATGTATTGCAACCTGAAGATGTGATAGGTGATGATGATATAATGCAGGGAAATATGAGGAGAATGGAGGAGTTGCTCCTTGAAGGAGAAAGAGTACTGTGGACTGAAGGTGAACGAGTAGAAGTGAATGTTCCTTTAGAGGAAATAATGATAGCTATAAGAGGTTTAAAATGTAAAAAGGCTCCTGGTTTAGACGGTGTGAGGGCTGAAATGGTTAAAAATGTAGGGGGGGTTGTTGGCAATGAGTTTGCTGGACTGATAGGACATATGTTAAGGGATGGGAAATTCCCGGATATATGGAAGAAGGGACAAATTAAGATTTTCCTTAAAGAAGGGAAGGAGAAAGAGGATCCCAAATCATATAGACCGGTGACACTTCTACCGGTATTGGGAAAATTAGCTGAAAAAGTTATATATAATAGATTAATGTTAGAAATTGAAGATAAAATAAATGTAAGACAACATGGTTTCATGAAAGGGAGAGGTACGATTACGGCACTACGGATGTTGGAAGAAATTCTGGATGGTTTTGGTGATGGGTGGACGGTAGGAATTTTTGCTGATATTGCTGGAGCATTTGACCATGCATGGTATCCGGCTATAATGGATCAACTGCGAAAATGGGAGGTATCGGTGAATTTGAGATTGATGGTGAAGGATTATCTAGAGAGAAGAGAAGTTCAGTTGGAGTTAGGAAATGTAATGAAATGGAAATTATGTACAAGGGGATGTCCCCAAGGCTCTGTGCTGGGGCCTCTCTTATGGAATACTATATTTGATTCGGTATTTGAGGCATGTGTAGGGGAAGGTGTTGAATTAGTAGGTTATGCTGATGACAGTAATTATAGTAAATGGACCTTCAAGGGCAGAAGTGGAAAGAAGAGCAGGCGGCGCTGCGGATAGATTGTGGAACTGGGCGGAAGAACATAAATTGAAAATGTCGGAGAGGAAGACAGTTGGAATGATGATGAAGAGAGTGTTGTTAAATCAAGGTCCGAGGAGGAGGGCGAGAAGAAATGATGACAGACGTTGTGTGATCAGGAGGAGGGATGGTGTGGTGAATATGGTAAGAGAGACCAAATATTTAGGAATAGTATTAGAAGAATGGATGAAGTTGGATAGACATATAGAAATGGTGGAAGAAAAAACTATAAACTTATTAAGGAAATTTAAACAACAGGCTAAGGCGAATGGGGGACTCAGTTGTGAGGTGTTGATGAAAATTTACAAGAGAGTAATTGAGCCCATACTATTTTATGGAGTGGAATTGTGGGGTAAAGATATGATAAGAAGAAGAGTTATGAGACAGAAATGGATGAGAATCCAGAGGAAGCTACTGCTTATGGTAGTTAGTGGATATAGGACGATATCTTATGAAGCGCTTTGGATGGTAAGTGGTGTTGAACCAATTGATCTAAGGGTGGAAGAGATTTTGGGTGTTTTGGAAGATCAGAGAAATGGAGTAATGATGGAAGAAAGTAAAGCAGAGAGAAGGGAAAGATTATTGAATGACTGGCAGATAAGGTGGGATGTGAGTGTGAAAGGAAGGACCACGTATGAGTACTGTAATGATGTGAGAAGAAGGATTATTGAGGGGTGGGAAGTAAATCATTATGTGACTCAAGTAGTGACTGGACATGGGAATTTTAAACATAAATTGCGTGGGTTCAACCTTTTAGAAGATGATAGTTGTATTCATTGTGGGATGGAAGAAGATGATTGGCATGTGATAAGTGTATGTGAAGAATATGAAGAGGATAGAACTGTATTAAGAACAATGTTGAGAGAGCTAGGACTGAATTGGATAAGGGGAAATATGATGAAGGACGATGTGAGACGACAATTTTGTGAAATGTGTATGAGAATCTTGAAGCGTAAGGAGCTGGATGAGAGAATGATGAATGTGGAAGATGTGGCATGATTTATATGGACATGAAAACAATGAAGACATAACTATGGTATAAAATTGTGAGAAAATTATTCCGATGATCTCAGGTGCATAGGGCATCTGGGGGAGGGGACAGATGATTTTGAGGGTGCTTTGACCCGAAGGCGAGACGTGCTAGGGCAAAGCTGAAGATGAATATTTTCGAGGCCTGGATTATGCTAAGAGCGGAAGAGATCCAGGGGTGGTTGGTGGGAAACTGTGGCTTCGGCCAAATCATCTGTCCCTCTCTGCGTCCCCGTTCGAGACCCGGGACCATAAGGAGTAGAATTGGCTCGCAGTGGTCCCCTACTTGTCGTAAAAGGCGACTAACTGGGGAATGGCGGGTGAGATGCTCGTACTTCAGGCGCGGCTCCCCTAAAACTGCAGGCGGCTTGCCTTAATCACTACCCTATCCTTGTATCCAGTTGAGCGAGGTAACGGGCGTGACCTGTAGTAGCTACTGAAGTAGAGGATATGCGTAAGCGTCCTCATCCCTGGGCTGAGGATTAGTGAAGAAATCCACTAAATTCAGTCTAAAGCTCAATCCTAAGGTGGTGGCAGTCATAGGCTGAAAGGATGCATGGCACCTGAGCTTGAGGTGTTAGTACTATGGCGCCCATCAGGACTCAGTCGCACCCTGGTGGAAGGAAGACTTACCTACGGCAACCCTGCTCTGCCGAGGTGGACCGATAATTCAGGCGTTTTTCGTGGGACTAACATGGAACAAAAGCAAAAATATAAACATTTAGATGATAAGGGAGATGATAAGAATAATAGCACATGTACTGTGGATGTATGTAAGATGATAGAAGAAAACATTAGTGGCGGCTCAGATACTGCTACAAATACGACAAAGAAGAGGTTGACTTCAGAAGATGATGAGAAAAAGATTATGAAACTGACACAGAAGAATGTAGGAACAGCAAAATCTATGTGTTCCAACTCAGAATGTGAAAATATTGACCAAGATGAACTTGATATAGATAATACCCAAACTATGTTAACCCAACAAATGAGACGTGATAAAAACAGCAAAGACAAACAAAGTGAGGATGTGGAGGAAATGGACAATGAGAATTCTATTTCTAGTAAACCTGAGGACATTATTAGAGAATTAAAAGACTTATTACTTAGAGTTTGTATTAAAAATAAAGTTTCAAAAGTTGACACAATTAATTTAATTTGTATGTCTGAAAAATTACAATCCGTAATAAATAACTTAAGACTAGAAAGAGCTTACTTAAGAGGACGATTGGATGAGAGGGATGATATTCAAAGGGAATACAGACAATGACTCAAATATCGGAAAAATGTAGAGAACATTCGCAAACTAGGACTTATGCTGATGCGGCGGCAACAGTGGTAGCTCAAGTAACGTCGAAACCAAAGATTACAGGGATTTCTAAAAAGTTGTCAGAAGTGAAACCTGCAATAATAATCAGAGAAGATGGTGCTGATGGAGAGGTGGTTAAGAATAAAATTAGAACATTAATAGATCCTAAGAATTTAGACATAGAAATTAATAAAATTACTTATGTGCGCAATGGTATAAGGGTAGAGGTTAATAAAAAAGAAGATGTTGATAAGATCAAGAGTTGCGAACAGTTGCGTAATGAAGAAAAACTGAAAGTTGATGAACATATTAGGCGGAAACCAATGATAATGATCTACGATCTGGAAGCAGGTGATGAGGAGGAAACCAGAGCAGACATATTTACAAAAATTAAAACGGACTTAAATATTACAGAACAGGAATTTAATGATGAGTTTAAGATCAAACATAAATATTTTAGAGGGGGAGACAGGGATAAGAGGCAGCGAGGTGGGAATAGAGAAGGCCAAAGGAGGAAGACAGAAAATTGGGTAGTAGAAGTCACCGGTAAGATAAGAAATGCTTTACGTAAAAGAGAGAAGTTATATGTAGGTTGGAGCTCTTGTAGGGTGAAAGACTACATGGATGTTGCGCGATGCTTTAAATGCCAAAAATATGGGCACGTTGCTAAAGTATGCAATACTTAAGAAAACGTATGTGCGTTCTGCGCTGGTGCGCATAAGGTTGCGGATTGTTCGGCACTGGACGATGATGTGAAGTGCAGTAATTGTATGGGAGATGGGCGAGACTATAAACACGATGCAGGATGGAAAGGCTGTCCTGCGTATAAAAAAGTGATAGAGAGGTATATACAAACCATAGATTATGGATATAAGAATTAATTGTGTAAATGTGGCGAGAGGAGCTGTTGCCCTACAAGAAACAATAAAGGTTTGTAAACAAAAGAAAGTTGACATAGTATTGATACAAGAGCCGTATGTGGTTAACCAATTAATAAGAACTGATGGACAATGTTATTATAACAATATTCAAGACCTTCCACCTAAAACATGTATAGTTAAATTAAATGACGATATAGAGGCCTTGTTGGTTGCTCAGATGAGTGACGACACGTGCACGGTGATGAAATTCAAAAAAGGAGGTTTAGTGATAGTGGCAGTATCTATGTACTGCGTCCCTGGACAGGACATAAATCTAGATTTGCATAAAATTAGACAAATATCTAGATCTTATTGGGATACCAACTTCATAATCGGAGCCGATGTTAATTCAAAGAGTCTATTATGGCACAGTAGAACGACGGATGAAAGAGGGGAGAGGTTTGAGGAAATCATTGATGAATTGGATCTGACTATAAAGAATAATATAACAAATTTTACTACCTTTGAAGACTCTCGAGGGCGGGGAGACAACATCGATGTTATATTGGTAAATCAAAGGCTTAGGGATATGGACATAACATGGAAATTAGAACAGGACATGTGGTCTGATCACAGAATGATGCAAGTGGTAGTTAAAAATAATTTAAATTCACGACATGAGGAAGGAGGCAGGGTATTACACGAAACTTTTAACATAAAAAAGGCAAGGTGGGAAATTTTTGATGAAAAATTAGCTGAGTGGCATGAGAATAACCCTACAAATGAAGATGCTGATGTAGATTATTTAGCGAACGAACTACAAAATGGGATCGTGGCAGCGGCTACAGGATCTATACCGAAAACAAAAAAAGGAATGAAGATGGTTTGTTGGTGGACACACGAGCTGGCGATACTTAGAATTGAATTACGAAAGGTTAGGAGAAGATGGCTTAGAATGAGGAGAGATGATGATAGAACTAGATTTGTAAGGGCAAACACGTTATATAAATGGAAGGTACGGGAAGCAAAGAAGTGTAAATGGAAAGAATTAATTACCCGAGATACGGAAGAAGATCCATGGGGTAAAGTATATCAGATAACAATGGGTAAACTTAAGGGCTTTACGAAATGGAATACCATGAAGAAAGAGGATGGCACGTATACAATGGACATGGAAGAAACTTTGAAGTACACCATAGATAAGTTGTTGCCAGATGATAACGAAAACGATGAAACAATGGAACAAATGGCCATCAGAAGAAATATGGACGATATAGATGACGGTTTACAAATGGCAGTGATGTGTACGAATGAGGAAATAGAACGTGCTGTGCGAAGCCTAAAGAATGGACGTGCGGCTGGAAAGGATGGATTGAAGCCTGAAATAGTCAAGAGAGCTATGAAAGTTAACGTAATAAAAAGTAGGTTTATAGTGATAATAGACAAAATATTAATGGAGGGAGTTTTCCCGAAAATTTGGAAGATCGGAGTACTGAGGGTATTTCTCAAAGATGAGGATAAAGATAAGCAGGAGGTTAAATCATACAGACCAATTACACTTTTACCCGTACTAGGTAAGTTAGCTGAAAAAGTAATAGCCAGACGTCTAAATGAGCAAATGGAAAACGGAGGATTATTACATACTGCACAGTATGGGTTTAGGAGTGGGATGAGCACGGTGATGGCCTTAGAAGATATGTTACAAAAAGTGAGGAGGAGAGCTAGGAAATATGTACTTGGGATCTTTTTAGATATTTCAGGGGCATTTAACTCTGCTTGGTGGCCTGGTATTATTGATAGACTAAAACAAATGGAGATTGATATAGGGCTAGTCAAAGTGATATGAAATTATTTTAAAGATAGAGAGATAATTCTCACGGGAGAAGGAGTGACAGTCACAAAACAGTTGAGTATGGGGTGTCCGCAAGGTTCCGTTTTGGGGCCGATCCTTTGGTTAATACTCTTTGACAATTTTTTGAGATTACAATTGAGCGAGGACATAGATGTGATTGCGTATGCAGATGACGGATTAGTTCTTGTAGGTGCGGACAGTAGAAGACAGCTGGAGGAAAGAGGTAATGAAGCCCTTAGGAGAATCACATCTTGGACAGGGAGTGTTAAATTAAGTTTATCTGCCAAAAAGACGACATGTATGTTGCTTAAAGGTAAGTTGGATCACGATAGACCACCGGTAATCCGAATGGGTGAACAAAGAATAGTTGCGACTCGCAAAACAAAATACCTTGGAGTGATGATAGGTGAGAGGTTGAACTTCAACGAACACTGCAAGTATATTGGGCGAAAAGTTATAAATTATTATGGTAAATTAAGGAGGATTGCTAAGGCGAATGGTGGTAATAGTTTTAATTTTTTTAAAATAATGTATAATGGGGTGGTCAAACCGATATTGATGTATGGTGGTGAAATATGGGGTGAAGCGCTATTGGTGAGAAGTAATTCCAAGCTATTACTAAGAGCACAAAGGAAAATATTACTTACGGCAACAAGATGTTACGCTACTACGAGCCATGAAGCGCTGTGGATAATAGCGGGAGAAAGGCCGATTGATTTGGAAATAAGGAAAAAGTGGCTCATTAGACAAGATGAACAAAGGGTAGAAGGGAACGATGGGGATGAACAATTTAGGATAGTACGAGAACAAACGTTGATGGAGGAATGGCAAAGGAGGTGGGAGAACACTGAGAAAGGAAGGAAAACTTTTGAAATTTGGCCTGAAGTAGAAAGGAGATTGCGAGACTGCATTAATGTAAATTATTACACGGCCCAATTTCTGAGTGGTCATGGAAATTTTAGGACGTATCTGAAACGATTTGGACATGATATTGATAGAAATTGTCCGATTTGTTTAGTTGAAGAAACACACAATCATGTACTTTGGGTTTGTTCTGAGTACGAGGAAGAAAGAAGGGGGCTGGTAGAAGTAATACGAAATAAAGGATTGATAGTAAGAAATGGGAGCTTAATGCATGATAAAGAGACCATTCAAGCTTTTGAGATTGCTGCGCAAGCAATTTTAAGAAAGAAAGAGGAAGCAGAAAGGATAGTATAAAGAAGCCTAAAGTGTGATGTGTGATGTATGAGTATGAATATGTGCTGTTTTTATACGTGATATAGAGCCAATACGAAACTAATAAATGAAGAATTTGACAGCCAAACCTGGCGACGGGGTCACTAGAGGGTCAGCGGTCCCTATTGACAAACAAACCGTTACCACGGGCCCGGGGGAGCCCTGCACCAGTTCTAACCCCAACTGGTGTGCCCCGGGGTAAGAGGTAGGTCTCGTAGGGGCAGTGGTTTCTAAGAAGAAATGTGGCAAGAAACAAACAAGCTAGATAGTAGAAGAAATTAAGACAAACTAAATAAAAAGTAATAAGACATTCACGACAAGAAATACGAAAGATGAGTAAAACTGCAAGAGTAAGGTTTAATGGGTCATAGACCTAAAACCTTTAAGATAACCCTGATAAGAGATGATTGAGATAATCAAATTAACAAATGTCCCTCTCTCTGCGTCCGGAAAGAGGTTCTAGTATAAAAAATTGAGTGTCTGAAGGTGAAAAGTGAACTAGAGATACATATATAGAATAACTAGAGAAATCGAGATATCAGAATAGAGAGAAATAATAGATAAGAAGGTCTAAGAATATATCCTTACATTAGTGATTGTCTCATACTGCAAGCTCAAAATCTATCTTGATCTAAATAAAGATTTAAGATGGCAGTCGCTCCGAGAATCGCCCAGAGATGGCGAATCTCTGGTACATTAGGAGTTGAGATAGCTGCGTCACTAAAAGAAGGAGCGGCAAAAATAATGAAGGAAGTGACAAAAGAAAACCTCTCAGCCAATGCCAACGTGGCTGAAACCCCTGACTTTATGAGGCACACAATATATGTCATAACTACTATAGGAAATCTTGACACAAGAGCAGCTGATGGGCTCCCTATAGACGCCGCAGTTGAGGAAGACCGCCGTACTGTATCTGAAGAGGAGGACCAGGACGAGTTACTGTACAAGTTCTTACTCCAGATGATTAAAAGCAAGAGGAATGACATGGGCACAGGCCTGATGATTGGTGCATCTATACTCCATATCATTAACCCCATGTTTTATGACCAGTTCCGGGCGATAATAGAGGCCTACGGTGGAAATGTTTACCAATGCTCTCTTGTGGACTTCCTCATTACGTACCCTCACTATGAGGACACAGACCCCTTCGATGTGTCGTTCTACAAAGAAGCTAGTGCGATGCATTTTGTGTTCGCCTCAAGCTTGTTGATGACTCTAATCGGGAAACAGTTAAATAGTAAAAATTACGTTAACTGGATGGTCCAGAGGACCAAATCTTTTGCTGCACCTCTTGGACTAAGTCCAGATGACCCGATTTTAAAACACATAAACCAAGTATGAGCTACTGTGAGGCTTTCCACAGAGATGTGAAAATATATTGGCGTGTGAGAAGATTGTTCTTTATGAACATTTTTGCCTTTGGCCAGCGAGGTGATCTCCTTGCTAGTGGGATGCGAGTTACCCTATCTTTGTTGAAAGGTGCTGAGTTGACAAATTATTCGATGATAGCACACTGGACAGGAGTACTCAATCCAGATTTGTTATGCTGGAACGAACTCGCCAGGTATATCCCATTTCTGCACGCAGCGCAGCAGAAATTCTCGAGCATTGGTCCAATGGCACCTTGGTGCAAGCTCATACTGCCTCCTAGCGAGGTCACAGAATTCACTTCAGATCGGCTCTCAATGCTATATGCAGTTGCAAGAGCTATATCCTCAAAGTATGGGAGCTCTACGGTCGATCAGATCGACGGAATTGAAAGCTCGCAGACAACCAAAGAAATAATAACCCATGCCTTACAAATCGTGGCAGCTGCAGGGGGGGCAAGGACTATTGAAGTCATGGCTTCACGCGAATGGAGTTATAATGGCTACACTAACAAGGAATTGGTGATACTACTAGATGAAGGTGCAACAGAGCATCCTGAGATAGGTGTTGCAAATGAGATGACCAATGTAGGAGCACGCTTAGCGGGGGAGAATGATCATTAGTTATAAAAAAAAAACAACACTTCCCCGTGTGGGGCCCGGGACTGGAAAACCAAAGTAGAATCAAGGCCCACAGCGGACCCCTGCTTGTCGTAAAAGGCGACTAACTGGGGAAATTTTGGCGGGTGAGAAGCTCGTACTTCAGGCGCTGCACCCCTAAAACTGCAGGTGGCTTGCCATAATCACTACCTTATCCTTGTATCCAGTTGAGCGAGGCAACGGGCGTGGCCTGTAGTAATTACTGAAGTAGAGGTATTGCGTGAAGCAGCCTCGTCCCTGGGCTGAGGATTAAGGGAGAAATCCCTTAAAATCAGTCTAAAGCTCAATCCCAATGGTGGCGGTAATCATAGGCCAAAGGGATGCATGGTACCAGAGCATGTGGTATTCCTACTATGGCGCCCATCGGGATACCTGTCGCCTCCCGTACGAACGCGCAAAAGGGCTCAGGGATGAGACGAAAAAGAACATACTGAAACAGACAATGCTAAAATGGCAAAGAAAATTAGATATGTCCACAACTGGAAGACGAACAAGAGAATTGCTGCCAAACGTCAAAGTCAACTATTACAGGAAGATGTCTTTTAACCACCAAATGGTCCAAGTGATCACCGGTCACGGGCCGTTCAGGGTCTATCTTCACAAGCATGCGAAAGTTCAGAGCCCCATATGCTCATGTCTTAGAGAAGATGATAATCTGCACATGCTGGTCGACTGCCCTGATACAGAAGATATCAGACAACAGATCGAAGAATGTATCGGGGAACAATTACATAACGACACTTTTAAGGAAGCTCTGCAAGACGAATCCAAAGTCAAAGTAATCAGTAAAGGAATCAAGAGGATGGTCAGTCGCAGAAAATGGTAGTTTAAGTTAGTATAAGTAGTTTTAGGAAGTTATGTTTAGTATTTTAGGTTAAGAAGTAGACTTAGGAAACTGGGCAAACAATAAATAAAGTAGAGTGTAAAGGCGAAATGCCAGGGTAAGATTAGCAATGTAAAGGCGAATAGCCAGGTTTTGTGATTATGGATGAATGAGTGAGAATGAATGAATAAAATTTAGACTAAGCTAGGAATGAATGAGGAATCGAGTGTATGTAAAGGAAAAATTAAATACAAACTTAAGTAGGTTTTCAAAATTGAGTAAAATCACTGCATAATATCCCGCAAGGGGTAATAGTCAGAGCTACTCACCCCGGTATGGCCATCGGCCGGGAACGGGGTAAAGTCCCAGTTAGTGAAAAAAAAAGAAAAAAAAGTGTCCCTCTCTACAGGCCCCGAGCCCAAAGTGAACTGTATTGTGCGATTCCGAGTGTTCATTTTGCGATTTCAAAACTGTTATTAAAAGGCTTCTTTTGAAGCTAGCAGTTTTTGTATTTGCTGATATCCCTCTACTAGCACAAGCAGAGAGTCAGGGGGTTATCACTTAGTGGTAGTCCACAACACCTGGACGGGGGCACCCCCCTGCTGTCCATTTGGGTGGACTTGCCTTCCAGAGGCGGGTGCTGTACACGAAGACCAGGTCACAGGTTCGGCCTGAAATAAAAATCCTGGTTACGGCGAAACAGTCCAACAACAAAGGACAGAGAAAGAATCTACAGCTTAACCATGCCTTCCCCAGTGGGGAAGGGCTCAGCCGTTTCGAGTAATCCGCGGGTTGAAGGCTCACCCGACGTCCAGACACTCCTTAATCGGAGTAGTCGAAACTTAAGCATGTCAAGTGAAGATGAGGAACAGCATCAGAGACAGACTATACCTCAAGGCAACAAGAGGCGTAGAACCTCTAGCTCAGAAGTGGAATGCGACCCGGTTGAGGAAATAAACCGAGCGGCCGAGGATCTGACCACGATCCTCAAGAAACAGGCACGCAACTTAAGCGGCCAGGCAGCAAAAGATTTGACGGCGATATTCTCGCAACAGCGGCTACTTCTGTTGAAGCTGGTGCAGGAGAATGCCTACCTGAAAGGGAAGGCAGACACCAAGGAAGAACTAAAGTCCGCCATGACGTCTCTGGAGGACAAAATCTCAAAAGTTCTGAGACCGGTGCAGTCTTACGCGGCTGCTGCTGCCAAGAATACTGTGCCGGCTATAAAGGTACCCGGTAAGCCTAAAGTGGAGCCAAGGAGCGAGGCCAAAAAGACCCTTCTGGTATTTCCGAAGGATAAGTCTGAGGGTAACTCATCAAAAGCCACGGAGGCACTTCTCAAGATGTGTGTTAAACCACACGAGATGGGCCTCAAAATAAAACGGATAAGTACAATTCGTAATAACGGAGTGGCAATTGAGGTCCAGGATGAGCAATCCCTCGAAAAGCTACTTGAAGAGCCCAAGCTCAAGGCGACAGTATTGATGTCGCGGCCCAAAAAGAGGCAGCCGAAGGTCCTTGTATACGATGTCCCCAGAGAAATGTCAGAGGAGTAATTAACGCACGAGGAGTGTATGGATCCAATAACGTGTTTTGGGTGTCATGCGCTCATCCAAGGCACTTGTCATTGTGGTTGAGTGTCATCCCGAACGCCAATAGGATAAGCATACCTTATACATTACACTTCACTGGACCTAGTTTTGCGACTCGTCCGATTAACGTTACAACTTCGGCCTCTAACTTGAAAATAAGTAATTCTTTCGCGTCAGCAGCTCCATCTCTGACGAGTAGCCCTGTCACGCAAGAGATCAGAGTAGATTTTCAGAGTATCGTTATGGCCCAGCTAATGCCCGGCCAGTTGCAGATTCACATCAACTATGACATTACGCAGCCTAAACGCAGCTGCAGCATTTGCTGCTAAATTGTTATTTAGCATGAACCCTGATTCGCAGAACATTGATTTATCCTCCGCCGAGTCTACGGACCAGGCCATTGGTTGGTGGCTTGAGTCATTAGGATTTACGATTGAACATCGTGATCGGCCTTTGAACGTAACAGGTAGGCATGTTAATAATGCTGATATTCACGCTCTAAGCACAGACCCACTGACTGGACAGGGTTGGTGCAACGCAAACTCAGTTGGATATAACTACATTAATAATCTATTATATGACGGAATCGATCGAGGACCTGAAAAAGGCGGGCTTAGACAGTACAATCGAGGTGCTGCCTTTGATACATTAGGTGATACCGATTGGACCCCTCTCATGCACGCAATGAGCCGGGCCTTCGTCGCTATAGGCAAATTCAATTCTCGAGAAGGGATCCAGTTTAAAAATTGGTTTTGTTCGCTTTTCCCAGGCTATTTAACATATGTGAATGCTTTTAATGCATATTGTCTTGCATATGGTGAAACAGGATTCAGACTATCAGATGCAAGAGTCGCAGAAATGACGGCTCTTGGTGCGATGGGAGGCCTGAATCCTACGCTTAACTCTCCGCATATAATTCACGTGAGTTTCGACTCGCTCTATAAATTCTTTCGTGCTTTGCCCGAGAAATTCGATCCACCTCGAATCGTCGGCGCCCAAATCAAGGCAGAGAGTTTGCTATCTGCTGAGTTGCAACGTGTCTTCTCTGCGTTCCTTTTTATGAGGAGGAGAGTGGCCCACGACAACGGCGTAGATGGCTACACTCCAAGACAGATTTTTCAGATGGCGATACAGTCCACGAAGGCTAATCATTTCGCCAAGAAGGTTTTTGATTTATGCTTGCTGGATGGCTCCTCATCTAGATTCAGTTTTGAACTTCAAAGCCCGGCAACATGTGCATACTTTGTCCATTTTCCCAATGACGATACTTCTATGGACGCCGTAGTCATATTCAGGATTGTAGTTGAATGCAGCAAGACACAAATCAGCATCTAGTGGCCGTCTGAATCGAGCATTACGCTCTCGATTGCTGCCCAGTCTTGCTTCCCGTTGCTCGTTGGTTTCATTAGCTCGTTGGGCTTCAGCAGTTTGTCTTCTAACAGCTTCTAGTCTTGCTTCCCGTTGCTCGTTGGTTTCATTAGCTCGGGCTTCAGCAGTTTGTCTTCGATCAGCTTCTAGTCTTGCTTCCCGTTCCTCGTTGGTTTCATTAGCTCGGGCTTCAGCAGTTTGTCTTCTAACAGCTTCTAGTCTTGCTTCCCGTTGCTCGTTGGTTTCATTAGCTCGGGCTTCAGCAGTTTGTATTCGATCAGCTTCTAGTCTTGCTTCTCTTTGCTCTTCAGTTTCTGAAGATCGAGCAGCCTTTTTCCTTCGTGCTTCAGGTGTCCATCGCCCTATACATTTCCTTTTGGGTGGCATAATTTTTATAGAAGACCCATCAAGAACTAAAATTAACATGTCGTGTAAGTTAGTTTATTTACAAGAAATCAAAACATAAAAAAATAAACAGTTTTAAAAATTAACACATGGTTTAATTTAATTTTTATATATTTAAAACCCACAGCTGATATTCATTTTATATTTGACTTTTATATTCATTTATATATACCTTCATGCATCCTGCTATTTGATTACTTTAGAAGCCCAAGGGATGGAGCCCTGAGGGATTAAAGAAACGGGAATAGGACAGAAACCTTCCCTGGGGTATATAGAACAACTTCCCCAAGTTTCATGGCGATCGGCTGGACGGTTTGGTAGCGCATAAAGGACAGACAAGCAGACAAACATACATTTGATTTTATAGATTTAACACATGTTAAATACATTACATGTTTTTAATAATTAATTTGATTTGACAGTTGTTTTGTTTACATATTGTGATTGAAATTTGGGCTACATTACATTAAAGTTGTTATGTCAAAGAAGAGGTCTATTTTCATTTATCACAGTTAATTATACAATATTGATGGCTTAGAAAATAACCAAATTAGGGCTCGAAAAATAAATTCTCTATTTTTATTTCTTACAAAATTCAACTTTATTCTCTCAACTTGTTTGGGACCGACCTGAAATGTATGGAGGTTTGTAAAACATACATTGCATTTTTCTTGATAGAAAGAAAACTGTACATATGCTCAAAAGTGATGTTTTTGTAAGTTTGCTTAAAAATTCACAACATATGCTCTAGTGCACATATCTATGATTTTATAATATTAAAATGTTATCAATAAAATTTCTGTTCACTTATGAAACACTGTTTGATATTAATTTTTTATACCGATGAGAAATTATCAAAACATTCAAGTATTTGTGTGAAACATATATTTTTAAAGTGTGTGTAATTTTCCATCACAAAATATATTGCGCAAGTTTCACAAATGTAGGTTAGCAGCCAACTGGTCCTCCAGAGGTAAATATACTCTCCTCCAAACTCTTATGTACCTTCTTACAAATGTAGGTTAGCAGCCAACTGGTCCTCCAGAGGTAAATATACTCTCCTCCAAACTCTTATGTACCTTCTTACAAATGTAGGTTAGCAGCCAACTGGTCCTCCAGAGGTAAATATACTCTCCTCCAAACTCTTATGTACCTTCTTACAAATGTAGGTTAGCAGCCAACTGGTCCTCCAGAGGTAAATATACTCTCCTCCAAACTCTTATGTACCTTCTTACAAATGTAGGTTAGCAGCCAACTGGTCCTCCAGAGGTAAATATACTCTCCTCCAAACTCTTATGTACCTTCTTACAAATGTAGGTTAGCAGCCAACTGGTCCTCCAGAGGTAAATATACTCTCCTCCAAACTCTTATGTACCTTCTTACAAATGTAGGTTAGCAGCCAACTGGTCCTCCAGAGGTAAATATACTCTCCTCCAAACTCTTATGTACCTTCTTACAAATGTAGGTTAGCAGCCAACTGGTCCTCCAGAGGTAAATATACTCTCCTCCAAACTCTTATGTACCTTCTTACAAATGTAGGTTAGTAGCCAACTGGTCCTCCAGAGGTAAATATACTCTCCTCCAAACTCTTATGTACCTTCTTACAAATGTAGGTTAGCAGCCAACTGGTCCTCCAGAGGTAAATATACTCTCCTCCAAACTCTTATGTACCTTCTTACAAATGTAGGTTAGTAGCCACCTGGTCCTCCAGAGGTAAATATACTCTCCTCCAAACTCTTATGTACCTTCTTACAAATGTAGGTTAGCAGCCAACTGGTCCTCCAGAGGTAAATATACTCTCCTCCAAACTCTTATGTACCTTCTTACAAATGTAGGTTAGTAGCCAACTGGTCCTCCAGAGGTAAATATACTCTCCTCCAAACTCTTATGTACCTTCTTACAAATGTAGGTTAGTAGCCAACTGGTCCTCCAGAGGTAAATATACTCTCCTCCAAACTCTTATGTACCTTCTTACAAATGTAGGTTAGCAGCCAACTGGTCCTCCAGAGGTAAATATACTCTCCTCCAAACTCTTATGTACCTTCTTACAAATGTAGGTTAGCAGCCAACTGGTCCTCCAGAGGTAAATATACTCTCCTCCAAACTCTTATGTACCTTCTTACAAATGTAGGTTAGCAGCCAACTGGTCCTCCAGAGGTAAATATACTCTCCTCCAAACTCTTATGTACCTTCTTACAAATGTAGGTTAGTAGCCAACTGGTCCTCCAGAGGTAAATATACTCTCCTCCAAACTCTTATGTACCTTCTTACAAATGTAGGTTAGCAGCCAACTGGTCCTCCAGAGGTAAATATACTCTCCTCCAAACTCTTATGTACCTTCTTACAAATGTAGGTTAGCAGCCAACTGGTCCTCCAGAGGTAAATATACTCTCCTCCAAACTCTTATGTACCTTCTTACAAATGTAGGTTAGCAGCCAACTGGTCCTCCAGAGGTAAATATACTCTCCTCCAAACTCTTATGTACCTTCTTACAAATCTTCCATTACTAAAATCAATGTTTTGAAGACTAATTTGGATTGTTCCATCACTTTTGTCACTATATTTTTTTTTTTTTTTTTTTTTTTTTTTTTTTTAGGTCAGATTTCACTTTTTATAACGGGAAAAGATCACAAGGTACACAGATTTGGTGAGTAAGGTCGATGCTTTAACACAACGAGCCCTTGCTTAGCCAAAATCAACATGTGACTGAGAGGACATTAGGCGGGATTGCAGAGGGGTGATGTATTATTACATAGTGCTCTCACTTGGTCTTAATAAAGCATCAGTAGGCCTATGGTTATTTTCACCTAATACATCCATCATGAATGCACCTTTCTAAGATGACATCACAAGGTAATGGTGATAATGATTAACACTTCAGTGGTCACGTGTTCTACAATTGTAGAACACTGTTTTCTTTTTTTCATTAAAAAAAAAATGTTCAAAATATGACCTTGGATGTGTAAATTATACTATTCAAAACTTAATTGTAACGTAACATTTTTCTTTATATAATTACAGTGATCTTGTTTTATCAGGACTAATGTGGTGGTATCCCAATCTGGATACAAGTAAATCCGGATAAAAAGTACAAGATAAAAATTGGATAAATATCGGCAAAGACGCCTTCATGGTATACTAGGCAATGTACACTTCACAGAGGCACCCAGACGGTCCGGCTTTGCTTTGTTTGCGTGAGAATATTCTGGGAACTGAAAGAACGCCTGATAAAAATACGTCACATTGCTAAACTTTGTGGGTCAATTATCACTGTACTTGTATGGCTGGGTGGGTGGGTCAATACAACTTTACTTGTATGGCAGGGTGGATGTGTCATTTTAAGTCAGTGTTTTTATGTAAATGAACAACAAAAACCCAAATCTATAGAATGCAATCCATACAATAGCCTACATTTTGTTGGCTATTCTTATGACTAAGATGGTCTGGACAATGATAAACGACTGGATAGGAAGGTCATATGAATAAACCAGCTTTATACTATAGAAATCAGCGTTTAATAACGTTACTGTCAAAGAGTATTTCTTCAGTATTCTGCATATTTGTAACCGTACTTTAAATGTTTACCAACGCAACTTAGCGGCAACTAATAGAAAGAAAACAACCTCGTCATGACAGCTAACAACGCTAGCACTCTGTGTGTATTGCACAAGAACAAATCCAAATACAATGAACTATGCCTGCATGTCTATCATACTACGCAAGCAACGCGGTTGTAATGAGTTTATTGCTGGTGCTGCCATGAGAGAACGACGTTTAATGTTTCTACGGCGGTGAAACAATTTTAGAAAACAGATATTCACTGTCCATTGGATCAGTCAGCTTATCCATATGAACTGGAAGCCGGATAATTTTGGTCCAGATAAAACGAGGTTTACTGTACATCCGGAAATATATCATTATACAAATTGTAGTTTTCTTATTATCATATAAAAATGTTCAACATCAAAAAAATTTTAATGAATTTCCGAAAACATAAAACTATTTTGTAAAATAAACAGATTATACAATATCTGATTTTGAGAAATTGCTTTTTTTTTTCTTTTCCGTGGATTGTTTTTTTATAACAAACGTTACATATGCTGGTCTGGGCATACCCATCTTTGACATTTTTAATTATAATTACAAATTAAAGAATAGATACGACACAGAAAGAAATATAATTATGTTGCAGCAACAATAAATTGACAAACAAACGCTAAAGAAATTAAATATGCACAAAGAATCTAGAAACATCGACTAGTATGCCATGGTCATGTGTTCTACAATTGTAGAAAACTCAACAGTTTTAGAATGTAAGCTAAGTATGTGACAGCTAGAAGAGTAGCGCTAAATTGTGATGTCGGGAGAGGTACAGTGACTCCTAAGGTCATAGGTATTGCCAACCCCTCACGGTAGTAAAAACGAACCTGTACTACAATCGTAGAACAATTCATCTGAAATCACATCATGTCCAAACAATATGAAAGAAGACAATATATATATTTTCACACTTACCAAGTTCTGTATTCTGTTCTTCTGTTTGAAAAACTGAGCAGTTATAATTATTTGCTATTAATGTCACATATGTTCTGTATGGACTTGAATATTTGGGAAATACAGAAATAAATATTGTTAATTTCTTAATTTGTGAATAAATACAATATTTGTAAATAAAAATGATATATTATTATTTTTGATAAAGTCTATATTTTATAATAGTGTATAAATATTTATACAATTTAATTTTTAATATATATACATTTTATTGTTGTATTTGTTTAATACCTTAGACTCGTTGTTTTATAAAATTATGACATAATCTTTTTAATTTCCTTCGAATAAAACTACAAATAAAACTTTAATAAATTATTCCAGAAGTCTTTTTTGTTTAGGGATATAAATTTCAATAAAAACATAACATTAACGTTACATACTAAAAAAATGATAATGTTTCAGTTCAAACTCAGAAAAATGTTTTTGCTTATGTTCACAGTATAAACTTAACTCATTGCAATGAAATTAAACAAAACTCTCAAAACTACAAACATACTTAACTGAGATAAGTACAAAAATAGATGAAAAGCAACTGACATTAATAAGCAGTCTGAGATCAAAACCTAAGAGAAATCAGTTTAAGATAATACTATAGAATAGGTATATATGAGGCGTGTTTTCTGCCGTTGTAGCGCTAGTCAGTGGTCGGAGCATGCACTGTTTACAAGCATACATCTGTTGGTAAGCTACCATTACAGATCCATTCCACAGTGTTGTTTATGAGTGTTTAAAATGCCTCCTCCGATTGAAAATGCCGTAGACTGTGAAGTACATACTGTGATGCATTTCTTAACACTGAAGGCGTGAATGCAGCTGCCATTTAGCATGAGATCTGTCACAGTGACAATTTGGCTTAAAAAATTGTTAATAACACGATTGTAACGCTCTAGGAATGTGAGAGAACTGGTTAAACGTTTGTTTTTGTGATTCTGCGTCAGAAATTTCATGAATCACAAATCTTAACACTTGATGGAACTTACTAGATAACAATGAAATTGTAAAGCGTCTGTTCTCTCTGACGTTTTTATCAACTTTTTGCACCAAATCATCAGTAATGAGGGAAGGTTTTGCGCTTTGTTCCTGCACATTTGTATGGCCATCATTAAAAGCTCTCACTCGTTTCTGTACCATCCCATCTAATTGTATTTTCTCCATAAACTTCACATATCTCATGATGAATTTCAGCCATATTTATGTCTTTGGTGTTGAGAAAACCCATTTCAGAGTGAACTTCACAGTCGGCAGCATTTTAAACACCTTAAACTCTGTCAAATGGATCTGTAATAGCAGCTGTGACATGGCAACAGATAGTGGTATGCAGCGTACACGCGCCTAACACCAGCTACAACAGCAGAACTTGTGTCTGATTGCTTCTTAGTTTGACCGCTGGAAGAGTCATATAAATTCAGCAACTTTAAATAGAATTCAACCATTAGATCACTTCACAGCAATTGGTGTTTGGAGCATTATTTTGCTTCAAATTCAATGCTTTTCTGGCACAAACTCTACAACTTTTATATATAATTTTTTTTAGTTTATTTACGTCAGTCACATTTTTAACTTAATTTACAAACATTGTCATGGGACGGTCCAAACCCATCAAACAGTGGACCGGGATTTGAACTTGTGACACTGAATATGAAGCAGAAGTACTAACCATTAAACTAGCAGGAGGCCTTTTTATTTTTATGTTTTGTGCAATTAATTACTGTTTAAAACGTTTTACTGTCATGAAACTGTTAACTTCAGAACTAAACTTCAGTCATACTTGCTATGTTTTTAACCTTTGTACCTATAATGGTGTCTATTATACAAAAGTTAGTCTCAGAAATTGTAAATTTAATTTTTTAAATCTAGTTTTAAGCTGTCATTCTTAAATGTGTGAATTAATCAATATATTTTTATAGTTATTCCAGATAATTAGGGTTCAAAGATATTTTATTGTATTTTCCAATAGTTATGAAGTTTTAATTAAACTTTTTTAGCTTTAATGTAATTAACTACCTGCTGTTATGTGCTCATCCTTAATAAAGAGTACATGCTCAGAGGATTACCTTTGACCCACCCTTTGCTTTATATAAAGTGCTGTAACAGCTGATAATTAAGACAATATCCTATTAGCCTCACAACATATCTTTCAAAAGAATAACAATTCATGTTACATCTGTGTGCCTAGCTCCCCGATACTACCTGTAAAGTCTGGAAACGTCCTTTTGACATAACCTCATCTTGCTCCACTAGTTCTTCCTCCATTTGTTACTGCCACAAGTGATTGACTCAGCAGCAGATGTCCATAATATGTAGTTTTTATTGCTCTAAGAGCCCCAATTCTTTTTAAAAGGGTTGTTGTACATCCTGAACTACTCATACGATTATTCCTCAATTATGATGTTTGATTTCAGAATGTGAAACTCCCTTTAATCTTTTGATCTGTCTGTTCTTAACTTCTTTGGCCCAACTTGTAATCTTACAATTCCCATTTTCTGGTCTGAATCAGACGAATAAACTAGATAACCTGGCTTTTATTCTTCCTAGGTGATGCTTGGGATCTTGCACCAATATGTTTTTGTGTCCGCTGAAGAGATAAATCCTAGGAAATATTAAGTGGGCTTTAGTGGTAGTGTACATTTTTTAATGACCAATAAAGACATTTTTCATTTCATATGGCAAGTCAAATGTTAACCACATTATCCTCTGAGGGTGGCGTTTTATTCCTGTGCGAAAGGGAACTATATCCAAACCAGACACCAGGTTCCATAATGCTGGCCAGATGACACATTATGTTTCAGCCCAATGGAAGTGAATGAATAACATAATAAATCTGAAATACAGCCCTTGGGTCCACCTGGCCTACAACTGGCTGATACTGATAACCAGAAGGGTGGGAATCAGAACCCTATCATAGCAGAACCATCAAAGAGTTAACAACATTTATAGTATTACCATAAAACAATTAATATTGATGAAACCTGAATTTCACAATTTATGAATCACTAGCTGTTCAGGGCTCTTTCGCTTGGCCTGAACATCTAGCCTGGGAGATCATGTTGTGAAAATAGGAAAGGAAAAATCAGAATCACTAATAAATAATAAAAATCAAGATTCACAAACTTTTTATCAATAAAACCAACAGAATTGCTCACCAACAAAACAATAACAACAAAATAAGCAACTAAAGTACTCGGAGTAATCTACAAGTATAAATGTCATTTAAATGAATGAATATCTTTTATTGTCGTACAGGCTACAATAAGCATTGACTAAGTCGTTTTTCAGCAATCTTGCCACGTTACCATTACAAAGTTTTATGACTAAATATACTAATACAATACAACAATTACACTATAGAAAAATAGATAGACAAATAGTATATCTTATAGCTAGTGTACAATAAATGTCTATAAACAATGACAAAATAAATATGACTAATCAGAACAAATATTATCATTTTTAATATCATCCCTGCCAAATCTCTTACAGCTCAAGATCCCTAGTTTGAAATTCAATCTTAGTTACCAAGAAAATTTTATTTATTGAATAAAAGGGATTCTTATGTAACCAATTATAAAATCTGATTTATTTTATTATATACCTTCAAGGATATTACCAAATGACTAGATAATGATTTACTTAACCTATTGAACTCAATTGCTGATTTTTCTCTGTTACAGGTCAAAACCTATAACACAAATAGTTGTGTTTATCACGGTGAAAAGTTATTAGATTCTGATTTTTTAAATAAATGAAGTTAAATCAAATATTGTATATACAAGTTGATAAATGTTTGCACTTCTAGCTGAATAAATAAAGGTCTGCAGTGATCTCTCATTTCTGATTTCGTAATTACTCTAATTGCTTTCTTTTGAAGAAGTAATATTTCATTGATTTTTGAACAGTTACCAAATAATATTAAGCCATATCTGAAAATTGATTGAAAGTATGCATAATAGGCCATTTTGAGGTAGTTAAAAGCTACGCAAAAAGTCAGTCATTTTAAAAGATACACCACCCTTGATAATTTTGACGATATATAGTCAATATGTGGTTGCTAATTCATTTTATTGTCAATATAAATACCTAGAAATTTAGCATTTGTAACAGAATCATCAGTTGTAGGAACTTCAGCAGTTCTTAAAGTACAAAGCAATTTTTTAGTCTTGTTTTCATTAAGTTAAAACCCATTTGTTTTAAACCATATGGCATCATCTTTAATTGTTTCTTGAGAAAATAATTTAAGTTCAACCACAAAAGTAGTGTCATCAGCATAAAACAGGGATTTCGAGTTAACAGAAAAGGCAGATTGTTCACACTAATCATATAAGTCAATAAGTCAATAAGTCATTTATTCAGTTAAAGTGACAATACAATTGCATTAACCAAGTCAACAGTGAAATGCTGTGTTACAAAATTAAAAAAGAACTATCTGGTTACATAATAAGATGCTATTTATATTTCTTAACTAGCTAAATAACTAAATAAATCTAAGGTGCACAACATGTGCTGAGTTATATTCATATGAATAACTCCTATGAACCGCCAGCAAGAAACTCATGAACGCTGTAGTAAGATCTATCCACGAGAATGGCTCTAAACTTTTTTTTGAATTTTGAAAGGTTTGACTCCAACTTGAGCTCGACAGGTAATTTATTAAAAAATTTGATGCCGTTATAAAAAAGGTGATTTTTGAAAAAAGACGTGCGATGCTGAGGAATTTTTAAGTCGGTACAGTTTCGGAGAAAGTGATTATGAACAGATGAACTTTGACTTGAAAATAATGAAAGGTTCTCCTTGACAAATATCAAACAAGATAATATGTAAATTGAGGGAAATGTCAACAGGTTACTGACACGGAATATTTCCCTACACGACCTTCGTCTATGGAGACCAAAAATTGCTCTTACAGCCCGTTTCTGGAGCCGGAAAAGGAACAAGGTCCTTGAGTTTTCAGCTCCCCATATAGATACAGCATAGTTTAAATGAGGATAAACTACACCATAGTAAGCGGAAAGCAATACCTCCACGCTGGCAAACCTAGAGAGGCGGTGCAAAATAAAAATACCTGAGCTAATCCGTCTACATACGAGTTCAATGTGAGAATGAAAATTAAGTGTGTTATCCAGATGGAGACCCAAGAATTTTACTGACTGAGAAGTTTCTATTTCATTTACACCCAACAAAATATTTATACCAATATTATTTTGTGCTCTGTATGAATTTATGTGGAAATCAAGAATTTTAGTTTTGTCTGCATTAAGTGTGAGCAAGTTTTCGTCAAACCATTGGAGCAAATTATTAGCCTCAATGAAGCCACGCATTTCAAGATCTTCCGTACTGGAGCCAGATACAGACAATGACGTGTCGTCCGCAAAGAGACATAACTCGCCTGATGTAATACTGCTTGGCAAATCGTTAATGAATAACAGAAACAGTACGGGACCGAGGACGGATCCTTGTGGCACTCCACTAGCAATGCTCTTTTCATTAGAACGATGAGCTGTTATACAACCATGTTCATCCGTAGCTGTTATTTCAACAAACTGCCTACGATTTGTCAGGTAAGAACTGAACCAATCTTGGGCCAAACCTCTTATTCCGTATAGCGATAATTTCTTCAGCAACAAATCATGGTTTACGTTATCGAACGCCCTGCTCAGATCGAAGAATACCCCCAAGCTAAACAGTCTCGAATCAAGAGATTTAGTAATGTTAGAAATAAGAGTAAACATGGCATGTACTGTTGTTTTATATTTTACAAAACCAAACTGATTTTTGAAAAGAATGTTATTATTTTCCAGGAAATCACAGAGCCTTGTCAATACTACTTTTTCAAACACTTTCGATACCGTTGATAGAATGGAAATTGGTCTAAAATTAGGACATGAATTATCACTTTTATTCTTTTTTATTGGTTTAATAATTGCAAGTTTTAGGGCTGTAGGAAACTTTCCCTGCTGAAAAGATGAATTTATCAGGTGGCTGAGAGGCATGGTCAGCAAGTCAACAGTTTCTTTAAGAATTATAGAGGATATACCATCTGATGCTGCCGACCTCTTGTTCGTCAGCCCTTTTCATATATTCATAATTTCCGTCATACATTCAGTTTGATACTTTCCTCTTCTTAGAAATTGGTATGTTGTATAATATGCCTAGTTTGTTGTATAAATCTTTTGCAGCTACGTAGATGCCATCAAACTTGTCACCATAATTTCTAAATTCTATTAACGCTATAGCTAGACTTTCAACGCTGTCAATGGCTTGACACATATCAATATCTGAATACTGAAGCATCTTGCTTGTTGTCAATATTAGATTGAGGACTGGGTGGGCGTAGGACTTTTAATGCTCGAAATGTCTCTTCCTTTTGCTCTTGCTTTAGCATCAGAAGCATCTTCAATCATTTCTTCTATTGCATGCACAACAGAGTTGGATGCCAACCTACTTGAAAGGAAGGAAGAACATAGTTTATTTTCATTTTCTCTTTCTGCTGTTTTCTTCTAGTGTTGAGCGCCTGACATAACTTATTTGATCTAATTAACAGAAAGTCTAAAATATTAAGTAAGTACGGTCATTAGACTAGACTCTGTAATAGGAGCAGCTCGTGTCGCCCAACGAGAGCCGAACTCGGCCGCTTCTGCACGAAACCGACGAACGCAGTCCTGCTTGTGGGAATAAATAGGCCTTTACGGCATGTGACTACCTCAACAGGCGCAGTTCTGAGAATTCAAAAAAGAGCTACTGCAGCAAATGGCCTTGGCCAAAGCTGCGTTTGAACACAGGGGCCAACAGACCCCAGAGCGTCAATCGCCAGGCTTGAGCCCCCTTGCCCTTCACAGGTTCCGTGGCACCCCTTATGAGCTTGCCTATGATGGGCAGACATAATAAAATAGATAACAATACATTGGTCAAACATATCACTATGGTACCGTATTGTTAATCCTCTAATATTGTTTACACAGAATGATAAAAACCTAAAACACGTATAGAATGATCATTACTGTAGACATGAAATGGTACCGACTTAAGAGCCTTATGTTGAAAGCATGGCAAGAAAGAAAGACGGACAATACCGTCTGGGATCGATTTGCATTGATACACATTCATGATTTACTGCGTAAATACATTTATAATCACATCATCACAAACACAATTTTAAGAAAAATCATTATTTTTCCACGATTATGCACTTTCTTGCCACCTCTGATAACACGATTTCTTGTTGAAAAAGTGGTAATATATGAGTATATATCTCTTGAAGAGGTTGATTTCAACCTCGGAAAATTCGTTTTTTTACCGAAAAATCAAAACACAAGTTTTTTATCTGACAGTGAAAAAACCCAACTTAAAAAACGTTATTTTTCAGCAAATATTTTTATTTAACATGTTTTTTATGCTAAACACGAATATATAATTGGTTTTCCAGTAACTTATTTTTTTTTCAGCACGAAAAATGCACTTCTCACTGATTTAACCAAACATAACCTAACTTATCCTAATAGTCTATTTCCTCAACAAAAAGTCGTAATTTGCCTTAAGTTCGGGTGTCCTGCCGGTCGTCACTCCGGCGGGAATAAAGTGAATTCAGTTTTTGTGATTAATAGTTGTTGTATATAATGATGACGTAATCGCCGCTCCCACTCAAGCACGTACGCAGTGACGATACGCTGATCGCAAAATTGTCAACACTCGTGCAAAATGAGTGAGCCTCACGCAAGAAACCCCAATTTAGAAGAGTCGCGAGAAGCTTCAATATTATCACTATTCGTTGGTATTTGTCAGCGGTAAATGAACAGACAGTACCGTTACTGAAAGTTAAACGCAACACTAACACAGGCAGTACAGTAATTAAGTTTTTAACACTTTATACTTGACAACGAATTTTTTTAGTATGTCTTACTAATAACACGTTCTTAAAACTGTGGTACCAACTTTTAATAGCTATCTGATAATTTTTTTATTATTCATGACGATATAATGTTTATGTTATGACCCTTCGGAATATTTTTCTGATCTCACGCATTTCTCCTCATCTAATTTGAGAAACATTCAGCATTTATACATCTCAAGGTTGACAGGTCTGAGATCAATCGAATGTTGTCGCAGTACCGACTGGCTGGGGATCGGACGTTTGGCACACATTTTTGGACCTTCTGCCCATGGCAGTTTTGGCACAATCATTAGAGCGGAATAAGTAGGGTCAACTCGCCTGCTTAGAAAAGGCAGGATTGGCACAGTCGCTCGACCAGGTAGACGCCATCGAACGAGGGAAAACGGGAATTGTATTATTCCCGTCAACTCTGCGTGGCAGTCATTTGCCCGTGATATAACAAATTTTTAAATTTAAACCTCACTAGGTTAGGTTTAGGTTAGATCATGATCTATTTGGGTAGCATCCGTGTTCCAATTGGGTAGCATCCGTGATCTACTTGGGTAGCAGCCGTGATCTACTCGGGTAGCATCCGTGATCTACCTGGGTAGCAGCTGTGATCTACCGCAGGTTAGGTTAGGTTAGGTTAGGTTAGTTGCTTACTTCAATAAGCACCACAGCAGGGAATTTGCGGGGGCAAAAAAGTTCCCATTTTCCCGCATTCTGGCCACCTGGCTGCTACTACCTGGCCGGGCGGTGTGTGCCAATCGTGCCTTTCTGAAACTTACAGGTTGACCCTTCTTAATCCCCTCTAATGACTGTGCCAAACGTGCCATTCCAAATCGGCCAAAAATGTGTGCCAAACGTTCTACGGCCGACTGGCTAAAGTAAATAAACAAGGGTTGGGGTTGTGTCGTCCAGGTACTCCTTTGGGGATGAGGGGAGTAAACCAGTCAAGGACGACGACTCCACTCTGCAAACTCCACAGGTGGGCATGCTAAATTCCAGGACGACGGGATGCCATATATTTTGTGCTTTCCATATTGATTTTACACGAAAATCTAACGGCTAACGAAATACTGTTATTGACTATTCGTTACTCGTTACCGTTTGGATATGTAACGGTTGCGTTACAAATTTTCTGAAAATTGTAAAAATTACTAGTAATCGTTATTCTTAAGTCTGAGGAAACGTCGCACCGTATACCTCGGTTAATGAATTTATTAAACCATTGACACATTGATATATGAAATATGCTTCACTGCTCCCGGTCACTTGTTCCTCGGGAAACGTACGTTCACGTTTGTGCGAAGCGTGAAAAAAAAAACAATAATGTGTTTAAAGGTATGGCAACCATATATCGGAAATATGTGTCGATATATTGATATCGATATTTTCTTTCGATAATATCGGCCATAGCGATATTTTGGTCCGGTATATCATATAAATATATATTGACGTTATTATCTCTCCTCAAAATCATCACGATTCTAAAAAAACACATTTAGATTGTCTCTTATCCCTACATAACATGTATGTATTTTAAATAATAAGGTAACTTTATTTAGGTTTTTTACGTGAGGTTAAGTGGAATATTGATTTATTTTCAAATGGTTTACCTGATGACAAGTATTGGAAGTAGGTTTAGTGAATTAATTTGTTTATGTTATAGTGGTTATAAGAAGCCTAATCACATTTTTAATTAATTGTGGGAAACAAAAATAAGAATGTTATTACATCATTCTATTATAAATAACTTAATAATTAAAGGTATAATTATTCTTATTTTGAATATTTAATTCAACACCACAGCCCACAACTTGTTTCGTGTAGATAAATGTATTTAATGTCTACATTCAGTACGCTATTCTAAATAGTGACACCAAAAAATGAGTGTAATTTTGGTCATGACATAAGAGATATGGCATGATGTTACAAGATAAATAATTTACACTACGATATATCGGTTACCCGATGTCAAAATTTCTCTTTCGATATTATCTTTAGATCGATATTTGGTTTTAGATATATCGGTAATTCCATATATCGATATGTTGAAAATATTTGCCATCATGGCAGACGTGAGAACCAGACGGTTCCATCTACAATTTTTTGTAATTTTCATTTTTTTGCAGTATTAAACACCTAAAGCTTATTTCTTTAAATATATAATATTTGCATAACGATACACTAAATAGTTTATGAGTTATGAGCAGAGAAATATAGTTATTAGTTCTATCTGCAAAAGTTGGAAAACCTGAGAACCAGACAGTTCTATCTGCAGCATCAGCTGTTAAAGTTTTGTTGTTGCCACTATTGAGGTTATGTTTTTGTAATAAGTTTAATGTTGTAGCACTAAGTATCTTACAAGCAATCTAAATGAATGATTATACCATAAATAAGATGATTGAGGAAATGTCTGATGGTAGTATATCATCAGAAAATAATGACAGTTCTGATGAAGAATACGTACCGGTAAGAAATGATGACGACAGTGAAGATGAATTCACTCCTTCTCCAAAGCGGCGAAAACTTTGTAAAAGGTAAGAATATTGGTATAATTGAACAGTATTGTTATGGCCATGTAAATTTGTTTGGCTTTGACTGATTAAATATAAAAATTACTTAAATAAATTATCAATAATTTGTATATTTTATACGAAACACGGATTACACTAAGTTTTTCTGCATACAGTTTTCATTGGTAACCCTAACTACAATGTTTACGATGTAGCCTAGCTTAAATTGTGATTAAATTAACTCTAATTTACATATAAACTATAATTTATTGGCTTAGCTCTTTGGTCTACAAGGACTAAAACATAAATAAATTTCGAGGTGAAGCAGAAAAAGGCAATACTGTCGGCTAAGCTGAGCAAGAATAAAGGCCAAAATAGACCAGGATGAAGCCGGAAGCTCGAGTTAAGGAAATGTTTTGCCGTTGTGAAGCATAAGGAAGCAAGACACATGGTCCAAACCATACGGCCAAGCCTTATGCTAAACGGCACTCTGCGGCGTTTAGGCTAGGTTACCGAAGGGCCTGCCTTATAGTTCCCAGATTAGGCCGTGCGCCGACTCGACCGTGTGTCTAGTTTCCAGAAAATTAAATTAATTCAGTCACTATTAAAACTCTGGAGGTAGGCCTACTTAAACAAATATTTTCATGTTTTAGGACAATTTTATTAAATCATGTATTCATATGAATGTTCATATAAATAAATTAAGTTTAGGTTATTATAACTGAACATTTGTTTATAGGTTGTTTGAGATCGATGACCCCGATGATGTTTGTGAGACCGAAGAAAATGACAATCTAGAAGTTGAAAACGGAACTCCATTACCAGTGTTAATACCCGACAGTGGAAACAGCATCACTATAAGTAACACCCACACTCCGGATGCGGACTCAAGCCAACAGCAGAATCTGTCTTTGGTTGCCTACAGTGACACAGAAACAGAACAACCTGAGGAAATAACTCCTACGAAAGAAAAGAAAAAACCAAGAAAAAGGCAACGAAATCCAAAGAAGTGGAAAAAAAACATAAGAAAGGAAAACCGTCGACAGGGAAAGTCATACACCAGTAAATCTGGTAAGAATATTCCAGCTAAGAAACTTAAACATTCGGATTGTAGATGTAAGTTCAAATGTTGTGATGAAATAAGTAACGATGACAGGGAATCCATTATGCTGAGCTACTATGCAATAGGTGAAAATGAAAAAAAAAACATTTCATTCTAAAAAATACGGAGTGCAAAATTTCAATAAGGACAAAGGATAAAAATAATCCACAAAAAAAGAATGCGTTTTCATATTTTTTCCATTTGAACAACAAAAAGATCAGAGTGTGCAAACAGTTTTTCCTCAAACTATTTTAGTAAGCCAGAAGACCATTTACAATATACATAACAATAAGGATAAACTAACTGAAGTACCAAAATCTGATGACAGGGGAAAACAAACAAAAGATAGAAAACCAAAAGCTGATAAATATGTTATTAGAAAGCACATTGAGTCTTTTCCAAGAGTGGAATCTCACTATTGCAGAGCAAAGACTGCAAAAGAATATCTCAGCCCTGATTTGAACATCAGGAGAATGTATGATCTTTACATAGTCTGAATGTATGATTTTTTTTTTACCAAAGTCTGATAGATGTGATTTATGTGAGTAGTATATTATGTCAAATAAAGAAAACCGTTTAAGTGAAAAGCTTGTCACAAAATATGAGTCTCACTTGTTTGACAAAACCTTCATGCGAAACGAAAGGAAGAAAGATCGTGAAAGTAATGAAGTTGTGGTATGTTTTGACTTGCAGAATGTTATTGCACTTCCTAGAGCAAATGTGAGCTGTTTTTTTTACAAACGAAAGCTGAATGTCTATAACCTAACTGCCCATTGCTCAAAAGATAAAAAAGGTTACTGCGCAATGTGGCATGAAGGTCACTGTGGTCGCTCCGCGAATGATATTGCCAGCGCAGTAATAAAATTACTAGGTAAAATAAGTTCAGTATTTCCTGATGTTAAGAAGTATATTTTGTGAAGTGACAGCTGCGTGCCTCAAAATAGAAACTCTCTAATTTCGTATGCAATGGCCTTATTTTTGGCAAAGAACAAGCATATCGATGAAATAACAATGAAATATTCGACTCCAGGACATTCGTGCATACAGGAGGTAGATAATATTCATTCTAACATTGAGAAGTCCTTAAAATTGTCCGAGGTTTGGTCTCCTGTCTCACTTTTAAGAGTGATTCTAGCCTCAAATAAAAAATCACCTTATTCTATGGTTCAAATGTCATTAACAGATTTTTTTGACTATCAAACTCAAAGTAAGAACCTTGCATATAACGGTTGTCCCTACACTAAAATTTTCCAGGTTCAGTTTCGTCGTTCAGACTTGCTTAGAATTCAGTTTAAAACATTATCCGGTTATCTGTCTGTAGGGATATGTTTTTTACTAAAAACTTAATATATCTAAAGTTATTTAAGATAAAACCATGAAAACTGGTATAAATGTTGATTTTTATTTTTTTTAATGTACTACCTAAATTTCATTCTTTTACAATAATCATTTTCAAAATTGCGTCCATTTTAAATTTTTAAAGCCAAATATCTTAATAACCTTAAATTTAATTAAAAACCTGTCAGTTACAAAAAGGTTTAAGAATTTATTTCTACAAATAATTGTATAAAAAGTTTTAAGATTGAACAACTATTAACTGAGAAATTACAATTTTTATCAAATAGAAATACGCTTGATATTAATAAAATTGGAAACTTTAGTAAAGTGACATTTGTTTACTAAAAACTAAATACAGTAGGAGTAGGTTAGAAATTACGTTTATTACACCTTAAAAACAACAGTAAAGAACAACAAAAGAAAAAATACTAGTTATCCTACAACATGTGCTCAAAGTGCCCACCATCCATGTCTATGTATCGTTCTAGTCGATTTCTCACAAAACTTCTCATTACTTCAAATACACCCGGTTTCTGTCTAACTGTGTTACAGCCATCCACTATTCTTTCCCTTAACATTTCAATACTTGGATGCGATGCTAGTAACCCTGATTTGACCCAGAGTTAGAAGAACGCCACGTCCAGGGCATCGTTCCCAACAGGTGTTTGGTATACCAAAGATTTAAGGTAACCCCATACAAAAAAGTTCAGGGGGTTTAAATCAGGAGACCTGGCAGGCTACAGGACCATCACGGGGTATCAATTTGTTTCTAAAAACCCTTCTTAAGTCTTAAGTGTAACATCGACACTAAAATGTGCAGGAGCACCGTCCTGCATAAACCACATTGAACTTCTTTCGTTTAAAGGCATGTCTTCTAATAGTTCAGGTAAAAAAATTTGTAAAAAGTCTAAATATGATGCTCCGTTTAGTCTATTTGGCAAAAATACAGGTCCTAACAGCTTATCTTCAATAATCCCTATCCACACATTACGAGAAAATCGTACTTGGTGTCTGCATTGTGATGTAGCATGAGGGTTGAAATCAGTCCAAAAGTGGTTGTTATTGTAATTTAAAATACCTTCTCTTGAAAATCCTGCCTCATCGGTAAACAAAATACTTGACAGAAATAGTGGAATAAATGCAAATTTTCCTAAAAACCATTGACACAGATTAATGGCTGGAAGTCTTAAGTTAACAAAGTTTCAGAAAGACTTTGGACTTGTTGAATATGATAGCCTATGGATACAATTGTTGATCTTTCAAAATACGCCACGCAGAGGTTTTTAACATTCCTTCTACCTGTGACAACCTTCTGACACTCGTTCTTCAATGGCATTTAATATTCTTTCTTGAGCTCTAAAAAATGTCACTGAAACTGGACGACCCGACTTTTCAACTTTAGTAAAAGTTCCACGCTCTCTCAGGGACCTATGACCAGTTACGAACGTTTCTCAGTGAGGAGTTCTTCGATGAGGAAATCTTTCTTCATAGAGTCATACTGCCTACCGTGAATTTCCATTAGCCAATCCATAAATAAAATGAATGTCTGCTAATTCTTAATTTGAATAGATAGGCATTTTGGTTCATGAAGAAACCAAATAAGATAATATATTAATACCAGTGCAAAAACAAAAACTATCACAAGAACCCCTTAACTTCACTATTTTTGTTTAGTAATGAACTCCAATCAATAACAAATAAAAATAGGGTTTTTCCATCAACTAACTGTCAATTTTACAGTCAGCTGATAATCATTGACTGTATGTATTTTCAATTTCCAAATCAGCTGTAAAAATCTATTTAGCACTGATCTAATTTTTAGTAAATAAATGTCACTTTACTAAAGTTTCGAATTTTATTAATATCAAGCGTATTTTTATTTGATAAAAATTTTAATTTCTCAGTTATTAGTTGTTCAATCTTAAAACTTTTATACAATTATTTGTAGAAATAAATTCTTAAACTTTTTTGTAACTAACAGGTTTTTAATAAAATTTAAGGTTATTAAGATATTTGGCTTTAAAAATTTAAAATTGCCGCCATTTTAAAAATAATTGTTGTAAAAAAATTAAATTTAGATAGTACATGAAAACTATAAAGATCAATATCCATACCAATGTTCATGGTTTTATCTTTAGAGATATTAAGTTTTTAGTAAAAAACACATACAGACAGATAGCCGGATAATGGAGGGAGATAGACGATTTGTACAAAGAGTGTGTCCAAAGAGGCGTTTAGGAACTGTAAGGAATCCAAAAATCGTAAAGATTCAAGGGTGACTGAAATGTACCGCTCACTGGTTGTAGCGATACATGACAGTTTTTCTTTTTTGAATTTACCTAACCCTTGGATCAAGTGGTGGCAGTCATAACCTCTGAGGTTATGGAAAAAGACTGGAATGTGTTTAGGTACTTGGTAGTTTAAGTTACATGAATTGTGGGTGGGTCCCAAGAACTCACCCGTTAAATGATTATGATTGGCTACTTTGTCCCCATCTAAAGGTTTTTGACAAAGGTGACAGGTGGTAGCATTTTGGAAAATAATTTTGTCTTGTGGAGTCATTTTAATAGGAATGTTTTTATGAATAATTGGTAAGAGCTCTTTAGACTCCTCAATCAAACAATTTAGAAAAGTATCTACAACGTTGGGACCGCTATAGACTTTGGGTTGTTTTACTAGTTTGCCATCACTGTCAATAATTACATAGCAAAAACCAGAGGGGACGTGGTGGGCAGTGTTTGTAGTGTGTGAAGTAGTAGGGTCATTCAGTGCTGTGTCGATTGGAACAACGAAGGACTCGAAGTCACAGTAAATGGTGAAGGGGACTTTGTGTGTAAGTGTATAGTTTGTGAAGGACATGTATTTTTCGTCATCAGTAGGAAGTCTGGTCTTTTGTGCACCGTGTGGTGAACACAAAGGTAAGTGGTTAGTAAGTCGTAGTTGGGAAGAAAATCTGTGTAGGCAGTAGTCACAGTAGTAAGATGCATTTGCGTGTTTAGTCGCATTAAGTGAGCTAAAAGTCGGGACATGTTAGTGATCAGACAGTAGTGGGAGGTGGTGTCAGTAGTAACAAGTTGATGTGGTGAGCTCTAAATTTTTCTTTTGTTATATGTAAAGGGTACATTTCATCTTTTTCAAATCCAAAGACATTTACAGAGATAGCAGGGTTCAGTTTTTCAAATTTATCTAAATCGGTAATTTTGACAGGATAGCTAATCCCAGACATATTTAATTTATTTTCAAGTTTTTTGTAGTAGCTTATTCGCCTATGTCGGTCTGGGTACAAATGGGCAAGTACAGAGTACAGGAAACATTTTTGATCGTCGTTCTTAATATTTATAATTCCATGCATAGAGTTTGAGATTTTTTTCGGGGTGGGTATGTAAGAAGAAGCGTACAAGGGTTGAAATTTAACAATGAACAGATCTAGACGTAAAACGTTTTCAAGTACCCACCCACTACCCTGGCTAACCCACTTAGCCACGCTTTCTAAAATTTTGTCGGTAGCTTCAGAGTATTGAGTATCTAAGGAATCGGAAGGTAGCAAAGGACGGGTTTTACCATGAAAGAAGGGAGTTGTAGTCATTTCTTCGTTGTTTATTGTTTTGGTGAATTTAATTTGGACTGCAATGTACCATTTAACTCCCCCGAGCCTGTTAAGATGTTTATTTATTTCGGACATAATTTTATTTTTATGTTCAGTAAGTACGTTAAGGAGATCGGAAACGGAAGTGTCGAATCGACGGGATATGGTGACCAGGTTATCGTTAATGGCAAAGGATTCCATGGTTAGGTTAGCATGCGATTAAATTTACTTTAAATTGATTAAAAATTAATTATTAAATTAAAGTAAAACAAAGGGCACAAAATACCGTACAGAGAATGGTGCTCAAAATATAAATTACAAGATAATTGTATTTAATATCGAGTAGGAGCAAAGTGAGGATACGTCTGATCAGTACGAGCGCAAGAGCAGAAGTGAGAAAGATTACTTGTGGTAGGTAGGGAGGGAGGGATTAGAGCGCGGCGCACAGCTGTTGGTAGTTCCCACGCATGCCCGTCAAGGGCAACCTTGAGTGTCGCGACAGGAAAACCAGTCTGGCGCCTGGAGTCCTATACCCGAGTTTCGCAGCCGCTGTATGAGTGGTGACGTAACGCGCTTGTCCACCGAGCACAAGTCTCCGCGCATGCGTCACCCACGCACAGCTGATGCCGCCAGGTCCGCTGCGATCACGTCAGCCACATAGAGTATATGAAATAATCCACAGAGGAGTACCCAAAAGCATTTATTATAGTACATATATCACCATCTTTTTTGCATTTTATATAGTATAACGAGGGAAAAGTTAGGTTAGAAGTGTATTTTATATAGTATAACAAGGGAATTTGAGGGAAATTTAGGAATTTGAGGGAAATTTTGGGAGGGAAAATTCCCACGGAGGGTTGGTACCACTGCTTCCGTTTCCGGCGGCCATCTTGGATCCACTTCCGGTCGCCATCTTGGATCCGGTCACGTGACCGCTCTCGACCAATCAGAGGCCAGAAAAGTGGGTCTCGCTTCATCACGTATTGTCTACTTTCCTTGACGATTTTATATGCAGAACTATGGGATATTCCACATGCTTCTGCCACTTCTGAGAGCAACTTCTTCTCCGATAAATCTTCATTTTTCTTCTTTAAATAACTATATTCATTGTAAATAATACTTCGCGTATGACTATGAATAACAGGTCTTTTTTTTATTTTTTCATTATTTACTAATACTATTACCCGGCTGCACATTCATTATGCTCCAGAAACTATATACACTATGTGTCGGGTCGAGAATGTTAGTGTTTCTGTTAATGAACACGGAGGACCACTGCTCTTCCGGAGCAGACGGGGGAATACACTAAGGACGGAAATAAATTAATTAGAGAGAATTGACTCACCACAGAGATTGGTTGACCACGTATCCAACAAGGAGTAGTTGAAGACACTTTTGGTAATCCAGTCTACCTTCCTTTGTCACTGTTCTAAAGCACTGAAGAGTAGTCGCGGAAGTACGAGCGTTTCGAAAGTCCAGAAGACCGACCACGTACCGCACAAACGAGGTTCTTGAAGGTCTGGATGAGCAGCATAGAGTTAGAGAGAGTTAAAGAGATACAATGAGAATTAAAGAGGCACACAATCACTAAGTATTGAGTTGGGTATACGAGACCCGCGACCTTACACTCTGAGAGACTAAGCGTGTGTGTCGTGTTGTGGGGCGCGAAACCGTCGCCTTTGGAGAGTTTATTCTAGATCACCAATGATAGCTCAAATTTGGGGTGGCGTGATGTTTATTCTAAGGGCAGATAACCCTCTCTCTCTCTTGGCTTTAGTGAACGTGTGAAATACCAAATATCAAATCTTATAACTACAGAATATATCAACTATGTACAATCATCTTATTACCTAACACTATGCACTAAACGATTACGACACTAAACACTCATTTACAAAACTAAAAAATTAAAACTAAAATACATTTCGTGACACTAAACGTTAAAGCTAATGTTTTTAGAACCGTGCGTAGTACTCTGTCAGCTAGCGAACCTCGTGAGAAACTGCAGTGGAAGACTGAGCTGTCACGTGCCAGCGCATGCGCATTATCGACGTCGTCCACTGCGCACACATCGGAACGATTTTTCACAAGATGATTTACCTGTACACATGACATTTTTTGTTTGTTTAACCCAAGGAATGACCTCCAGAAGTTTGGCTGGTTACTTACGGGACACCCTGTATATCAACGGTCTTCAATTTAAATGAACACAACATCACTAGTGTTAAAACCAGCAATCCTAACCTCATTGTTAGACCATAATTATGCCTCTACATTACCTCGAGTGACTACGGGGAACAACAATGGGAAGCACACGCTTGAAGATAACAACATTAATCGACCAAATAAAAAATGTGTAGCTGATCCAATTAATTACGTAAAAGTTGATTCCATGGATTTAAGTAACGCTCATCCCGGTAACCTATCAATAAATGACTTTGAATTTGTAAGGAATAGAAAATCGAAATCGTCCTCATCTCGTATCCAGATTCCCAATCAACGTTACAAAACCGTTATCCAAAATAGGTTTGAACCTATCCTATAGTTATAGTCCTAGCGACGACAATAACATTACTACGTCTCCTAAATCCCAAAACATTCCACCCATCTTCCTTCATGACTCAAACAACTACCAAGCATTGATTGCAGACCTTGACAACGTCTTACAACATGATTATTACACTGTTAATAAAGGTACTTCTATTAAGATTAACGTTTCGATCTCTGACGACTTCCGCGTATTGACAGCGCATTTTGATAGTGTGAATGTGCCATATCATTCCTTTTACCCTCCTGATAACAAGCGACTTTCTGTAATCATGAGGAACGTTCCTCTTTCCTTATCTGACGAAGAGATATACAATGAGCTAAAGTCTAAACTCTACCCAGTGTTAAAAGTCTCACGGCTATTCAACAAAGACAAATAACCTATGCCTCTTTGCGCTACTGAACTGGAAGATTCAGATATCGGTAATGAAATATTTGGTCTTGAATTTATTTTTCATTCTAAAATTCAAATTGAATTGAAACTTAAATCTAAGTCCATCCCACAGTGCACTCGTTGCCAACGCTTCGGACACACTAAGAATTATTGTAAACTCCAACCTCGATGTGTCAAGTGCACAGGTAACCCATCTATATTCTGAGTGTTCCAAAAAAAAAAAGAAGATTCAGTCCAATGTGTCAACTGTGGTGATTCACATACAGCCAATTATCGGGGATGCCCCTACTTTCTGAACCTAAAATCACGATCCAAACAAAATAAAAATATTCTCACATCAGAAAATACTCAAACTGTTGAGATATTTAATGCGACTTTTATTAATTTCCCCCCGCTGAAAACAAATGAAGGAGCTCTGACTACAAAAAACCAAAAGAGTGATAATATACGCTCACCACATGTCAACTATGCTAGCGTTCCAACGGTGCACAGCCTAAACGTCCTGTAAATAATATGACTGACTCAAGCCATATTCAACCAGAAAAGGACTACCTCCATCCAATATTTAATTCTTTATTAACACTAATTAAGCCTTATATTCCTCATTCATATATATAAGTCATTCATTTCAGAGTTTTTTTTTTTTTTAACTTCACTCGCCAGTTCACATGGGCCTACAGGCCTGTGCGTGAACTTTATTCAACTAGTGAAGTACCGACCGTTGGCTCAGTGGGGATTTGAACCTTGGACCTTGCCCTCCGCAGTCCGAAGCCTTAGCTACTGAGCCACCGCGCCGGCAATATCATAAAAATATCATCGATTTTTAAGAATAATTGTTTTTAACTTACAAGCCATTCATAATTTAAATATACTAAATTGGAATGCAAACAGTTTGAAGGTAAAACGCTCTTCATTTATTGTATTCCTTGCTCAAAATAAAGTGGACATTGCCTGTGTTACAGAGACACATTTGATATCAACCGAAAAATTCGTCATTCCTGGTTTCGTTATATACAGAGCTGACAGAGATTCACCAAGGGCATCAGGTGGTGTAGCCATACTGATCAAAAGACACATATATAACCATTCATTATATTTGCTACCATTCAGTATATTTGCCACAAATTGGAAATTTAGAAATAATTGGAATTAAAATACAAACAAACAACGATGAATTAGTTATATATTCTGCCTACCATGCTCCACGGTACAAATTTTCAAAATTATATATTGACATTCTCTTTCATGATAATACTCCTACTATTCTACTAGGAGATCTAAATTGTAAACATGAAGCTTGGGGCTGTAATGTAACCAATCCTAATAGCAGAAGGCTGCTAGCAGCAACGGTAGACACTAATCTTACGGTGATAGACCCTAGTGAACCAACAAATTATTCCTACAATCCTAATGTTAGACCAGATATATAGACATTGGTATATTAAAAAATGTTCCTTATCCAACACACATGACCCCTATTATTTATCTCGATTCTGACCATCTACCAGTCTTAATATCTTTTATTTATTTATTTATTTATTCATAAGACGCCGATCGTCAAGATATGGGCGAATATGGATTTCGAATGAGTGTGATGAGTGTAGATGAGCGAATGTAGTCATTGTTACAAACTAAGGCCGACTATTCCTTAGAAAGTGTCATTAATTAATAGCCCAATGACAAATGAACAGCCGGTGATTATCAGCTGATCCTTCTCAAAATGTATTGACTTTGATTGGGATCGAACTGAGAACCTTTAGCACATGAAGCTGGGATTGAACCAACTACGCTACCGACCAATCTTTTAACGATCTACCTGTACTTGAGCCCGTTTAAGACAAATTAATCAAAGGGGTGGTAGATTGGAACACATTTAAAGAAGCATTTCAAGATCATTTTGATCCGTTGTGAAATCTTTCGACTCCAACACAGATATATGACGCTATCAATACATTTTTGGACTCTGTTAGGTTTTCGGTAGATAAAGCAACTAGTCGCCCATTTCAGCCTGCAAGAACTCATTCTCCATCTCCGAAGTATATTCCATTGCTTATCAGGCTTAAGAACAAATACAGAAGATTGTAGCAACTACAAAGAAATCCTGTTTTACGCAGGAGGTATAATCAATTAAACAGGCGCGTTAAATGAGAATTAGACCGCTTTCGATACGAGTCATACAAAAAATATTTGTCTAATCTATCTCCTAATGACAATATTCTTATGGTTGGCTACAAAACGTATCCTAAAGGAAAACGTCCCGATCCCTAGCTTGATAAATAATGGGTGTGTGTACAACAGCAAGACAGAAAAGGCCAATGTGTTAGCTGATTTTTATCAATCTACATTCCGCCCAAACGAAGACATCCAAGATGTGGAATTATCTGATCATGTTACCTCAGTGATTTCCTCAAGATGGCATACTGTAGAACTTCCAGTGAAATACACTTCTCCATCTGAAATTTCTCACCATTTGAAGTCGTTAAAAACAAAAACATAATGGAAACATTCACAAATCATTGTGATCCACAAACCTGGAAGGCCTTCATCTCAAGTAAGTAGTTACCGTCCAATAAGTCTTCTCCCCACGCTTTCAAAATTATTTGAGAAAATTATTAGAAGTCGCTTAGATGCTTTTGTAAGTACTACCTCTCTTATCCCACCACACCAATTTGGATTTCGTTCACATCATTCTACTAATCACCAGCTGTTAAGAGTATCAGAAGACCTTATTCAAAGCTTTGATAACAAAAGTCACACCACTGCCGTATTTTTAGACAAAGCTCAAGCGTTTGATCGTGTTTGGCACGACGGTTTATTGTTTAAATTAAGAGAATCTGGGATCCCTTGTTATATGTTCAAACTTATAAGAAGTTTCCTCAAAGATAGGACATTTTCAGTCAAAATTGGTGGTGTTCTATCTATGATAAGACCTGTTAATGATGGAGTACCCCAAGGTGCAATTTTATCTCCTCTTCTATTTAACATATACATATCCGATTTGCTTACGTCAAATAATGCCAAAATTGCTACATTTGCTGATGATACTCTTATTTACTCTAGTCATCATGACATTGAAACTGCAACCATGAGAGTACAAGAGTCTTTGAAATTCGTAGTTACTTGGTTTTCAAAATGGAGTATAGTTATCAACCCAACCAAAAAGCGAGGCAAAGATTTTCACTCTACGTCGGCCAATAGAACCTCAAAATATCACAATTTTAAATGAAGAAATACCCTGAAACCCTGCCGATCAAGCAATAAAATATTTAGGCGTTTATTTTGATCGTAAGCTAAATTGGAAATTCCACATAAATAAAAACTTAACCTTACTTATGGAAGATTCTCAAAATTATTTCCATTAATAAACAAGAAATCGTCTCTGTCTGTAAAAAACGTCCTTCTTATTTACAAAACTATCCTACGACCACTTTTGTTGTACGGCTGTAAAGTTTGGGGCACTGCCTCAGAAAGAACATTAAAGAAACTGCAGGTATTTCAAAACAAAGTTTTACGACTCATACTGAAGTGCCCTTGGTATTTGCGTGATACACAGATTCATCATGAACTTGGAATTGTTCCCGTTCATCAGTTCATTGAAAAATCGACTCTACAATTATTTAAGAAACTTCCATCTGTAGGTGGTGTACAACACTTCAACATAGGACATCCGACCAACATCAGAACGCTCCGCCTGGAACCACGGCTACCTCAAGACATTTTTGAACTATCATAAACATGCTTTAATCAAGCAAGTTTAACATCAAACATTTTGAAGTCTGTTCCTGAGGGGCCGAATGGCCGACCTCAATATTTATAGTTCTCTATTATTATCTTATCCTAACATGGTGTGTCACTTAATTCTACCTTGGCCTGTATAGCATTTTGTAACTTGCTGAACGATTAATAAAATTGTTAAAAAAAGTTCATAGCTGTAAGCTTGAACTGACGTGACTGTCGGCATATGTGATTGATTCGCGTAGTCATGGCGACCGTCTTCATCTTTATCCTCCTATAATTATTATTATTAAGTTTGACGGTAGTGTTTCTCACATGACGTTCCTCTATGGACAATCCGAAGAACAATACTATTTTGAGATCTATGTGCTAATATGTCAGCTGATCACTATAAACCCAATTTCTATATAAGATCTTACTTCATTTGACTCATATGATTTATTGAATAGTATAAACTTTAAATCCATTTTAGAAAATGTGTTTATAAAACTTACATTGACGTTCGTGCTTTATTAAAAGTATGGTTAAGAATTTAAAATCATTTTAATAGTGGATTTTAATTTAACGTCCTTGAATTAACTTAGATACGAAAAAAGAATGTATTTCAAATTATCTGATGCCGTAGTTCATGACGATAAAGACAAGGGCAACAGTACAAGACCTAGAGATAGCAAACTTCCATTTACGAGAGGTAAGTTAGGAAGAAGAGTTAGTCTGCTTCTTGGGGTGCCTGACAACCGAGAGCTGCAATTCTTTGACCTGGTGTCAAAACAAGATTTATTCAGTGTCCAGAAACTCCTACAGTCTGAACCAGGGTTTAACATCAATTGTGTTGATTCTCAAGGGTTCTGTGCGTTACATTGGGCGTTGAAGAACAACGATGAAAATATGGTCGTCTTCCTCTTGGAGAGGACAGATCTGGACGTGATGGACTGTGCACTTCATGCGATCCAGTTAAACCAGCCAAGACATGTCACCCTGATCATGAACAAGCTGAAGGAGTATTCCAAGCCTGATCAGAATCTAGAGTTCTCTCCTTGTGTAAACTCTAACAACTTCCCAGACTGTTTGACTCCGATGATGCTGGCCGCCCAGTGTGGACACGTGGACATAATCAATTTGCTGTTTAGTCGTGGTCACCTCCCCGTTACACAGCCTCACCATCCTCGTTGCCTTTGTACTGAGTGCGTGGACCTTATGAAAAGCGAAGACGTGTTGGGCACTATCACTTGCAAGCTTGAGGTTTACAAAGCCATTTGCAATCCAGCATACATCTGCCAGGTCACCGATGATCCTATTCTTATGGTGTTTCGTCTCATCACCGATCTCCGGCAGATGGCGTTAAGGAACAGAGTGCTCCTACGTCAATATGAGGAACTAATTGAACGAACCGAGAGGTTTGCTGCGAGTCTCATGGCACATTGCCGCACCACGGCTGAAGTAAAAGCAATTTTGAGAGAAAAAGAAGGAACTGACTTGTCTGATGACTTTTTATTCCCTCGGCTAACTCTTGCAGTAGATTATAGGCAGAAGTATTTCGTCGCACAAACAAACGTCCAGGCGGTTTTGGAGGAGGCTTGGATTGGGGACTGGTACGATTGGAGGGGCTACTCGAATTTGGAACGTTTTGCTCAAGTTCTTAAACGAATTGGAATGTTGCCAGTGTTGTATGTAATGTGTATCATTCTTCCCAAGTCATCTTGGGCACATTTCTATTCTATACCTTTGAATAGGATGCTTAGTTCTGTCGCATCCTATTGTATCTTCCTTTCTTTACTCTATTACGTGTCCGACAGAGACAAGAAAAACCAAACGAGGTATGACATAACATCTCATGTCGGACCTTTGTTAATAATTTGGTTCTATGTAATTTCATATATTATTAATTCGTTTCGAATGATGACAGTTCAAGGTGTAAAACGGTTTTTCGCGTTTAATTGGAATTATTTTGATTTGGTTACCGAACTAACTATGTTTGTGGCCTTTTTGTTTTGGATCTCTAGCCTTATAACTATGAGTTGGTTACCGGACCTTGAACGCAAATATTGGCATTATTTAGACCCTCAGTTACTATTTGAAGGTTTCTTCTGTATCGGGACTGTAATGGCGTTTTCCAGACTCCTTCTACTAGTTCAAATACAAAATACTTTGGGACCAATGCAAGTGTCTTTGACAAAAATGACGTTCGATTGTTTCCAGTTCGTTATTATATTTGCGATAGTCCTGGGCTCATTCACTGCCGGTATGTGTCGTCTGTACAGCTATTATGATGGTATGTCACAAACTGACTCTGTAAATAAAACTGTGCATCAAGAGAGTTCCTTCGTCAGCGCAGGTGACACTTTTAGCGTGCTCTTTTGGGGATTGTTCACTATGACATCGCAGGACGCAGGGACTGTAGTAATTGAAAACATTCCTACGATTAATGGGGAGTTGGATGTCATCAACACCCATGATTTCACCCAGAAAGTAGGTCACACACTGTTTGGAGTGTATACTGTCCTTACAGTAATAGTGTTGATGAACATGCTGATAGCCGCTATGTCTAATACATTTCAGAAGATAACTGACAACGTGGATGTAGAGTGGATTTTCGGACGCACGGAGGTGTACTTGTCGTATATGTCGCAGACTGTGCTGCCAGCACCATTCAGCTTCATTTGTGCGGGAGTCGGACAAAGTGGCATCTCAAACTTCTTCGCCAAAATATTGAAGCGCGGAGAATATGACGTTACAGGAGAACAACATTTAAATTTTGTGGACGTCATGCAGAAGTTGGTCCAACGGTACTTTAGTGAAATGATGGACGTTGTTGAAGGTTCTCAACCTTCAAAGGGCTAGACTACATGAACTTGTGTCGAAAGTGTGTACTGTTTTGTTGTATACGTTCTTTATGTTATTTTATGTAAAAAGTAAAATTCATAATTGTTTATAGTTTGTAAATTTACTAATTTCAATAAGTTAGGTATCAAATAATATAATAGATAATCATATAAACAGAGCCTTATCAATTTGTTGGCTGAACATTTTTTTCATAGTAGTCTACTGTAGATACATAGGCAAGATAAGTATATGATGTTTTTTTCAGCGGAGAATCCGGAACATTACCAAAACGAGGAAAAACGTAAAATATTGTTTTACGTAAATATATGAATAAATAAGCAAGGTGGGTACTCAAATTATGTGGAACTTTATCACAGTGAGTACAGAATATAAATAGAGATGCCTTAGGTAACCGCGTTTGAGGCAGGGTCTCCGACCAATATGGCGGCATGTTATCGGTGTTACGGATAGTGGAGAGCGTCATAACGAAATACGCCAGATTATTTGTGAAATAATGAATTCCTCATGTTATAACATAGGGTGTATCAAGAGATTTTTATTTTCCTCTTGTTTTACCAATGATTATCAAGGGAATCAAGGTGTAAGTAATGTAATTAAGCAATTTTTTAGAAGTAGCCGTTCACTTCTGAAAAAATTTGACGTTTTATTATTGGTAAATTAACGACTAAAATTGTAATATGATATGTTACCTTTAGAAAATATACTCTAAATAGTATTTTTATCTTATAACAGAAGTTAGAAATATTAATGTGGCATATATTCTATATAATGTGGAGCAAATGTCTAATGTTTAATAATAGTGCAATGATTAATTGATTAAACTACAATTACGTCAAATTAATTTTACTGCCTATTAATTTATAAATTAAATATAACGTAACTTATCTGTGGAGAATACGTTCACAGTGGAATTATGAGTTCAACAACAACAATATTATACGTTGACTGGTACAATGTTGTTTGAAGTTCGAATATACTTATGAAACATTTGAGATAGTTGGTGAACATTAAGACTCATAAACAAATAAGATTAGCATTTAAATTTGACAAGAACGATTTGTAAATATTAAAAAGCCATATTATTAAAACAAAATGGTCCCTGTATACCATCACGTGGTCACTGAGACCTGCGGCACGGCAGGGACTGCTAAAACGTTGACACTTTACTGCAATAAGTGGTGGATTAACCTGTACTCTTATATTTAAAAAAAAATTGTATGATAAATTCAATATTTCCCCTACAACTTTGCCACTGGTCAAACTTCTCTGACCAAACAATAAAAAAGGTAGTAACCGACTAACTTTTTCTTGTAAAATGAAAAACTACATAATTCTTTTAATTATTCTTCATAATTCTCAAGTGATGTATAACACCTATATAAATGGGTTTTCGCTTGAATGTGTCCAGATTAGGTGCACTGTTATCGCGTTAAGTTTGAAATGTTTAGCTCCACAGCAAGTGTATTAAGTGTTGGCGTTTTTGCCGGGAGTGTAGCGTCGGAGCCCTGTTTTCCGTCCGAGTCGCGGACCAAGTTGGCGGATCTTGCCTCACCTCTAATACACATGGCGTATATGTATAGACCATGTCCTATCTATTTATAGTCTCTACTCACTGTTGTATCCTGATTACGACTATGACAAGGAAATGTACTGATTTTAGTAGGGTTACGTTCTGTTAGGATAGGGCCGGGTGGGTTATTGATAGGTTACATTATGTTAGGTTTGGTTAGGTTAGTTAGCTTAGATTTAACCTAACCTAACTTAATATAACCTAAACAAACCCAACATAAGCTAACCAAACCTTATATGATCTAAATAAACCTAACATAAACTAACCAAACATAACATAACCTAATCAAACATAACATAACCTAAACAAACATAACATAATATAACCAAACCTAGCATAACATAGACTAACCAAACCTAATATAACCGATCAATACCCAACCAATTCCTATTCTCAGAACATAACCTTACCGAAATCTGCACATTTATTGCGCTAACGTGGTATTATCTGAAACATTTAATAATGATACTATTGTAAAAACCTTGCCACATTCGTGATCAAGGCAAAATTTCCCACTATTTGAGTTCCCATATCGCTATACTGTATTTATGAAAACAAATACCGTATTTTTTTCATTTTTCCGGGTTTTCGATGAAAACTATCATATTCTAATTTCTTAGTTGTGTATCTACTATGAAAAACTAGCCAAAAATCGACAAGGCCCTTATTCTATATAATTAACATACAATGATTGACAGTGAATATAACATATGAGAGAAATGAGTGTTTAATTAAATAAACAATTATTTAATTAAAATGTGTTTATATACTGTAAAGCCTGGAGTGCCATGATAAATCGTCTTTGCCTGGCGAGTTATGGTTAGGGATGGAATGGGTCGCCTCGCTGACCGGGGCCTTATGTTAGACTAACTCAATTAATTATAATGGTTTGTTTGTAAGTTTCAGTGTCAACGGTCCTATAAAGACATTTACGTTGAATGTTGCTGACATTTAATTGTGCTTCTTTAGTATGTAACTAGTAGTACGGTCAGATTTGTAACTACTCATATCGGAGTTGATGTGACTTAGGCATATGTACAACTGCAGGCTTTGGCCCACGAGCGAGGCAGCCAGCATAGAATCGTACGACTAAACCGCAGTCAACATCGTATCTTTAGTGTTGAAGGCCGGTGGGATTTACTTTCAGTGTCCACTGATCTCTCTGGAATTCGCCGCCTTTTCGATTCACCTCCCATTCTAGGTAGCTGAAGACCAGTCAGCGTCTTCTCAGATGTTGCCCACCCAGCTAATCGTAGCTACGGGTTCCCTTAATCGCCGTATCGGCTACAACTACGATCCAGTGTCGAGATTCATTTTTAGGGAAGAAAATCATATCCATCCCCCAAAAATTGAACTGCACGGGTCTACCGGCTTACTTAGGTCGTATCCATCAGCGTTCACCGCTGGGAAGTAAAGAGCATTCACCTGCAGGTTCTCACGGCTTCTGATCTGATTCTCACGGGCCCAATCATCTGCTTCGCTCTTAGGGAGACCTCAGACATAATCCTCCACAATTTCTCTTCTCCTCCCGACATTTTGATTTATATACCATACCAGGGACAACTGAAAATAAAACCAAGCAAAGCCATGCATCAAAGCATACAACGTTCAAGAATCGACACAAGCATCAATTATAACCCAAGCCACAAGAAAATTAAGTCAAATTGAGTTTCAATCAGGTATAAAATCGAACAAATTATTAACAGTCTCTACAACACTCCTACACGAACCATAAACTACTAGAGCATTAGACGAACTCTAGTTCTACTTGCTTTATGTATGTATTTAGGTGTTTATCATGTACATTTCCCTTACGACGACCTTGTTGGTCGGACATGGAATAAACGTTTAAACCCATCATTACCCTAATTTTGTAAGGTCAACGAACCAGTTTAACGGCGAAATTATCCGCTGCATACGACAACTCTGGCTGTCTTTTAAATAAATAATGCCTTTATTTTAAGTGCTCTTCAGTTTACACTGTTTTACAAGACAACTCAAGTCATAAATATAATACAAGCCTTAACTAAATTATTTTCTTTAAATGAGCCTTAAATGTTTCACAATTCAGGGATTTGACACCAAATGATGGGAGGGCATTACTGTTTGCCTCAGTATGTTACTGTTAATATCATAGACATAACTAATTCGAGTTTGGCAGCTTCCGGAAGTATATGCTTCAGTCTATGAAAGGCTCGAAACCTATGTAAAACTCTTTGACAAATGTACCTCACATGAAAATGAAAACTCAACTTAGATTCTACTTTGATCCCCAACACGCTGACTGTTTCAGGTACTGGAAGGCTATTAAGAATCACCATTCCATTGAGTTTGTTCATCGGTTGTAAGTAAGAGGAAGAATGAAGTGGGAGTACCGAGATTTTCCGAGATTGAGTTTGAGACCATGACTATCTGACCATTCTTTTATTTTAGACAAGTTGACATTAATTTTTTCAACCGCCTTACTAAATCCATGAGGAGGAAAGGTCAAGACTAACTGACAGTCATCAGCATAGGAGTTTAAAGAACAAAATTTAATTTCACTCCCGAAGTCACATGTGTACAACAGGAACAGGATATGTCCAATGCAACTTCCCTGTGGGCCCCCTACGTCTCTATGAAGCACATTAGACCATTTTCAATCCACTTTAGCCACCTTTGATCTACCGTTAGGTATGAACAAACCCGTCTAAGAGAACCTTTATCAAATTTGAGAAACTTAAGTTTAGATACCAGCAGTTCAAAATGTACAGAGTCTTACACCTGGGAGTAGTCAAGAGACGCCAAAATACTACTCCGTCCCTTGTCTTTTGCTCCCAACAGCTCATCAGTCATATTCAGAAGAGTGGTGCAAGTGCTGTAACCTCGACGGAAGCCCGATCTGTTCAGCTACAACCCTCTTCAAAATGTTCGAGAAAGCAGGTAAAATCTATATCGGACGGAAGTGGCCGTTTAGTGTGGGATCCAACTATTAGGGAAGGTACCAGTTGCCAGTGACAGACACATTTATAAGATGCGTTATTGCTGATAGTAGGGGATTACACTCCTTATCATTTGGACCAAATCATTTGGATTGATAAGCCATCCATGCCAAATTCTGTTCACGTTTCTTATTTATTATTTCCTTAAACTTCTGTGTACTAACGGTATCAAACTTAAATCCTTCCTTTATTGCTTCACAGTAGTTCCCTTTATAATACTCCAATATCTTGTTATCAATAGTATTTCTCACTCTCAAGCTCGCAAAATACTCATTGATCTCATTTGGCGTGGAGGGAAAAGTGCTACCACAACAACAACTGTCCATGTCTGTAACTCCAGTTTTAGGGTCTTTGGGGTCCATGGTTGAAGCAAAATATCTCTTCTTGGCTTCTCTAATCATTCCGTTCAGTTTATTCCTGGACATTATGTACAATGCTTTAATAATTGGGTTGTTTTTTTATTCTCTTTAAAACTTTAAATTTTTTCTTGGGGGTCAATTTATTTTTCTCTTTAAAACTTTTTCAAGTCATCATTCAGCCAAGGTGATCTTTTTCTCGTTACCCTCTTTCACAAAATTGGAGCACATACATCAAACACATACGTAATGTTGTCAGTTAAAAATTGGACAGTGTCATTTGACGTAGTAACAATATCCCAATCAATCTCAGAGACAAGACTAATAATGAATGAGGGCATGTTGAAGTGCTTGAAATCTCTATAATTAGCAGACTTTTTCTTCACGTTTAAAGCTTGGAATATTTCAATAAGTCAATTTATGGTCGGTGATTTTTCGACGTGATGTGTCGACGTGATGGTCGGTGATGTGTCGACGACACCATCAGAAGGATTAAAGCACTTGTCAACTATGATATGATCGATCAGAGATGAAGAGGAATCTCTAGCACGAGTGGGCTCGTTGACTATCTGTACAAGACCCAGCGGGAGAATTAAATTGTTGAGGAACTTTGTGTGCCAGGTTTGTTACAATCTAACATATCTATGTCTAGATCACCCATTGACACAATTTTGTTAGTTTCTGGAGAATAATCAATATACAAAGAATGCAAGAACGAAATATATTGTAGAATATGGCATCGCTGGAGAATGTATCTACACACAATACAAATACACAGCCTTTGAAACTTAAGATGTAAGATACCACACAAATATTCTATACGACTGAGTGGTATCCATGGTAAGGTGGATAAGGTAAGGTTCACATTAGAGAGATTGAACCATGTGAACCTTACTTCCTTCCTGATGTAAAGAGCAACTCCACCCCCAGTATTAACAACATACTCGTACCTATCACTGTGCCACATACTGAATGAATCAGAGGAGGCAGTGTGATTAAGCCACGTTTCCGAAATTCCCAAGCAATCGGTACTAAAGTCATTCACCAAAGAGTGAAGCTCATCGAAACCCGTATTTAACGAGCGCATGTTCACATGTGCTAATCTTGTGACAGATGCAGGCAATTGGGCTCGTAACCCGGCAAAGAAGATGATAGTACTGTAATTGTAGTGAGGGAAAGGGAAAACTATTCACCTCAAGATGAGGCAAAACGCCAACAGGTGCAGGACTTCTGAGAATACCAAGTACTTGGATAATCTAGTAGTATATAAATCTCCAAACAGAGTATTGCCTTGTCTATTGAGATATCTGCCATCACGACCAAGATACACGGCAGGCATCTTTTACATACCGTACCAGATCTCCGGGACAAGCTTAATATCCCTTTACCATAAATTATTGTTTTTCCTAATGTGTAAATCCTACGTGTGCCTTCAAATATCTGAAGACCAACCAATGGCTTAATATGACTTCCGAACCACGGGAGCGGCAGGGTAAAAACTGTTAGTGGTCCTACCGGGAATCGAACCCGGACCGTCTGTGTGGCTATCATCCTCCAGGGACGTACCTAGGGGGGGGTGTCCGAACACCCCCCGAAAATGTCAACCTTTTTTGAGCGAGCGAAGCGAGCATATGTGAGTCACATACGCGTGCTGTGGCGTTATTGGCCTAATACGTTCTTAGAAAGTCCTAGCGATGGGCAAAACGGCTCTTTTACAGGATCAGCTCGATCACTGAGGTGAACCGGATCATTCGGCTCGTTGACGTCACAGAGCATTTCTATTTCTTCTCCCCTCCATATTTGGCGCCAATTTTGGTTATTCATTCAATTATCCTTTTTCTTTTAATCAGCTGACTGACTATATTTTGCGGCAATAGCCTTATTGTCATGTTATTGATGTATTCAATTATTCTTATTTTCTATACGTTTATATATAATTTTTATTTAATTGAACATACACGATTGTGTTTTAGTCATATTTTATTTAGAAATTGTATTAAATTTGAATTTCTTATTTGAAAGTTTACTTTATTATTATTTTCTTTTAATTTCAGTGGCTAAAAATTAATTTAAATCTATAAAAACTACTTTGTTATACTATTTTAATCATGCCAAAAATAACACAAATTTTTATTTTTATTAATATGCAACTTCATTTTTGGATTTTGATCCAAATATATATATATATATACATACAGAGTGATTCAAAACTATACTTTACTCTATAAAAAAAAAATTACTAGGTGATAAGGCCTACAAAAATTGTACGGTGAAGTAAGGCCGTACAAAAATGTTAAAGGTGGTTAAAAATATACAAATACGATTATTATTTTTATGCATTTCAATCTGAAAATTTTAATTAAATTGGTTCCAGAGAATACTATTATCAAACTGGGAGTGCGGCTTGACGCCAGGTAGGTTCACTCACGCACTCGCAGGGGTCTAGGACCGACCCGACCTTCTAGGGACCGGCCGCACTTCCGCTTGATTAGTCACTTAGTTGACCTTTCCAATCAATAAGTATTTTTTTATTTTGACATTTTATATAGAAATGGTTAATAAATATGAAATCTACTAACAATTACAAGAGATAATATAAAACAATTTATTATTTACTTTAGTTTATCTTACGAAAATTGTTCACAGTAATTTATAAATCATGCAATATTTTTCAATGCTGTAACTAATTCACTTCAGCAAACCACAGATCGTTTGGTATCATTTTCCTTGTAATATTGAGTAAATTTCATATTTATTAACCATTTTGAGATAAAATTGCAAAATTAAAAGTGACTAATCGAGCGGAAGTGCGGCCGGTCCCTAGAAGTTCGGGTCGGTCCTAATTCCCTGCCTGTGTGAGTGAACCTACCTGGCGTCAAGCCGCACTCCCAGTTTGATAATAGTATACATGCAATACTTTCAGAAATATCTTATAAAACACAAGAATTGGTGCAAATAAATAACACATTTTTGTGTTTAACTTAAGATAATTTCCTTAAATGGTAAATAAAGATGTATTTTTTCTTTACACCTTTATAATAATGTAAACATACGAATTCATGTAGCCTAATAAAATGATTCTTTTGGTTTACTAACTACACAGATTGAAATGATATTGATTTAATTATAATTTAATGTTTTAATATATCATCAGAGACGTAAAGACGTACAATATTAAATTAATAGTTGTGGCATTCCTGAGTGGTGAATAAGGCCAGTGACATCACACACACACCCCCCTTCCCTCGTCTGCAGTCAGAAGACACAACACCACTATAAAACAATCGGCTTAGCCCTTGTTTTCCATAGCTCTGGGTTCGTCCCCCACCCCAAGCTTGCTAACCCTGCTCAGACCAGTCATTAGAGGGGATTAAGAAGGGGCAACCTGTAAGTTTCAGAAAGGCACGATTGGCACACACCGCCCGGCCAGGTAGTAGCAGCCAGGTGGCCAGAATGCGGGAAAATGGGAACTTTTTTGCCCCCGCAAATTCCCTGCTGTGGTGCTTATTGAAGTAAGCAAAGTTTAAAATTGCGCAACAAATCTGCAGCTATGGCTTCAACGCTAGCTGGATCCAAATGAACAATTAGCATTATTATGGTGTAACCTAACCTAACCTAACCTAGTGAGGTTTAAATTTAAAAATTTGTTATATCACGGGCAAATGACTGCCACGCAGAGTTGACGGGAATAATAAAATTCCCGTTTTCCCTCGTTCGATGGCGTCTACCTGGTCGAGCGACTGTGCCAATCCTGCCTTTTCCAAGCAGGCGAGTTGACCCTACTTATTCCGCTCTAATGATTGTGCCAATACTGCCATGGGCAGAAGGTCCAAAAATGTGTGCCAGTCGTCCCGTCCCCGCTCAGACTACCTGAAATTGAGAGATCTGGGTACGTCCCTGTCCTCCACCACAGCCCCTCTAGCTAAGACCGCTCCATGTATCGGTAGTACCTATACACGTATGGTATGTTTGTTTCAGAACCACTGATTTCATTTGTCTGAGGGACGTATAATATATCATCGTTAAGATCATTTTTTATTTTTGATAGGTATTTTATTGCACAGGTTGGATCCAATCATCAACCATTGGATTTAACTTAATTCTGACCTTACTCAAGTTGTACTCAAACGCGACTAAGTCTATGATTTTCCAAGGTTTTTTCCAGTCAAACATCTATATCTCAGGTTCTAATTGAGGTAGGTAGTTTGTTTTGGTCTAAAAACACTTATTAGATCAAGCCATTTTATTTGGGATTTTGATCACCCAAATCGGTTAAATCTGAGGATAGTTATGTGCGGATATTATAAGCCAAATATGTGTAATAGGTATACTCAACATTCAAGTATGCCTGCGCGTAACTGTAGCCCACATAGCAGTGCATGTGGATTTGGGTCTAATAATAATAATAATATGCCTAGAGTAAACCAAGAGCACACACCTTCTTATCATAGAGCAAGTGCCAATCCGAAGGGCAATGTGCAGGTCGTTCAGAACCAGAGTTAGAGTAATTTAAACTACCGGAGGAGTGTCAATAAGCAAAAGCGGGGTCCCCAATGAAATTTTTAGCAACAAATACAATAAACATTTGGCTCCCATGATTCCGAAAAAACAACACAATTATTTGTTTGTTGGTTAGGTTTAAAACTAAAAGATTTTCTGCACACTTTAAGTAACAATAATAGTTCTAACTATTCCGTTGTTACTTCTGAGGTATTCCAAAATCTGAAGGATTTAAAGAGATCTGTCAAGAAAGTAAAGTCCACTGAATTTACTGCAATTCTGTTGAAATTTGAAAACGAAGCTTTACTCCATTTTAAACTATGGTGTTTTTGTTGAAATTTACCTTTTATTGTTTCACCTCAGATTCCAGTTAAAATTATTATTGGTCTAAATTTTATTGCAGCCTCATAAATGTCAGTTAACATTGCCGAATGCCGCATACATTTTCCATTTAATAGTGCTATTGTTGTCCATAGTAGAGCATAAACAGTCGGAGGTAGCAACAACACATCCAAGGTCATAGTTTTCGAGAGACTTTGTCAATGGAGCAAGTTTTAGATTATTAATAAATATCCCAATACTATATGCTGTTCTCTTGGTAAGACAAATTTATTCACCTATTCTATAAAATTAAAGTTACAGGAGGTGGTCGGGTCGCGCCCATATCATTATAACATGCATAGGACAGAACTAACGGGACATCATTTGAAAGAGATGCTTCAGAAAGAGATTATGAGACGCTCCAATTCTGTTTACAACAGCCCTAGTTTCCTTAATCAAAAAAATAACGATGGTACACGTTTAGTGGTGGATACTTGTCAAATCAGCTTTTATGTACTTTTCTAAGGCCAAGTATTTTTCCATAGTAGATCTGGTGAGTGCATACAATCAAATTCCTTTGGATAAAGATTTAAAATGGTACACCTCTTTTGTAACTAATACTGGTCAGTAAGAATTCTTATTTCCCTTTTGGTCTATGTACTGGCTCAATGGTCCTCAATAGGGTACAAAGACTTATTGACAAAATTGGTGATGTAAAATATAAATTTTTATTTTCATATTTCGGTGACTTTTTTTGTGAAAATTTGGAATCCTACAAGCAACATTAACATTTAGATTTGGTATAGAATAGGATGAAACAAGCAGGTTTCACTGTCAGTCCAGATAGAATGGTAGTAGCTTTCCCAGAATTGGATTTTTAGGTCATGTTTTTGGGAACGCTAAAGTGTCAAAAAAACTCAAGAGGAGCTAAGTCTATTGATAACTTTCCACGCCATAAGAATCTAACATTAACAGATTAGATGCTGCAAGTTGTGTAATGGAGAGGTGCGAAGCACTCAAGATCTTATAGCTCTCATGATCCTATCAAGTTGGACATCAATCGCTATAATTTGTACACTATTTAGCCATATGGGAGTACTGTAATCAGGAGCTGAATAGACCAGTGACAAAGCAGTTGTACGCCGGACGTGAGGGTTGGCTTCCCAAGTTGTTCCAGCAATATGATGTATTACACTTGCCCTAGTTTTAATTTTAGCTGGTTTTTTTTTTTTACGGCTTTTAAACATCAGTTATCGATCTTACGTTACTCCCAGATACTGTGGTGGTGTTTTACGCCATTTAGAAAGATATTCAATTTTCGATGAGCTAGTCTGTTACTTAGGTGGAAGCAGACCACTTTGGTTTTTGATGTGTTAGGATTTAGCTTCCAGGTTTTAAAATATTCTTCGAAGGTTGCAAGATCACTTGTGAGTGTTTCTTCAGTACCTTAATCACCTCCTCTAACAAAATCATCCTTTATATACAGGTGTCACTGAACTCTCTGATAAGCTCTCTTGGTTATCGTTTCTGGTTTATTTAGAATCACAAATATCATATTTAAAGTGTCTGAAACACCTCGGTTATCCTTGCATCCATCATTTTGTTTATTTTTTATTTTTAAATTTATATCTCAAAAACGAAAATGTATATTAAGCTGGCATTTTTTATTGTCCTTTATAACGTAAATATCCATTTTGAGAAAAATTATTGGTTTCCCTGTATCAAAAGTTTTAAATTGGCAGCCATTTAAAATTATAAATCTATAAAAAAACAACTATTTTCCCAATGGGTTAAATAAATATGATATTATAACAATGAAACAAGATTTTGGGATATGTAAAAAATACACGATAAAACTATGAGTGTTTTTATTTTTGTATAAATGGACAAGTGTAAAGAGTTTCTTCTCTGGTAGCTACCATCTACAGCTGACAAATGAGATATGGCAAAAATAAAAACAACTCGTTCAAATAGAAAAGTCTTTAAAAAGCAATCAAATCATTTCAATTAAATTACTACAAATCTTATTAACTATTTTTAAAAATTATTAGCAATTTAAAAATATTTTATACAAAAGAACCCAATAAGACAGATAAGGCCCAACTAAGAGAGGATCTTGGACGATCGCTTCAACAAATTAATAATACTAAAAACACATAATAAAATATCATCACACTTTTTCCGGTATCTAAAAAAAACCTCTAATTTGATATGCCACACTCAATATGCTTTTTCATAATAAACCTATAGATGTAATATATATCATTTAGATCACAAAGTTTCCTTCTTCTACTTTAAAACATTAAAATAATAAAACAAGTTATAAACTATATCAACTGAGCTTATTAAGCTCAAAATAAAATTTAACATAGATATATGTTACATTATATATAACACACATTTTTTGTGCCATAGAAAGCTGCCAGAGATTTTTCTCGGACCATGTATAGTTAATATACACAATTTTCAGATTCTAAATTGAGGCAAGGAAAAAATCATCAAATATAATAAGTTTATTTCACTTAAAAGAAGTATTATTTTTATAATTATTAGATAGCAAAAATAATCATAAATCATTTTTTTTAATGGGATGGATTTAATTATCAATAAAATAATATTTTTACTGTTAATTATTTATCTGTGATGCGAATAAGACATCTGTCCTTCATCACATGCCTAGAATTAACACTGTACAGAAAAATGACAATTTCAATAGAAATAAAGTTGAGAGTGGGACAGATAAAAAAAGCATCAAAACATTATTTTTCTTTCATAAAAAAAATATTGATAGTAAAAATTAGGATACAATTTTTGATTACGATTTCAATATTTAATTTAATGATATGTGTGCAGAGATCATTTATTAAAAGATTATCCATTATAATTTATTATTCATTTCTAAGACGCCGATCATAGGAATATGGGCGAATAAGTGCATATGAACAAGTTGAAGTGATTGTTACTATTTGAGTTCGACTTAGCTCAGAAATTTTATTTGTAAGATATAAGGTATCCACTGTTCAGAATTAAAACCTCCAAAAGGAGTTGTTTTAAAATATTTGTTTGAATCCAATAGAAAGTAATATTTTCAGTTTAATGTACATTAATTAATTATTTTAGGTTCTATACCAGTTTTTTATAGTAAAATATGGTGAAATATTTCATTCAAAGTCAAGTTTGTTTACTTGATGGTTGTGTAAATCACAATAAAAAAGTAAAAATAATAAATAGGATGTACTTGATTATCTGATTTGTGCCACCAGACAACAGGAGATTTATCAACAATGCAAGGATTTAACAAACTACAAATAATTTGGAGTCAAATGACAAAACGTATGCAATTAGATTTGATGCACATGTAGTGGAAGTGTCATGAATGGACAGTACCATCAATGCATCAGAGGAATAATTCTGATGTGCAAAAATGAATAATGCATATGAACAAATGTAGTTTGTCACTAGTAATATTTAATTTCCAAACTTTACAAAAGGGTTTGATGTATTAAATAACATATTTCACAATTAAATAATTGTAAAATTATTGTTTCTCTTATCTGTTTTCATTCCATATGGTTGTTTGAGTCAACAGGCGGAAGGGTGTTTAACCCTCAAGACGTGGAATCTGAATATATGTGCATGTGTACAATTGCCCATAACACGGTATCAGTATATTTATGCTAGTCGATATTTATAAACTTATATTAAATTGCAACAGCGAGCTCTACGGTTCAAGGTCAACACAAATTTTAGGTTATTATTCGGTTATGAATCAAATGAACTGGTTACCAATGCAAATGTGACTGTAATAAATATGATGTTTTTATTAATAACTGCCATTTTCGAAGTTACCGCTAGCACTCAATGTATATATATATATGCGGAACGTGAAGACAGACGCTGCGCCTCTCAGAGCTCAGTCACTTGTTGAGTAAACAAGTTTTATAATTTGCCCTTTACTTTATATTTTTTCCAGTTTTATTTATTTAAGTTATAAATATTTTTATTTTATCATTGCATAGTCTAGTTGTATTCTGTAGGATTGTAAATATTTTCACAATGACTAACCCGGACGAATAAAAATAAAAAAAATGTATCTCATATTTATTTTACAACCTTGCATTAAACTGGTTAACCCTAGGTTAGTGTGGTGAAAAATAGTAACATTATTAGTGTGGTGGGTCTCAGAGACCAAAAATCTAAAAACCATATTAAAATTGTTTATATCAAAATTTAGAATAAACATACAATGTTTAATGCATTTTCATTGTTTTACATGGTTTTATAAACTTTTTTTGTGATTAAGAAACATACCCTAGGTTAGTGTGGTGAGTAATAGTAACATTATTAGTGTGGTGGGTGTCAGAGACCGAAAATCTAAAAACCCTATTAAAATTGTTTATATCAAAATGTTTATAAATACATTAGTATTTTTAGAATAAACATACAATGTTTAATGCATTTTCATTGTTTTTCATGGTTTTATAAACTTTTTTGTGATTAAGAACCTTCTTTACTCTGTAGGATTGAAACCATAACGTGTTTAGTGTGGTTGGGTGTCAGGGACCGAAACGGAAGTTGTGCACAGTTGCAGTCGTTAAAAAATAATGCCACTTCAAGGTCATGCAAAGGCTCCCCCTAGAGGAAGGTACTGGGAAGGGGAAGGGCGTATTCTTACCCGGCTGCAATATTTTCTTCTTAGAAGTACTAATTGGTCTCTCAGACCGCGCCACACTAACGTAGGGTTAAAATAGAAAAACAAAGTATAACTTTAGAGAAAACAAAAATTATATAAATACAAAAAAATCTAGCGTTAATTGAAAAATTACAAACAATTACTCAGCGCTTGATAAGATTGTGAAAGAGTAGACAGGATTCTCTAGAAGTTCGACACTATTTATACCGAAGCACTGATATAAGTCCACTAAGCAATGCAAATACCTACTGTAATGGAAGTGCAAAGGCCACAAACCAACAGAACATTACAATACATGATGAATCTATTCCAGTTAGTGATTCCACAAATTTTACAATTTTGTTACTTTTTTTACAATTTACCTAACAAAATCGTTGAATTTTTTCATGACAAAAATTATGATTCTTTGTTACTTTTATTTCGTTTTTTACGCGATAACCACATATTTTATGTAATTATGAAGGGAAATATAAGGATTTCTATGGGTATAATTGGATTTTCTGTTTTGACGTCTTAACACATTCGCTGCGGCTGCCCCCACCGGTGGGGGCAGGGTCTGTATCCGAATCACGGCGCCCCCACCGGTGGGGGCTTGAGTCACTGTTTACTAGAAAGCCCAGACTGGCCCAGCCATTCGTTGTATTTGTTTTGTTCCACCTCGCTTCGTTGCCTAGTAACCTAACCTTACTTGCCGCGTTGTTAGTTTCGAGTTCTACGACATCTACCATATAGCTGAGCCCCCACCGGTGGGTGCGTACCGTTTCATGCTGTTCTTATAGACTAATACTTATAGTTATATTCCTGGTGCTTTGTGTTGAGTGTGTATATATTGTATTACTGTCTGTACATATATTTCAATATTTTAATAATTGTGACGAAATTATTTGTGTGTATTTTGAAGATTACTTTACTGCCGAACTCTGGAAATTGTGTCGGGCTATATTTTGACTACTGAGGTATTTTACTGAGGTATTTTGACCACTTAGATACTGAACTACCAAGTATTTTATATAAAAAAGGAGGTTTTGTACAATAAAACGACATTCCAAGTGATTTTGTGAGGGTCAAACAACGGTGATCGAGCGCCAGGTGCGGCGCCCCCACCGGTGGGGGCAAACTTATGACGTCATTTATACAAGGAAAACGTCAAAGAATCAGGCTATCACCAACTTCAATCAACTTCATACACCTAAAGGTAAGTTTTCATGCAATAAAAATTTTCAGCTCCCCCGACACCCTATTGGTTTACTTGCCGCAGCGAATGTGTTAAAGAGTATTTGAGATTGATGGCAGCGTTTTGACACTGCGCCCTCAGTAGTAATATGTAGTTACTTTGATGTGACGTCAGGAGTTTCTTTTTTTTTTGTATTTTCAACATCATAACTGTGTTTTATTCACTCAATATTTGTAGACTACTGTTTCTTATAAATATACTTTTTTGGTACAGTTTCTTTATAAATTTTCAAAAAATTATGAAAGGGTAAGTACAAAGTTACATGTGGAACAAGTGTATTTATTATTAGCTTATGAATGTTGGATATTGTTGTAAATAGTTTATGTGACATTTGTTCTACTCTAAATTAAATTTTGAAACATTTAGTATATTTTGAACTTTCGATTAAACACTATTTTGATAAACTTTTATGGCAACAGATTTTTTTTATATTTTGACATTTCAGTTTCCAGACATCAATTTCTTTTAGAAATTTAGCAACTTGAAAATGTTCAGGACTAGATAAACAAACAGGTTAAATTTGGGTCACTAGGCCTAGTATTTCTGTAATAATGAAAGGAAAGGAAAGCAGTATACCTGACAAATTTGGTAGACTGGTACACTTTAGATAGACACAAAAACACAACACAAAGAATTGGATGGTGAAATATTTCGGGGTCACTAGCTCCTCTTCAAAGGTTTTAGTGACTGAAAGCCTTTGGAGAAGGAGCCAGTGGCCCCGAAATATTTCACTATTCAATTCCTTGTTATGTGATTGTATCTATCTACAGTGTACCAGTCTACCAAATTTATCAGGTATACTGCTTTCCTTTCATTACTACTGAGGGATAGATAAAACATGTTTTTACAATACAAATTGTATATAACAGTTATAAGCCTGAAAAAATCTTTTAATTTTGTTACATACTAATACGTATAATTACATTACTAATACGTAAAAATTAAGACACTTCCATTATCATTAATTTTTACTTTTTCCCATATGCATTAGCATAGATAAAGTATTGTATTCGTTCAGTTTTTTTTAAAAGTTTTCATGTCTGTATGTGCACTTCATTGGAGACCAAACGGATGGATAAATTTGTATGATATTTGGTATGTAGGTGTAATTAGGCAATATCTCCAGAAAATTTTTTTCGCTTTTTTGAAATTTTATTTATTTTTTTAATAGGCAAAACCATATAAAAATTGAAATTTCTCAAAAACGGCTGTGACAATTTTGATTAAATTTTCAGATAAGATGTGAATTATAATTTAAAACATTTTAGTAAAAACTGCATATCTCTAACTTGACTAATTTTTTAGTGATGACAAAAAAACATATTTGGGAATAAAATTGGTAATTTTCAGTTTTGATTTTTTAGTGTTTAATATGGGAGAAAGTTTGTACCAATTCTTTTGAACCATTTCTTAACACATATTATGATCTCACACTGCTTACAATTTTTGGTATGTGTATTTTGATTAGGAAACTAACTATTTTTCAATATTAAGTTTCTTAAGCTATGATGTTCTTTTTATTTTTTAATTGCTTGAAAGTGCTTTACCAAGCCCTAGATTATTATATTCCTTACATTATTTTCAATGACCTTCCTATTTATATATACTAACTTATATTTTGTTATATTCCTATTATTTTATATACTTTTGTGATCAATAGATTTACATTTTAAAATCCTCTTTCTTTGTATTAATATTGGACTTGTAATACACAGTATTAGTGATACTTTAAAATAAGGAATTAATAAAGCACCTCTAAGACCTAAAAAAAAAAAAAAAAAAACTAGAATACTATCTAGGTGCATCGAATCGAAAAGATATTTGCTGCATCGCTCACCCCAACAAATTCGTAGCTGTTATGAAGGCTCATATTGTGATTCTTTATACTAGCTAGAATAGCCTAAACGATGGACAGGGGAAACCAGATTACACAGATAAGAGTGGTACATTATCGGTATATTGTAGTACGTATTGGCATGGGATGAACACAATCAGTGAATTTTGAGATAGACAACTCTATTTGATCAAATTGAACGATACATAATATTCAGAACTTTAGTGTTAAAGCAATACGTTTTTGTTTGTGATGACACAAACCACACTTGACCCAACATTGGAACCATGTCAAAGGGCAATAAGATGTCAAAGATAAATTTTTGTTTGTGGTTACACAAACCATTCATGACTTTGGAACCATGAATAACAATTCTAAATTAAAAACGCTTTTTATACTAAAAAAGCATATTTTGAATATAATTTTTTTTATAACTACTTTGATTCAAATTGCTTATCTAGTGTTTAATTTAAATATTGTTATAACACCGTGCAATCAAGCTAATGAATTTGTATATTTTGAATTGTATAAGTGTAAAATTTAATGTAAAATGTGGAGAGGCTATTTCATATTGTTTACCTTTTGGATGAATTTAGATCTTCCTTCCAGTCTATGACATTTCCTGAGTAGACATTGTTTAACAAAATTCATTTAACTAAAAATACTTTATATACAATTATGGTGACATTTCGGTATATAAATTATTCACACTAAAATAAATATAAACACTATTTTCCCTAATTTGTTGTACAAAGGTACAAGTTAAAGAGGGCTAGTTTCTTAAAATCACAGCTATTTCCTTAATTTTCATCTTCGTTGTTTTGGATTCATTATAAGTTTTTTTACTAATAATGTACTTCTTTATTTAAATTTGTACTTACGGTCTTATTCTTATTGCTTTTTTTTTTCAATATTTATTATTCAATCTCTAATCTTGCTTGAAGTACATTGTGTAACGTTATTCATCGTATTTCAAACAAACAAAAACGCAAGAGTTGTTATTCAATGATGCGTTTGCAAAGTGAAATTACTTTATAATAAAATAGTTTTGCAGATCTACAATCTAATAATATAAATGCTTTCCATAGATAGTTTTAAACACGTGGAATGTAATAGTATGTTGAGAATCATATTTTGTCATGGGTCGACTTGTTTTGTGTGAAAATGATATCAATGCGTTTTGGACTTTATTATTAATCTGTTAGACTAACAGGTTGTGTTAAAAAACAATTGGTGAAGGACCTGTCAAACATTAGTATGATAGAAATCATTAAACTTATTAATGAACATAATTGTAATCAATAAACAACAAAGTTGTAGTTTTTGCAACAACAACGACTTTTCAGAACAAGGATCTTGTCATGTTAAAACACGATGTTGCAGTTATATTTTACAATTTTTCTATCACTTAAATTTGATTTTCCAGTAAATATATATTTTTTTAAATATCATTACTCTTGCGATGTTTATCTTCTCATCTCTTCTCAGTAATAAGACTCATCACTTCCATTACATGTAATCAATGTAAAGTACAATCGTGTGTTTAATGTACAAAATTAGTTTGATCATAACTTGAAATACTTTTTTCTAAATATTACTTTAAAATATAAATTTTCTTTAGTGTTAATAATTGTCATTTTTCCATGAGTTAAATTAAATAATCTAAACAACAAGTACATAATAAAATAAAAAAAGGGTTTCCATTTTGTTTTGTTTATTGTTAAAAACAAAATTTATTGATAATTAAGTCTTTCCATTGTGTCTCTGACAATTAACACTTATTGGAATCATTTATTCTGATCACAAAATTACTAACATTAGAAATATATATATTGCATAAAAATTGTACTAAGTAATGCAGCCAAACAATATCTTAGTATGGTATGTTTCTAAAGAGTTATCAGTCCAATTGTCAATCTGAGAAGAAGTGTCTTCACAAGCAGCTTTTAAGGAGACTATGACGACAACTCTTCATCAGTCAACAACGGCCATGATGGATAAAGGAACTAGGTCTAAAACTCCACAAATCTGAGAGATAAATATGGCAAAAAAACCTTTAAGATTTCATTTTGATTAAATGCAGGAGCTGGGCATTAAAATCTAGTGTCATAGAATTAATAAATTAAAACAAGGAAATAAACCTTTGAAATAAAATAGATTGTAAAATAATATAAACATTGAAAATAATAAACATTACCTCACTAAATATTTTTTCATCTGTCACATATATACAAAACATATAGGCTTATGCTACATTTGATATATTTATTTATATTCTATAAATATCATTTACCTAATGTTAAAAATACACAAGAAAGTATAAAAATAACTAACAATTAAAGCTATGAGTTACATAAACCAAATACTAATGTACATGTTGAGTGTGGCATGTGGCTAGGAAGGCACTGCTTGAGTCTCCGACAGGTAGCGCAGTCCACGCCTGAGTGTATACAGCACTCTCTCCAGATACAACTTTAGAATATTAATAAGAAAAATATGTAGAAATTAATTACTTTACTGTATACACTCACAACATGTATAATTCTACTCTAATAGCTTGTACATTTTATTGTCATCTTTAAAAGACAGTATTAAATAATAATAGAGTCAATAAAAATATAAGTTTTAATTTTTAATTACAATATATTTCTACTAAAATCATTGTCTACCTTCACAACTATTAAATTTCCATATAAAAAATACCTAACACTTGCACTATATTTGTTCTTGATGGGTTCACTAATCAATATAAAAAAATTATAACAAATTGTTTTAAGTTAAAAAAATCGATCTTGAAATATTTTGTTGGAAGAAAAAAAAACCCAAAATAGCTGTGATACAATTCTACAAGCTAGAAGTATTATGTGGAATCAAAACTATATCCAAGACAATATTTATTTTAACATTCTTCCAGTATTATAAAATAATTTATTAATGTATAAATATAAAAGATTGAGGTTTTTAAAGACTAATGGTCACAGTAAAAATACAAATAACGATTACAAATATGTAATTAATAAGTGTAAAATAATAAAAGTTTAGAAAACAAAACTATGATTTTAAAAGGAATGTACAACAGAAAGCCAAACTAATATGAAATATGATAAAATTAAATCTTATTATACATGCACTAACTGCCGGGACCCAAGCAAATATGGCAGGTGAGTATGGCCTAACGTGTCTGGTATTGTGCCTAGATAAAACACATCTTCACAGAAGACATCCAATAATAGAATATTTTTTCACAATATTTCAATTCTTCTTCAATTTTTAAACTATTATACAATTTCTACATCAAAGTACAGATTCACCAACTAAGAATACACCTGTGGAGAAATAAAGCAGTTTAATAATGGCTATTCTTGAGTTAGAACGTCTAATTTTTAGAAGAAACATTTCTATTATTTCAAATGGAATGAAATAAAAATTTTGGTCCATACAAATTTAGAATTACTTAAATTTTTTATTTAATTTAAGAACAGTTATACTTTATTTCAAATATAGAATCCATCATGTTGATTTATTTAAGGATGTTCAATTAGTTTGATGCATCTAACATAATATTATCACATTCTGACAAAAAAAAAAAAAAAATATGACTAAATTACAACAAAATAATGATATGAAGATTGAAATAAGTACAGGTGATTCTATTTAATAAGGTGAATACAAAACAATACTCAAAGTATCAGTCAGCCTGACTATGAGAGGAGATCAAATGATTGCGTACTCACACGAACTGTACACACTATTTACACAAGCGCAGTGCGACTCATCTCCCCCTTCCCAACGTATGGGTCCCACAACAGTTCAGCTAGAACTGTTGTGCCTTGATGGGACCCATACGATGGGCAGTAGAGGGGGAGGTGGGCGACTACGAGAGATAGGCACTGAAGGAGATAGGGGGGCGGCGGCCTAGTCTTTTATCAGTCTGTATATGTGATGCTGGGCTCCGTGTTCAGAGGTGGATACTTCAAACACGTACGCCGTGCATAACAGAGTCTCCTGCGTCTCTCGATTGGTCACCACCTGTCCACCAACAAATAAATAACACAATTACGTTTATGCAAACTAGGTCATTTCAACTGTAAAGCTAGGTTTCACTTGTAATATTATCTGCCATGCTGGACTATATAGCCTATAAACATTATCGAGATTGTAGGGAGTAGATTCGGTTCTCAGCCCTCTTAGTATACTAATATGTACTTCCAATTGTTACCATTGGCAAAGACACTAATGAAGTCTAGGGTATCCATCCATGTTAAGTGATGGAGTAGAGTTGTAGTATGACACCAAATTAGGATGATCACAGGTATCCATCATCCCACGTGATGGATACACCGTGGACAAATTTTCACATCAAAATAGGATGGACACAGACCTCCACTATCACACCTAAATGGTTACATAGGATAGGGGTTGCTCTAATAGGAACAACATGTGATAGGAGCAACAGAAAAACATCACTGTTTTCTTTGTCAAGTGGGCAGCTATCCAAGCTTACCATTATTATTTCTTATCCCTAGATCGTGAGGAACGACATAATTTATGCTGTTCACAAAACCCTTTTAAGAGCGAGGAACGGCGTAATTTTGCTGTTGCATTAAAATCAATAAAACAATATTTTATATAACGTAATTCTAGCCATCTCATCAAGTAAATGATGGCTAGTACAAAAATATAACTTTAAAACAATATTTAAATACAGTCAGTTAATCAAAAACCAGGTAAATCAGACAGCTCTCTGCAGCGTGGTTAAACTTAAAATGTTATTTTTTTATTAGTTTTAAAATTAAACTTAAAATGTTATCGTTTTATTAGTTTTTATCAAGCAATCACTAAAAAGTTTGTACCAATCGACACAGAATGTTCTGTTCTATACATATCATATTTTTAATAATTGTTATGCCATTTTATAAGCGTAGGAAATAAAATTAGAACGTGCAACTTGAAACTCCCGCTCAATTCCCGCCCGGCGGAGATCTGGAGGGAGTAAAATTGCCGATGTTTGACATATCACTGAAGAATAACCAGAAGATGGAATAAGGCGTACCAAATGTCAGTCTGTAGAGAATGAAATACTCTATCCAACAAAACAAATTCTCCCTTCCTCTCCTTCCCTCCCCTCACCTGAAGAAAGTGCCAGTGGTACAGAAAATTTGTGTGATTTTGTGTTTCTTTTGAGTTTGTTACTACTACTCTGGTGTTAGTGAACTTGTCTTCTAATGTAAGTTTGCTGATGTCCTATCTCTCCAATATACTAATTCCTGGCCTAGTGCCCTTAATCCTAACCTATCTATTAAGAAATATGTGTTCTATCAAGTGTTATTGTTCTAAAAATTCCCAAAAATTATTTTATATTTTTTATAATGTTTCCAATTTGTACTATTTTTCTAGTGTCGTTTACACAATTTGTGCATGCTGACTTATGGAGTTATAAGTTTTATACTTTTTGGAATATTTTACATTTTTCTTTTAGCTAACAGATTGTACTTAACACAGTACATGTGGCAAAAAATTATATAAATTATACATACTCCTCATTTTTAGATTGTTATATAATTTTTCACTGAATTTTTTTATAAACAATGTTTAGTGCTCCTATGGAGTGTTATAAGTTATAATTTACGTAAAAAATTTTAAAAATGTTTTCCATCTTTTCATGACAGTAATTATTTACTAATTCTTTTTGTAAGTGTTGATGGTAGTATGTGATAGTACAATTCTTGAGGAGAAAAACCATATGATAACATTTACATTTGTAGCATATTTAGTATTTTTTAAGACTTTTGCAAAAAAAAAAGGCTTGCACAGCGACGAAAAAACGACCTAGCAGTAGGGAGCACACATTGGTTCACCTGATGCTCACGATCTAGGGTTAAACAGAAGAGTCTCACAAACTCAACCCTCAATAACTCGCAGTTCAGATAGCTCACAGAGGTGAATTAACCCGGGAGAGGTTGCGCCTGTTAGTCATACATATTTGGTCGCGTGTATAGAAAAATTCTAACACTTGACGTTCTTTATTTAGGACACTTTACTGTAGTTAGTTTTTAAGTATTTGTTTGTTATATTTCAAATTACATTTATATTAATTAGTTTTTATCAAATAACAGTTTTTACATATAATTAATAATTATATAAAAAGTACCAGGTATAAAAAACTAACAGTTACTTTGACAAGTTTTACTATTAAAAATCAAAATACAGTTTATAAATGAATAATGACCCGTATGCTGTTACTGTAATTTTGTTAATCAGTAATTTTGGTCACTATCGTCGTCCTCTTCAATCCAACTCAAAATTAAATTATCGTTATTATTTACAGCCATTTCTTACACTAAAAGATATACACACACATATATTACACTGAATAACACTAACACTACAAAATATATCACTATAAATACTATATTTACAATATTTAAATTTCAAAAATATAAACAAAAAAGAAACGAAAATGGTCGCGCCGTTAGAAAATTTCTAACACTCAGCTGAACGTATCCAGTCGCGTGTTAGATTTTCACTGAAAAACTGGAGCGCCTGACCTTCAACGGCCTCCCCCCACCCCTCCCTGCGATGAATCATCATGGAAATACCCCAGAAATGTGTCACATATAGTCGACTACAAATACATTGACGCTCAATAGTCTTTGACAAGAAATAAAAAAAATCTTAATACAAGGACCTATTTTGTTAGAAAAAATCTAACAGCGCGACCTCTCCCGGGTTAATGGCTTAACTATAAAACCCACAATACTTTTAAAAACCATGGTTACACTGTCACTTACAAAAACTCTAACAAACTAGAAAATATTATAAACCCCAGGAAAGAACACAATGATGAAAAGTTTGATAACAGTAGGATTTACAGGTTAAGTTATAGCGATTGTCCAAAATACTACATAGGACAAACGGGAAGATCATTCAAAACCTGTTTTTAAAGAACACCTTCCTAAAAAAACTGTCACCCAAAAATTGAACTATGCAGAACATCTAATACAGTGTGGACATATTATAATTCCATCTCAGATTACTTAGAAATAATACACAAGTGCAAGAAAAGTTATTTAATGTCCACACTTGAGAATTATGAAATTTACAAAGCAATAATACGAGAACCAGATAATATTCTATATGATAAAATCAACACCTAAGGGAATGTATTGTTCGACACTGCGATTTAGCTGGAAAAGAGCAATGACGTCACGGGGCAAAATACACCATCATGACAATGAAATCAACTGGGTTTACTCATATTGTGTGGTAATAACTGTTTTATATTAATATTCAAGAAAAAGCTACATAGTAAATGCCTGAAGATATCACTGTGTTGACGAAACGCGTCACAATTCAACAGCGATAAGGAACGCCAGAAGGTACTTTTAATATTATTAATAGTCGATGTTCCAGTGGTAGGAATGTACTACAACTGAATTTTAGATTCTTGCCAAACAAAAGTCTCGCTTCAAAGCATGAAAAGTCTGCTCCTGGGTACAAGAGAAGCAAGGAATGTATTACCATCTTGGCCTGCAGCAATGCAACAGAGAAGGGTCAGCTAAACCTCTGTCTTATCAGTAAAGCGAAAAGGGATTGATACATGCCTTTTAACATATTAATGTAGCCAGTGTTCCAGTGTGGTATAAAAGCCAGTCATATACACGAATGAATGGAGTAATCTCTTTAAAAAGTTGTTTTTATGATCTGCAGTTGAAGACATATGAAACTGAAAAATCTACCAAGAAAAGCAACTCTTATCTTAGATAATGCCTATTCACATCCAGACATAAACAAATTACACGATGCAGTCCCTGGCCCCCAACGTGACTGCACTGTGCCACCCTATGGACCAGTGGGTTCTAACGGGGCCGACGTAAACTACGGGCCAGCAGGCGGTTCCCCGCCCCTACCCTGACGTCACGAACGGAGGCTGACATGTTGAGACCCGCCTACCAAGCATTCGTTGCTTGCTTTTTAGTTACTTGTTGACGTTGTTGTTGCATCAAGCGAGTTGTTTGTTATTTATTTTGCAGTTATTTTACAATTATTTTAGTGATACTGTATACTGTACATGTAATTACTATGACAGTTTATTATTCTACTCACTATTATAGCTTATAATGACTCGAAAGTGTTGCGTTCCAGGTTGCAATTCAAATTATGATGGATCGGAACTAATATAATTATGTTTTTAGAATTTCAACAGATAATGATTTGAGACAAAAATGGATTTAGATCCATCCATCGCAAATATTTTTCACCCAATAAATACTCTGTAGTTTGTGAAGACCATTTTCTTCAAATTGATATTATTAGAGAAGACATTGTAAAAAGACCAGATGGTACAATCTTATCTTGCATAAGAACAATTTCGATATCGATTGATTGATCTTTTCCCACCATATTTAAAAATTAACCTAAGTATATACTTAGGTCTCATATGCCTGTCTCAGATGTTGCCAAAAAAGAAGAAAACACCGGAATCACGCCAAATAGATATAGTTTTTTTAAGTAGCATAATACGTGTTGGTACAAATAAAGTACAAGTGAACGTCACAAAACACAAATTTATTGCAATATAAGCATAAAACACACAAATATATTACAATATTTTGTGAATCCCTCTGGTCTGAGGAAGGTGAGCGTGTTTCACCGAAATCGATCACCATAATATTTGTGCATTTTGTACTTGTATTGTAATATATTTGTGCGTTTTGTGCTTATATTATAATAAATTTGTGCGTTTTGTGCTTATATTGTAATTTGTGTTGTGTGACGTTCACTTGTACTTTAAATAGAGATAGACACATTAAAAACACAAAAAAGACGAAAAGTTTGAACATGATAATGTAAGTAGTTTTTGTGACTTAGCAATAATTTTAAATGTTTGCATTGTACACATTTTGATTATATCACTATTAAAAAAGAAAAAAGTTTAGCATCTTGTATAAACAAAATTTCAATTTAAGGTCCTGCAAAAATATATTTGTCAGTTTGCGTTGACACATTTTTACAAGTAACTGTTTATCTGAAAGGTAAACATCACAAACACTACATATTTAGTTTGCTAAACAATAGTAATGATTTTTCTTGCAAGTCGTGGTCAGTTTTAAATAACATATTAAGAGTACCCTTCAGTTTGTAATTGATCCTATTCATCAAATAGAAAACGATGAAATTGAGTTAAAAAGTTATTTAATAACAGCTCAACCATTGCTAAAAACATGTGAGAGTATGATAAATACTGATATTAATATTATATCTAAAATACAGTTTTTCTGTATATTGAACATATTGAAGAACATATTGAACTTCTTCTCATGGAATCAATGCGCTATAAGTTCTAGTTTGCTAGTATGGTCATATATCAAATCAAATCAAAATATCTTTATTACAATTTCTTCAAGAAATGTACGTTCGTCAAGAGATACAAGTTTATATACAAAGAAAATGTTTTTTTAAGTTTCGTCTTGCTTTACAATGTCAGTCATCTTGTTTCAAAATATTCCTTCATTGAATAAAATGGTCGCTCCATTAGCCAGTCTTGTAGATGGCGTTTCAGTTGTTGGCCGTTGAGGATTTTCAGATTTGTTGGAAGTGAGTTGAAAACTTTCCGTCCGATATATGATGGTTTTCTGCTGTATTGTGTGGTGTGGTGTGCTGGAAGATGATAGTCTGCTGCTCTCCGTGTGTTGTAGGAGTGAATGTTTTCTCCTCTGGTAAGCCCTGTCTGGTCTGTGTAGGCAACTACTGAGTAAATGTAAAGGGCAATGACAGTCATAATCCTCAGTGATTTGAAGGCCTCTCTACAACTCTCTGTTGGAGTGAGGTTGGCGAGTGCTCCTATAGCTTTTTTCTGTTGCACCAGTATTCTGTCAAGGTTCTGTTGTGAAGTTCCTCCCCATATGGACAGGCCATATCTTATGTGTGATTCTACCAGCGCGTGGTATGCTGCTTTTGCAGCCTCTTGTCCAGCTATCCACTTTATTCTTCTCACAACGAAAATTCCAGATCCAAGTTTTTTGCTCAATGTATCAACATGTTCAGTCCAAGAAAGATTGGTGTCTATTGTCATGCCCAGTAATTTAGAATGATTTTCTACCAAGATGTTGGGGACTTCTGGGATCTGTTCATGTCTTCTACTGAAATTAAGCTGAGTGGTTTTTGACGGATTGATAGCTAAGTCATTTTGTAGACAGTATTGTAAAGCTTTTCCAGTTGATGTAGTGATTGTTGAATGTAGTCCCTGCGCTGTGTCATGTTGAAGAAGAAGTGTAGTGTCGTCTGCGTACATAATGGGGAGGATGTTGTTGTGGTTAATGAAGTCATTAAAGTCATTGGTAAACAGCACAAATAAGAAAGGACCCAGGACTGAACCCTGGGGCACTCCTCTAGTTATTGGCTGAGTTTGGGACCTAAAAGTGCACAATTTATTATTTACGGTTCTATGGATTTCTACAATCTGGCTGCGATCTGCTAGATAGCTTGCCACCCAATGCCTTGATTTGCCTTGGAAGCCTAGAATTGATAGTTTCTTCATAATCAAATCATGTCCCAAGCAATCGAATGCTTTGCTGTAGTCTAAAAGGATGGCTGAGACAAATTTACTATCTTCTAGCTGGTCTGTGATATGTTCTACTAAGCTTGTCATTGCAGTGATGGTGGATCTTCCCTTCAAGAATCCATGTTGGCAATTTGATAGCAGTTCTTGTTCTTGCAAGTGTTGTACCATCCTTTTTAGAGCAAGGATGGTACAACACTTGCAACAATATCTGTTTAGTTATTGTAAAAAAGTCTGTTTCTATTTGTTGTAATATATTACTAAACAACTATTCAAAAAATAATAGACAGGCTAAACAGTTAAAAAAATTACAAGAGAAAGCTTAAAAAGTTTTTACCCTAATAAAATATTACACATGGAAAACACAAAACATTCTTTTTTCAATTTACCTTCATCAATTACTCAAGTTTATTTCTTGATAATGAGTGTAATTTTAATTAGCTGTTAATGCAGATTACAATGATATATGAATTGTATATGTTATGTCGATATGTATCGATTAGAGCCAGAAAGTGTAAGTCAGTGCGTGGCAACACAATGATTCCTTAGCGGGCACAACTCAGTTTGTCAGCCTCCGTTCGTGACATCACAGTGGGAGCCTGCAGGCCTGGAGTTTACGCCGGCCCCGGTTCTAACCGCTTTAAAGAAGAGGTACTGCCACTGCTCTGACATATTTTGGCAGCCATTGAAGATGGTCAAGATTTGGTGCAAAATTGAAACATAAATTTTTGGACATTATTAGATGGGTTGCAGAGGCGTGGAGTAAGTCCTATTACAATGGTGCATTCCTTGAGAAAACTGCAGGAAACGACTTTCCAGAAAATCATGATGAAGAGGATTCTGGGCTAGTGGGCCTAATAGGACTTAGGGAATAGTCACCTGAAAAAAGTGCCAGTGGTATAGAAAATTCATGAAATGTGATTCTTTTGTATTTGTTTACTACTACTTCTCTGGTGTAAGTGGTCTTCTAAGGTAACTTTGCTGATGGTCTATCTCTCAATTATACTAATTCTTGACCTAGTGCCCTTTAACCTAACCCTAACTTAAAGTTGTTTTCATTATGTTTTGTTTAGTCTGCACTGTTACATGTGTTTGAGTAAGACTGAAAATCGCTGGAGGAGCGTAATAATCAAGGTTTGTGCTGACCCAGTGCTAGAGCAAAGCACCCAAGTAAGAGAAGTGTTCCCTTTTTATTTATTTATTTATTCTTAAGAAATAGATCGTCAAGATATGGGTGAATATGAATTTCAAATAAGTGTGATGAGTGTAGATGAACAAATGTACATTTTGAAACATGCACAGCAAATAAAATTGCTATATCTATATAGTTATTTGATCAGGTATTATGAACTCATAATAGTACTGCTTTATTGTAATTACAACATATTCATCACAATAATTAATTATTTTAAACAGTAATCTAATGACTGCCAAACTCTACACTACATTATACCTGTAGAATAGTGAAATTTTCCAGGACGGAGTTCATCATATATTTTTCTGGCAAATGTTTCAACTTGAGAATAAAGTTGATCATATATTCACACATGGGTGACCGGTGGATTCTGTAGACAAATCGCCCATTCTCAAATCTCGCATATTCTGTTTCTACCTTCTCAACAACTTGCTTTCCAAACGAACACACTTTGGTCGAACACGTAATAGTCATGTTCTCGTTGCTCTCATATCTGAAATGAAAAATTTCAATTCATTACACGGTGATAATTGAAAAACAAGCACAACTTTAGAACATTTGCTTAATGACATTTAAATGACAGAGAATTGTGATGTGATTGTGGTACAAACCATTAATTCAGACTTACTAGCATTTTTTTAGATACAATTTATGATTTACAATGACAAATAAAATAACATTGTAATAGTGTATTCGTATTTTATTTTATTAAATTCACGTGCCTTCAATATACAACAATAATATATAGTATAACTAGAAGAGATATTCAAATGCAGATTTTGTTGTTGTTGTGCTTTATGTAATTTGATTGAATTTCTTAAGTTGCAAAAATTGTAATTTGATGAGATGTCTGTGAGGAATAACTGATCTTTAACCCTTCGGAGACCAACTTCCAATATATTAGAAGCTACGTAGTATATTTTAAATTTTTTTCCTAATAACATATTAAACTGAATGTTCGCAAAATAGCAAAGACAAACAACAAAGTTAACTAAATATAATAAATTTTATAGTAATTTGTTACATGATATTTATATAGTCTTATCTGTTTAGTCATGTTTTGCCACGTCAGACAATACATGTTTGTCATATGCCAAGTCGTGTTTACGTGCTATTTACATTGTGTTGTCTTTGTAATTATTAGTCTGTTCATTTGGCTATTAAATTGTCTTCTCTGTCCTCTGTTTATTATTGGAACAATGTTTTGTTGAGTTGTGCATGTTTCGCAATACCAATATTGCTTGATAATTGCAGTTTTTAGGGGTTTGCATGAACTGTGAATAAATGTCAATTGTTCTCCTTTTCTAGCTGTTTGTAAACATATTCCCTACAAAAAATATGTATGTTTAGATCTCAATATTTTTTATTTAAATATGTTATGGTGGCTTGCATTTTTTTAAATTTTTTTATTTACCTTCAAGTTATAAGTTATGTATAATGTATTTGTATTGTATTGTATTTGGTAGTACACGGATCTTATACTTCAGTTTGAGCTAGTTGCTCAACATTCATTGGAATTTTAACCTTTTGAATCCTGCCGCTGCAGTGTTGCGTTGGTGTTAATATTTGCACTAATATTTATTGATAGAATGTCACAAAACAACTTCGGAAATCAGTGAAACAATTCTACACTGTGCTAACATGTGTTTTTGATTTCACGTCAGATTTTAGACATACACATTTCTGATGTTCATTTGCTCATCTGTCATTTGAAAACACAAAATAGCAAAGAGATTTTGTATATTACGCGAAAAAAAATTAACGAATTTCTCAGTACAGATTGTTTCAGCGCATTATCAGAGTGTAGTGAGGAAAGTAACTATGTAGAAGACTTATTTTTACTACAAAATACTAGAGACAATATTAATTATTGTACTTAAAATTTTATTGAACTTATTCGTGGTGTTTCTAAGGATGATGTTTTGTGTAGGCTAGATTGAAAGTTACACCTCTGTCTCTGTCCCTTGCCCATTTAGTAACAAGACTTCACTCATCATAACAACCAGGCTTATTTGTATTGAAATTATTATAATTTCAATGTGTTTCAAACGTTTTCTTGAGGGAACTTTTGTGTATTTGATATTGGTTACAAGCATTGATATGATGAGTAACATGGCTACATTGATCATAACCTTCAGATTTATGTAATATTCAGCATATCCACAGACAATATCACTAGGTCTACCATGGAAAATCGTGAATTTAGTTATTTTAAATTGCTTAGTATAACATAAAAACATAGTTAAGCAAAATATGCCAGAAAGGTGAAAAAACCCAGGACAGCAGGGTACTCTATTAGATGGAAAATTCTGAATTCAGAGGGTTAAATTTTTTATATAATTTTTGTTGCTTCTACTTCCAGGTTAGAAATTTTACAAAAACGTCCCAAAACAAATTTAAATCACAGAGCAAAACAAAGTGATTACAAGAATTAAGGCAACTGAAGCTGTGAACAAACATTTTTTAAACGTTATAAAGACGTTAAAAACAACTGACTTACTCCTTATCAACATCAGAATCAAAAACTGAACCCAAATCACATTTGAATAACTTGTCAACAACAAGATATAAAAAATAATTACTAAGTTAAATGAATAGTCCAACATGGTTCCACATAAAATTATCCTGTTTTCAACAGATGCTTCTCTTCTAAAATAATTTAGGTTTGTTTAAAGGGCCTAGGCCAAGAATTAGTATATTGGAGAGATAGGACATCAGCAAACTTACCTTAGAAGACAAGTCCACTAACACCAGAGTAGTAGTAAATAAATACAAAAGAATACACGTGATAATGTGACTCTTTTGTATTTGTTTACTACTACTCTGGTGTTAGTGGACTTGTCTTCTAAGGTAAGTTTGCTGACATCCTATTTCTACCACCTAACAAATTGCAATCCGTTACACTGTACAATCGCTCCAGAAAACCATCTAATATTAACATAAGATAATCCCTTCTTCCTAACTCACCTATATATAAGCAGGCTTAGTATAAAGTCACTCTAGTGAATGTATACATTCATAAAGTATGAACTGTTCTAATATCATCATCAATGGTTCACATACATTGACGCAAATTTAACAATATTTATACTGCGGAGAGAAAATTCTTCAGTTTGAACTCTAAACGAATTTACTCAGTTTGAAAATGTACTCAGAATGTGTTGATTAGGTTGAGATTTGTAAATAGTATTAGAATACTATTAATGTGATTTGTGATCACAAAAATTTTATTATTAATTGTGTTCTATTTTGTGCAAATTTGAGGAGTGCAAAACAAGTTAAGTCTGCTTTATGTGACAAATCTCCTTTAGATATTCATCCTATTAATTTTAGATAATCACAGATTAAGGTACCAAAAGCACGTTAGACTTACTACCAACCGGCATTACCGAGGCCGAAAGCTGAGGTAACACGAAAATAACGGCCGATAGGGTTGGCATAGATGCAGGGTGTCCTATAGTACTTGAATAAGTAAAACCCTTACACTTGTCAATGTCAGTGCTGACAACCTTAGTGGCAGAATAAAAGTTTAATAGTTATTATCATCTGTGTTGAATAAATTTCTGTAATCAATATGTTCGATATAAATTTTATTACATTAAATACATAATTATAAATACTGACTGGCTAGTGACACCGTAGAAGGCCCCTGCTTCATCTTGGATGTTGGTGTTCAGGTCTGCCCAGAACTTGACCAGGAAAAACGCACTCTGGGGACCTTTGTCATACAATTCCTTTAATCCACCTTTTTTCTCTGGGAACTTGTCGTAAATCTGCTTCACGTCTACAGGCTGGAAAATACAAATATGCTTGATGATATTATTTATGGTTCACAGTTTTAGATCAGCCATGAATTCAATATTTAAATTACAAGTTTAATATTCCTAGCAGAACTGTAAAGATTGCACTAAACTCAGGTGCCAATATTAATGGACGGCATACCTTAAATCAAATTTAATAATATTCAGCCATTTGCAAATTCATTTTCAGCAAATGTGTAGCGCTATACTTTAATGTCATGCATTTATTAGTACAATAAAATAATAAAAGCAAATGTATTTTAACAATAGGTTATCAACTTTTTTTCAATATTAATATTATAATAACATAGTTCTAATATTTAGGTTAGTTATAAAAGTGCAGCATTTACTGATACGCATTAATTTATGTATTATTGATGTTTAGTCCTTGCATAGATCACTTAACCTTGAAATCTACAGCGAATATGAAATTAATGCTATCCGGATCGGTTCGCCACCACATTGATTCGAAAAGTCACATGTCTAACGTATATAAATTTGTAATAAACCAACTACTGTTTGAAATACGTTAATAATAAATAGGAAAATTATGTATCTATAACTAAATGTTAAGCTGAAGATTGTTCTTTATAATGAAAGTCTGTTTTATAACAAATACTTTCTAAAGAGGTGAAATTTAACAACGTGAACACAAATGAAAGTACAGTCCTTGATTATAGTTGAATATGTAAAATATACAAGGTAATTTATTCACATGGTGGTGAAAAAATTGGCCATAAAAAACTTCAATGTCAGGCAGGTTAACTACACCCTCCCACTTTTCTGTCCAAGGGGGGTTGTGAGATTCCACGTAGGCCTTGGCTAGATAATCCGTAATACTCTGTCCAAGGATTAAGAGCGACTGAAAAACCCTTTGCTCACTCACTCATGCTACAATAGGCTATGTCACCTGCATAATTCATACAGTTCACTAAAATTAATTGCAAATATTATCTTTTAATTTGATTCTCATTTTGAATTCTAATTGCAATTTCACTAAAACAAGCCTTAAAACGAAATAGTTATGATAATTTTAATATTTAACAATGTGATACAAATAAGTTGATACCAAGATAAGAGTCTGCCCCAAGCTACTGTACCAAGTCTGTCAGCATGTGTTACAAGTGTTGTGTCCGTTATAAACAAAGTCTCCTTTAATGAGTACTATTTTAATAAGGTAAATATAGGAAAATTTTAAAATTTTGATCTTTTTAGTATTTGTAGTTTTCTTATATAAAATTGCATAAACCAACATAAATCAACTTTTCAATGAGTTTTTATAAACACCTCAAATTCAGTGATGAAAATTGATTCTACAAACATCCCATACTGAATCTTCAGCCCTAGAGCATCAAGGTCCATCCAGTAGTAATGCCCGAAGCAAAGCTTGTGTGTTAACTAAAGACAGACTTATGTATTTACTTACATACAAGGTAAGCAAGCCCCAACACATTTATTTAATAGGCCAACTAAATTTGTATGATAACACAATATGATTGGTATTACCTCTAATAAGGGATCCGTATATGAAGCTGAACCTCCTATGTGGACAAACAGGTGCTTGTGGTACTGAAACATTATTAGATTATGTTGTTAGAACTGTTTTCAACATGAGAAAAAATAGTATATGACTTTATTTTTCATGGTTGACAAAGTGTATAACTATACTGAATATCTTCATCATTACATGCATTTCATTTGTTTTTTGATGAGATTGGGCATTAGAGTTACTGTTCCCACAGGTGACATCTTGAGAGCTGGTAGACGTTGTGGTCTGTCAAGATATATGGCTCCTCTGTCTTTTTTGACAATATTTTGAAATATTATCGAGTCTATTTAACAAATAATGTCTAGAAAGCCTGTCCAAGATACATCTTTCCCAAAAGGCCAAAATCGAAATTAAATCATGTGCACATTTTACCTTTTATACTATGATAATAAATGTATAAAAAGTCACCCGCTACGCCTGTCTTTCATGTGACAGGAAAGAGGAGTAATAACCTCATAAAATAAAACCAGGGTCCATTTGGCCCGGATGGTAGTACCCTGTAAGGGCTCCTTGCCAGGATACAGGTCAATGGCTTCAAAGCAGAAGAGGATAAAATCCCAAGGGTAGAGAAGGCAGAAGAACCAACCCCCTACTGCCCTGTGGTTAGAGTTTGGAACTCAAAGGCTAAGGGAGAAAACCCCTACAGAAAAGTCTGGCAGCCTGTTGCCGAAGATGGCATCCCCATCAGCAGGATCGGGAGAGGTGGGTTAATATCCTTCTTCTTAAAAATGTATTATTACTGAAACTACAACAAATGAAATAAACTGGACTGATCAAATGGCTCAGGCTTTTGGCGTGAAAATAAGAACTCGATTAGGCTCTTGGAACATAAGCACACTGACTGATACTGGTACTTTAAGGATTATAGAAGAAGAAGAAGAAGCAAAAAATTACAAAATAGAAATGCTAGGCCTCAGTGAAACAAGATGGAACGGTTTTGGAGAGATAACAACCTAAGAAGGAAACGCACTTATATATAGTGGCCTAGAAAATGATAATACCCCCAGACAGGCAGGGGTTGGAATACTGATGAGTAACAAAGCTAAGAAAAACCTGATAGACTGGAGACTAGTCTTTTAGAAAACTGGAGACCAGCATCTGAAAGGATACTTATTAAGAAAAAAAAAATAAGTAACATAACAACAGTGCAATGCTATGCTCCTACAGAACAGGCAGAAGAAAATGAGAAAAATACTTTCTAGGATCGGCTAGAGGGAGTTATGAGAACCATCAAGAAACAAGATATAATTATTGTAATGGGAGACTTAAATTCTAAGGTTGAATATGATAATACTGGGATGGAAACAATAATGGGTAAACATGGAGTAGGAGTAATCAATGACAAAGGCAACAGATTTGTTGACTTCTGCGGCAATAATGAATTAATTATCGGAGGTACAATTTTCCCACCCAAAGAATGCCATCAAATTACTTGGAACTCACCGAAGTGGCTTAATATTAAACCAAATTGATCACGTTATCATTAGACACCAGGAACAGAAGAGGCGCTGACTGTGGAAGTGATCACCACCTTGTTATCACAGATATTAGGTTAAAAATAACTACACCCAAAACACAGGAAGTAAAGAGAAAAAGTTTTTGACACTGACAAGCTAAAGAAAAAAGAAGTTTCAAAAAATTTTGATTTAGAATTGAAAAACAGATTTGAAGATCTTGATATGGAAGACAGAGGGATTGAAGATAGGTGGACAAAATTAAAAGAAGTGCTAGTTGAGACTGAACAAATAGAATACGACACTAGCAACAACACAATTAATCTAGAAGATCATCACATCAGCTCTGAGCTGCCTAGTAAGGCTGAAATTATTAGAGTTTTGGCAGAGGTAAAGAGTGGGAAATCGCCAGGTATAGACAATATACCACCTGAGATATTGAAAGGAACCCCTGACACAATAGCAGAAATTCGAATTGATTCAGCAGATATGGGAAAAGGAAGAAATATCAGATGACTGGAATACACAGGACTAATAAAAATCCCTAAGAAGGGAGACCTCTCAAAATGCAACAACTGGAGAGGTATCAATCTGCTATCAGTACCTAGTAAAATACTTTCTTGCATCATCTTAAATAGAATCAAAGATATAGTAGATACCAAACTTAGAAGAGAACAGGCAGGTTTCAGAATAGATCGTTCATGTGTGGACATGATAATAACTCTGAGGATTATAATTAAGCAGAGTGTAGAATACCAGAACCCCCTTTACTTGTGTTTTGTTGATTTTGAGAAAGCATTTGATTCTATTAGTAGAGAATCTATGTGGAAGGCTTTGGAAGCATACGGAATACCCCAAAAAATTATAAACATCATCAAGGCGACTTATAAAAACTTCCAATGTAAAATCATTCATCAAGGAAAATTAACATCTTCTTTTGGAATTAAAACTGGAGTGAGACAGGGGTGTTTACTATCTCCTATAATATTTTTGATGGTGCTGGATGGAGTGATGAGGAAAGTAGCCAAAAGACCAAGAGGATTGCAGTGGGGATCAAACGAGAGGTTAGAAGATATCGATTTTGCTGATGACTTATGCCTAATGTCTCATAAACTAACAGATATGCAAGGAAAGGTAGATGAGCTCATCTTGGAAGGAAGCAAAGTAGGCCTGAAAGTTAATATTGAAAAGAAAAAGTAAATGAGGCTAAACCATGTAAACCAAGATCAACTAAAAGTCACGATAGGACAATTGAACAATTCTCCTATCTTGGCAGTATGGTTTCCAAAATAGGCGAGACAGATGAGGATGTAACAGAAAGGATAAGAAAGACAAAAAGGGCCTTAGCACAACTTGGACCAATATGGAGATCTCAGGAACTAAGAAGAAAAACCAAGTCAAGGATATTTGAGAGCAACATCAAATATGTGCTGCTGTACAGCTACCAGTCCTGGAAGATCACCGAGTCTGTTACACACTGAGCCCTTGATTGGAAGCCACAAGGAAGAAAAATACGTCGAAGACCAAGAGTTACGTGGAGAAGAACTGTGGAAAAGAAATAGAAAGAGAAGGCAAGAACTGGGGAGAAATCAAGCAAATGGCCCAGAATCGTGTCAGATGGAGATCTTTTGTTGCGGCCCTACATCCCCCAAGGGATTAAAGGAAATTAGTCAAGTAAGTCAATAAATGTTAAAATTGTAAATCACAGTCAGTTTTCTAGATGGATTTGAAAATGTAAGGAACAATCAACAAAAACTCCCAATAAACTATTCAGCCTTTTGTAAAATTATATACTATGTGTATAAGTACTTAATTTCATCCTGTACAAGACAGTCATGAAATGCAACTGATAAGGATTTTGACAATCCCCTTTGACACACAGATTTGTTTACCTACAGATTTGGCCACCATTAGTCACAGCAACAAAAATAACTAGCACATCAGGGATGTTCATTGACTGTATATGCACAATCTTACAGAAAACGATTTAGAGTGGACGATCATTCCTAAATTTAAATTAAAGACGCCCTTTGACGAAGAGGAGAAAGCCCTGAAAAATAACTACTTAACATCCCTACATTTTTTGAAATTGCGGGCAATGATAATGACAGAGCAATCTTGGCTACCAAAAAGACATATGACCTTAAACAAAAGACACTTAAGTGTGAATTTAATAACAACCATACACTCGTTCATCTACACTCATTCGCGCTTTATATTCGCCCATATCTTGACGATTGACTTCTTACTAATGAATAAACTCCATGTCAGAAAACAAGCCAAAAGCAGTGAGGAACATTATTATTAAAAAAGAATCAGTTAGATGACTGTCTCCTTTACATGTATATAAATGAAAAACTGGAAGAAGATCCTTTCAAAACTGCCAAACACCTGAATAACTTCTTTTCTAAAATTGCACTCAACATTAGAAGGAAACCGCATTCGAAACCTTAACATTTCTTATGACACCAACCAATATCACACCAACAAATGAAAAGAAGTCCTAGAAGTCATTCTATCACTCAAATCATAATTATTTTGTGGTATAGATGACATCCCACCAAAACTAGTTAAATATTGTGCAAAACAACTGGCATGTCCGCTTGTAAACATAATTAACAAGTTCTTAATCTACAGCCAATTTTCCCTTACGCTAAAACACTAAAAAAATTAACGAAAACACAAAAAACATTAAACAATAAGACCAGAAAACTTTTGCCCAAAATCACTTTTGTCCATTTTTTCAAAAATAATAGATGATAACAATGTTAAGAATGCTTCATTTCTTGTAAAATTGCAATCTTATCACTAAAAACCAACATGGCTTTCTCAAAGGGTGATCAACCATTACTTCAATAAACAGCTTATTTGAATTTGTGACTAACCAACTTGAAAATCACAATTACGTTTCAGCAGTACTATTAGATTACAACAAACCCTTTTACTGATTAGGGCATAATCTCTCTCTACAAAAATTATTGGGTAGCAAGTTATTTTGAGGGAAGGAAGCATATAGTAGAGTTAAAAAAGAAAATCAAGGGACGAATTCAAGATTTTAGGTCTAAAACACTGCCAATAAAAAGGGGAGTTCCATAGGAGTCAGTATTGGAGCCATTTTTAATTGTCTTGTAAACAAATAAACTTCCAGAGCTATTTATGAATCAGATTGTTATTCGGCCAATGTATGTTGACGAAACGACGCTGCTTTTAGCAACAACTCAGTACAAGAACTACAATCAAACATACCACATCCAACAATTCAAACACTCAATTACTGTCTACATAATGACCTAGACTTCAACCCCCCCCCCAAAAAAAAAGAAACAAAATAAACAAATTTTAGCAGAAGATATGACCTCTGTCCAGAAATACCTGACATCACAGTTCAACACCATACAACATTATTGAGAATCACCGTTGATGCTAATTTATCATGGACATCATATTGACACACTAACAAACAAACAAAAAACCCAAACTCTGGAATTTCAGTGCGAGGAATGAAAAGGATAAGTAGTCCAGAGATGGCTAAAAAAGCCTATTATGCATTTAATTAATTTCATATCAGGTATGGTGGCATTATGGCTTGGGGAGGGACATCTAGGGCTAATCTAAAGAAATTCTTACTCTACAGAAGAAAGCTACTACGTCACTTGCAGACCTTAATCCATTAGACAAATGCAAAGAGGCTTGTAAATCTCTTAGAATCCAAACTGTGACAGCTCTCTGCTCTCTGTATCTATGAAGTACAGTACATAGATAAAGAGAACCTTCCAAGAAGTCGAGATATTCACTACTACAAATCCCGAAGAATGGTAGACTATACATCCCTGTTCACCATACCACACAATATAGTAGGAAACTCACATACATGGGGAGTGAACTGTTGAACAATACCTCCAGCACTTAAAAGTAAACATGGGAAAAACTGAAAGAATGGTTGGTGCCCTGTTTACTCTATGAAGGAATACCTGGTCTCCGAGACAACTAACAGTTTTAAAGCAAGAAACTGAAGATGCTAAACTGTAATTATTAATTACGTAATTTTGGTTTGAAGCCTTTACAAATCATGATTATTTTGAAAATTACGATTTTTTATAATTACATAATTTACATGAGCAATATAAAAAGAATGGTTAAGAATTTTTTAATATTAGGAAGAATATGATAAAAGTCCCCTCCTTAACACATTCAATGCTGAAAGAGAACATAATTGCGCAACCCCCAGGCTGAGTACGAAACACTATCACATAGTACAGGCACCCCTCACACAAATATAGTGGTATCCGAAAACAAAGTACACCAAAACTGCCACAAGCGACAAGCAACACAACGTTCTTGTGCAATGGCTAGCCTCACCCTGAATAAATTCATTTCAAGGGCGGGCAGTGCATTGTTCCATGTGCACCGCCAGGCGCGCCATAGCAGCACTAAATTATCAATGTAGCCCGCACGGGAGTGTTAAGCAGCCTCTTTGACCCTTTAAGAAGTGATAACGTCTTGGAACCTCAAAAGATTTATGTCAAGGAGTAATTATTAATTCATGAAAAAAAATTGGCTTAAAGAAGTTAAAAATAATCATTTTTTGAAATTAAAAAGGAATGAGGTTTAAAATATGCTAAGATAAAATGAACAATTTTAAAAGATAAGAATTTGGTAAAGTTTGTTTTAATGTTTAAAAAGTCAAGCTACAATAGTCAATTCATTCAGCTCGATTTCACATGACAACATGGACTTTACATAATCGGTCATAGCTAGTTTGTAAATAAACAGCTTGACCTCTACACTGGCAGCTGAAGATTGGCATAGTAATTGTCTCCCCTTATCCTTCAGAAAGTGAACAATAAGGCTACACCCCCTCCATTTCAATTGTCGCTTATCACACTATCAGGGAGTCTACTAAATATTCCATATGAAATTCCCAACTTCTCCCCTACTTTTCCTGACTATTTGTACTAAAATTAGAATTAAAACTACCAACAAAACTATGCAAGAACCCTTCACTGGACTAGGGTTCCCAACAAGATCAAAAGTTAGATTTAAGGGAAACATAAATGTTTCTGAACATTACTGTACCACTGTACGTGTATGGGTTGGAGGGTGGGTCAATACTACTGTTTGTGTATATTCATTACCACTATACGTGTATGGGTGGGCGGGTGGGTCAATACTACTGTTCGTGTATGGGTGGGAGGGTGGGTCAATATTACTGTTCGTGTATATTCACCAATGCACGTGTATTCATCACCACTGTACGTGTATGGGTGAGTGGGTGGGTCAATACTACTGTTCGTGTATGGGTGGGAGGGTGGGTCAATACTACTGTTCGTGTATATTCAATACCACTATACGTGTATGGGTGGGTCAATATTACTGTTCGTGTATATTCACCAATGCACGTGTATATTCAATACCACTGTACGTGTATGGGTGGGCGGGTGGGTCAATACTACTGTACATGTACGGGTGGGCGTGTGGGTTAATACCACTGTAATGACTGAACCACTGTACGTGTATGGGTTGGAGGGTGGGTCAATACTACTGTTCGTGTATATTCAATACCACTGTACGTGTATGGGTGGGCGGGTGGGTCAATACTACTGTTCGTGTATGGGTGGGAGGGTGGGTCAATATTACTGTTCGTGTATATTCACCAACGCACGTGTACTCATCACCACTGTACGTGTATGGGTGAGTGGGCGGGTATTTGTTAATAATAGGCAGTATTTGTTTATAATTACTTAGGAGACTTTAATGACTCTTTATGACATACCAATCTTGTACATACAGAACTCAAGACAGGAGGTGGGCTATCCCATTACTATTCAATCGCATGTTAGAATATTGTATAATCAGAGAATGGGAAAAATCACACCTAAAAGGTATCATAATAGGAGCTAGAAGAACATAAAACTTAACTTCAGAGGCTTTGCTGATCATCTAGCGTTATTGGCAGATTGTATATCAAATACAAGGAGACAAATAATTAATCTTCAACAACTGGTAAACAAGATAGACTTAAAGATATCGTATGAACAAACCAAAATAATGCTAATAGATCCATTAGTAATAGAGAAAATGTCTGAAAGAGAAACAGTGCGTTTTGTGGAGTTGTATGAAGTGGAGGAGTGTCTTTGGAATGTTAGATCAAATAATTATAAGAATAAGGATGCTAGCGACGGTGCCATTGATCATATTGTAAAAAACCTAGACATATCTGGTTTCACAGCTGAGGACATGCTTACGAAAATAAATAGTATAATAATCTCTGAAACAGTAACTACACCTTTTCACAATATATCAGCCATCTTGTAAAATACTAGTCAGACAATGAAAATCACCCCGAGTTCGAGTAGAGATATTCGTGTCAACTCCACTAGGTCAAAGCGCAATTCAGACCAAGTTACAGAAACGATATTCGGTCCGAGCAAACTCGTATCGTGTTAACCCAGCTTAAGGCTAGTAGCAAAGTGTTCGCGTGTATAGATGATAGCTAGCCCTACTATACACTCTCCTTCTACTTCTTAACACATTAAATTATGTTTTATGAAATTATAGTGTAAATTAATGAAATAATTATAAATATTAAACGTTCCTAAACTTAAGTGCTCTTTTTGGTATCTATTATGATGTTTCGGAATATCATTGTTAATTAGAGGAAATTTTTCACCATATTGAATGAGTTAATAATCCTAAATGAAAGTTAACCATGTTCACATGTAACTCACAGTATCTGGCTCTCTTTGCTGCTCCATGAAGGCAGAAAACTCAACTAGACGAAGTTTGTGAGTGGCGATTGCTCGACCTTCCCACGGTGGAGGTGGTGGGGCTTGCAGGTCTCCACTAGCGACCACGGCCCCTGACACAGCTGTTGATGGCTTGCCTGGGTATCCTCCTTGTGAGAACGGTTTCACACTGCAACACAGTTCCTTGGTGAACAGCAATGGTTCATACAATAATAGTTCCTTTATATGAAAGTGGTAACAATTTACTTCAGATTAGAAGTATCTTATTGATTCCCTGTCCTATTTAACTTTGAACATTATCTGCATGTTTGGACGCGATTTTAATAAGAATTTATAACAACAGTGAGAAGGAAAATTTCTCACACCTCATGTAAACATTATTTCTCACTGTAATTTTAACAAAATAACTCACTAAACTAACAGCAGTTGATTTGAAAACACTTTTAACCCTTTACACTCGATTATTTTTTTACTTGTTTGCCCCCTCATATCGTAATATTATGACATATTTTTTGTAGTAAGAAGCGGTTCAGTATTTGTGAGGTTTATGCAATTATTAAAATGTTATAAAAAAATTAAAACTCTTAAATGTATATTTTATGTGATAGAATGGAAAGAAAACAAAAGTTAACTAAACAGTTTTTTTGTAATATGGTATGATATTGTTCAAATATTATATATCACCATCACCACAGTTTGGCCTACTTGTACAACTATGTCACTTTCTTAGATATTTTCTAATGCTGGAAGAATTATTTCATCATTACTAACACCTTCATCTTCACTTGATTCACCATATAATAAATCACGTTGTATTTACTTCAGCATCCGTAAGATTTAAACTACTATGAGCATTACATTAATGCTACATTTTTATTACATTAATGCTACATTACTACATTTTTACATTAATGTCAAGTGTCAACTAACAAAACATCGAACTGAAGGTTAGAATAAACAAGAAAGAATAACAATAACATCACGCGACATTCCACTTCCGATTATAGTTCATTTGTTTCCGGATGATAGCAGCACAAATTGGGAACATCGATAACCAAACAAAACTTGCTTCATTGCTGTGTCAGACGCCGTCCGGCATACGAGTGCAACGGCTAAATTACTATGTCGTACAACGTCCGACATACAAGTGGAAATGGTTAAAAATATGGCTAAAAATTCTATAATATTGTATTATTAATTAAGGCAGGATCAAGTTGGGATAGTTGTTATAATGTATGCCACACAGCAAGCAGCAGATGATAATACTGAGTAGAAAGGCGTTGATGGAGAAACCAAAAACAGCTGAAGTTTCAATGGCCAAGGAGGTAAAGGATAAGGTGTTACAGGAAGCAAGCGGTGTGATTGAACTACACCTAACTAGAGACATGAGGTGTCTATTGATAAGAGCCCCCAGCTGTTTCTGAATGGAGTCAATGCATATTTCATGTGGCCAACTCATGCATTTAACAAACTCTTGTTTACACGTTACCTTCATCATGAATCACTATTTGGTACCATTTATCAATGGAATTCACACAGTGACTCAACATTCCTTTTCCTGTTTGGAGTTATTTTCGTTCCATTTATTGCTGTCTGACTTCTAATTTATTTGAACTTGAAATTATTTCATTTTATTTCAAAAATACAAACATTAGGTTTATAAGATGCATGGTACAATGAATGATATGAAGTAATAAATTTGGGTTGAGAATTGTATATTTCAACCTCATTAGAGCCACTTTATCCTTAAAGTTATTTTTTTGTTAAGAACAATAAATTGCTTCTCTTTATTTATTTGTTAAAACCAAGCCACATACCCTTCTTTATAATTTGGAGATGACTATGACCATTATTGTACTGAATCGTTCATAAAATCACCTTACATAATAATCCTAGTATGAGTCTATCTGACAACTGCTTCAATTCCAATAGGCAAGATTACCTGGGAAATTCAAGGTGTATGGGCAGGACTATAGGGGAAATCTAAGGTGGATGGTGTACTTTATAAATACACAGGTGTATAAGTTTTGATTGAAAATATGTTATTCTTGAACAAAATAATAAAGAAATTATAGATTTAATACTTATTTAGCTGAGTAAATAAATAAACTTATACCATACAAACTGACAGAGAAACCCCAAATAAAAATGTTTATTGCTAACATTGTGTATGCTTGATGTTTTAAATATAAACAAATATTGCTAAGTAACTACTCACTCTTGTGACGTTCCAGGCTGCAGTCCGGGTTGCCAAAACTGTAACAAGCACAGACTGGGTAAGGATTTCGCAACACCATAAACTGTCAGAGTCAATAAAATATTTAACAAACTGAATAAGCATGCTTAACATTTACACTAAAAACTAACAACAGTTTCAGTGTCAATAAAACAGAAAATGACAGATTTTATTAAAATGTATTGAACAGATTGTCCCTTTCACACTCTTGCTATCATTCTTATATAAAATAAAATGTAATGTTTTGATTATGGTATATACAACATTTAAAAAATATAAAAACTATTAAAAAATATAGTTTTAGTGGAAGAGAACAAATAATCCTAACTCAAGTAAAGGCATTGTAAAAGTCTTCAATATTGAATTCTCGTGTTGTTTCTTAAAACCTTAACCAAGAAGCTCTATTTTGAGCCGAGTGATTTGTTTTGAGCATATTTTAAACATTCTATTGAACTAATTGTTACTGTTTGTAGCTAGCGGCCCCGATTTATGTACAGTGATTAATTTTCTGTGTGTTGTGGCAAGCACCCGGCAATATGTTCCAACTAAGGGCAGCAGCGAACGTGATAGCCCATATCAGTTTTGCATGACATTTAAAATTGCCAATGCCTTGCTAATTTATCTGGCTGTATCCAAATTCACCAATGGTTTAACGGTTGTTTCTAATATTCAAACTCACCACCTTTTAATTATCTATAGAATCTTGGGTCAAGCCAAATCAAAACTTCTATCCTGTGATCAGGTAGTGGATTAATTGTTTACTTGGAAAGGAATTTGCTAAATATACCAGCAGTTCTAAACTCCCAAGGATCTTGATATTTACTTAACTGATCAAAGATGTACTTCACAATAAACTTTATTTTTATTCTATTCTAAAACTGATTTACAACAGGCCTCATATAAATACATTTAGTACGTACTGCATTTAGTTTCATTTCTTCAGTTAGTGCGGAGGAACAAATCGTTACAATAATAAAACTTAAATATCCCTACTGGAACTCCTGTTTAAATATTTTAACAGATTTCTGTTCAATCAAATGTCTTACTGATTTTAAATTATAGAATGGCAAGATACATTTAAAATAAAAAGTATGCTACTATCAGTATTTTTAGGGCTTTTACAATACCAACTTGATAGATATCATCTTTACATTTTCTGGTAACATGTTAGGCCTAAATATTCTTGAAGTAATAAAATTAAAATGTTTTCTAGAATTGCACTAAATGGCTTTGGAACCATACAAATTTTTGTACTTCTCAGATTTTCTCTTTAAAAAAAATTCATAGCACGGAATACCTTAATGTTAATATAAAATAGCTTTAACACTTATATACACAAGTAAAACATTTAAAATATATATAACTTAAGGACGTAAATGGTTACATCCTTATACTCCACACTGCATTTACTTCCTTTTGACCAAAATTCAAAATAAGCATTATAAGATTCAGATTAACCCTATTTAAAATATATATAACTTAAGGACGTAAATGGTTACATCCTTATACTCCACACTGCATTTACTTCCTTTTGAACAAAATTCAAAATAAGCATTATAAGATTCAGATTAACCCTACAAACTCCATCAAAGCATTGATTGCATCCCAGTCCGAAATATCATCGACGCCTTAGGCGTTGAAGTTCAGCAGTCGTATTAATCGATCGCTTCTCGCTTATATACCTATTGTTAAACTTATTTACCAGTGCAAACAAAACCAAATGCAATATTCTATCATTCTGTACTCTTTGAAATTATCAAGAATAACATTAAAAACTTACTGAATTTGTATTCTTTGATGTCAGCTGATCACGCTGAACACTAGTGATGCATACGACTAGAAGTGTTGCAGCTGTATTATTATTTATATTTTTTTATTATTTTATTACTGTCTACGCCAGTGGCATTTTTAACATTGTATTTTGTTGAGGAACAACAGTCCAAACTCTTTGTCAAATTTAAATGGACCTCCCGGGATTTTAACCCATGAAACCTCTGCATATAAAGCAGAAGTGCTAACCGCTAGGCTAGCAAGAGGCCTAGTATTTATGTTTTCTAAAGCTTAAACATCTATATTGCATATCATTTCAAAGAGCATGAAATTGTGGTTATGCAAATATAAATGTTGTCATGAAGACATAATTTTACAATTATTATATATGAGGCAGAATGTAAAACATTACATTTAAAAAAAAAAACTTGTTTAATTTTTGTCATAATTTTTTTTAATTTTATACAAAATCAAAATGACTTGTATATGTGAGACGGAAAGTGAAAAGGGACCTCTTGTCGGCAATTATTGATTTTGAGTTATTGGTATTTTTAAATTAAGCATAAAATTATTGAAGAAGTTTGTGTAAATTTCACGTTTCTATGATTTTTTTTCTTTTAAGTAATAAACATTTAAAGTTTCACAAATTGTAAGCGGCATTTTGAGAAAAACAGGTTTTAAAACTTTAAACTCACATAGAACCCACATTTTTCACATTTAAGAAATATATCAAACATCTAAACAAAGCTATAAACTTCCTTATTCAGAATAACAGCCGTAGTTGTTAAAAACTTCAGCATAATTCAAGTTAGGCAACATTTGTCGCAGTTCTCTAAACCGACGACGCTAGAACTCAGGGGAGGCTAGTTTTTAGAGTAGTTTCCTTTCTAGTGTGTTTTTGAATAGAGACCTCTTGTCGGGCCTATATTATTTTGCCATAACGACAAGACGACCCTTTTCTCAGGCCAAACACTGATATCTAAATAAATTTTATTCGATGTTTTAATGCTTCGACTCGATTTTATAGCCAATACAGGCCTGTTCTATATAAACCAGAGTTTGATAATCGATAATTTTGAACAAAATCGGTAGTTTCATGAATACTCAACATTTTACTTTGACACCAAAAGAGTGTTCTAAATATTTTTAGTGATTATTTTCCTAAACGCTTACAAAACATTTACAAAATGGAGTTTTAGGGTTAATAAATTAAAATAAAATACAGAGTGGATAGCCAAACCTTAAAAGAAATTTGAAGATATTAAGATTGTATTTTTTAGTTACTTAAAGTAACTAAGTTTGACTGTTCCTCAGGAAGAGCTGTTTATTATTAGCCCAATAACCAGGACAACTAATGGACCCACAGCTTTACGTGGGATCCGAACCACATAGTATTGGTCTGATATTAACCTCTATAATAAACTAAGCAAGTCATACAAAGTTTTAGCTAATAAACTACTTATCTACAAATTGGCACCCACCTTTCTTTAGTGATACAGAATGCTATCCCCTGTTACATGCCTACATCACCCCGCTCTTTGGTGAACATAAAATTGAGTGGAAGAGAGGACTTTATAGTTTTAACCTCGCGCCTAATAAAGACGATTTTCATTTCATTTCAACTTCTATTCACAAATTTGAAATTGTTCGCCATTAGGGCCACATGGTTTTGCTAACAATTTTTGTCCACAAGACAATCCATCAATATCCCTATCAATATCACCGTTATGAATGACATCTTCAGTGCCTGCTGAGTGGGATAGCGTAGACATTCTAAATATTTTGGGGAGGGGGTTGCGGGAGGCTATCTACCTCACCATAGGACGGAAGTTGGTGAGTTTGGATATGGCCTGAATCTAGATTCTATACCTCAATAAAAATTGGTGAATTTGGATATTAGAAATGACCCTCGAACCATTGGTGAAATTGAATATGTCCGTTCATCTTATGCAGGGAGTTGGCTTAGAAAGTTTAAAATTTATAAGAAAATGAGCTAATATATTGAAGACCCACAGAAGGTACAAATAATTTTGAGGACTAAAATGAATAATTAATCAGTTAATATTAACAGTAATAACTGTAATGTAGTCTGCTTGAACAAACAGAACCAACTTAAACTAAACAAGACCCACATAAATGTAAGGGTGGGACAGGTGGCGGTTCTCACTGCTTTTATTCTGTCAAGGGAAAACTAAACTTATATATCTTGTTGACCAATCAAAATTATTAAGTCCAACAACTTTATAACTGTTTTAAAATACTTATAGGTATAACCTGCAATTTTGATTTAATAAGTAGGTACAGTATGGTCGCGGTAATCCGAATATTTGTTTGCAAGGGCCTATTCGGTCTATCAAATTGTTCGGACTATCAAGGTTTGAGAAAACAATAATAATTATTCTATAAAATCACCATTTAATGGAATTATTACTAAACTATAACATTTTATAAACATAATTTTATTTATTTATTTATTCATAAGATGCCGATCGTCAAGATATGGGCGAATATGGATTTCGAATGAGTGTGATGAGTGTATATGAGCGAATGTAGTCATTGTTACAAACTAAGGCCGACTATTCCTTAGAAAGTGTCATTAATTAATAGCCCAATGACAAATGAACAGCTGGTGGTTATCAGCTTATCCTTCTCAAAATAATAACAAGCTAGACAAGTACAGTAATGAAAAAATCCAACTAATTACATAAGTAGCCTATTTGTTAAAACTGCTGAGTTCAATTAAAAGAAAATGTTTATATTTTAAAATTCCTTTACATACATCAAGTAAAAATCTTTATATAATTATTAAAGTAATCTGTAATTTTAAAGTTGTCTGTTTATGTTTATTTAATATTCTGATGAATATTAGAACAACAGTACAGTTGGTCACTGTTACTATCCGTATCAAAAACTAACAAGTTGAGATGTGCAACGAAAAGAGCTGTTTGCAAGTCGCCGGGAGGGTCGTTCGGATTACTGCGTGATTCGGACTACCGTAAGTTCAGACTACCGCGACCCTTCTGTATTTCATAATGGATATTATAAAAATAACATAAGGTTCTGATATGTTCAATTGTTTTGTTAACCCTAAAGAATTTGTGTTCCAGCATGCAAATCAAACAGATCTAAGATAAGACATGACGAATACAAATGGAATATAAGCACACATATATTTATGTTTTAAAAAGGATTAGTACTTCATGATTATCTAGTTTATTTCTCTTAATTTATTTGGGATTAAGAATTTAAAAAAATAGTATGGCAGAAGACAACCAAAAACCTGTAATAGTGCAATTACATATAAATAAAAAACATGATTATATAAATGTTCCAATAGTAGCAACATTAGCAGGTGGGTTAGTAAGTGTGGTGGGTAAGCAGTGGTGGGTGGGTCTACTCACCGTGCCAGGGTATGAGACAGGCGATGCCAGGGCGAGAGACGCCAGGCCAGCTGCCGCAGCCTTGTTGTGTATTGCTGTGGCGCTGACAATCTGAGCTGACGACATAGATGACATTGTCTGCAGAGCCTTCTCCTTGGCAGCATGGTCCTGAGGCACCACCTACACACCCCACCACACTTACACCACACACCCACCGCTTTCACGTTAAAAGACAACCTACAAACTTAATTGAAACTGATTATAGTAACATCATATTCAGATTTCTGAAAGAACTGTCAACAGCATTCTGTTAGACGTTGTTTGCATCATCTTTAGAAAAAAGGTGTCGATGAAAATGTCTTGAAAATGTTGTGGAGTTGCTACTGATTATGTTATTTATAGTACTGTATATCATTGGTGGTTAGACGTTAGCCATGCAACACTACTGTGCATCCAATCTTTGCTGGGTCTTAATTCAAAAAGGTATTGAGACTATATATAAAAAAGTAGTCTTAAGGCAATACAGTTTCATAGACCCCTCGGCTTTGCTGGATAAAGAGCAAGCTTGGATAAAGAGTGGCCAATCGTTTCCAAAGTAAAACAACTTGCAAACCACGAACATCAGTGCTTTAAAAAGCTGTCAACTGAGATTTGAGGTTAGGTTATTGTTTTCAAAACAAGGCTACTTGCTTCATTGGTGTTCGCATAATTATTTATAAAGCGATAAGTAAAATGAATAAAGCGTAAGTAAAATGAACTACGAGTAAGTGTACTAGTAACTGAATCGGTGTCCATTTTGATGAACTCATTTTTTAATGTGTGTTTAAATTGAGAAAACTGAGTTGGTGCAAAACAGTAAACCCAACCACAATTACAATTTTCATGTTGAGTATGCACATAATCCTATATATTAAAACAATCGGGTCATTTAGTTCACTCACTTTCTAAACTTATTAATTGACCAATTTTGATGAATTTTTTTTATTCAAAAGATAACTTTGATTTCTAAGTCGTAACAAAGCTAAATTTTTGAAATTCCCATAGGTTTTTGTCCTACATGACGTCAAAGTTGCAATGTTATTCTTATGGAGCATTTAAACAAATGTTAAATAGTCCATTACATTTGAAATAGGCTTAGTAATAATATTGGTCTTTTTATAATTACAGTAAACCCTTGATTTAACAGAATATATGGGACAGGCTCTAGTCCGTTAAAGCCTATTGTCCGTTAAATCAGGGTGAACTCACCTCAAGCTGTTGCCACATGAGATTGCCACACTCTAATCAAAACTAACTGTGATGCTGCCAGATAATAGTTAACTATAAAATATACAAATAAAAATTGTATAAAGGTGATTAACTACACATTTTGTAACCTTAATTCTCTGATATATAGAATTTCAGATATTGTAATGCAGATGTAAGCTGTCCGTTAAATCCAAAGTATGTTAAATCGAGGGTTTACTAGTACACTATAAATAGAGAGCAAATCAAGTGCAGTGAGTGAGCTACTGTAAATGATTTGAAATAATATGATTTTACTTAATACAGTTTAATTACTAATATCTGAAGTCAAAATTTACATGCCGAGAATGGCACACAAAGCATAATGGGGTTTCCCCTAGTATTAATAATTATCAAAAATATAAATGGCTTACTCACCAGTGACAGTAAAAAGTTATGAAAAAATGTTTTGATAGGTTGCCAGCGTAGATTGGTTATATGAATGCATGTCAACATTATACATTTGTATTTATTTGGGAACACCTCCTTATAGGGCATAAATGGTTTTTAACTAAGAGATAGCCTACTGAATATGTTGATAATGCGTCCCTGATAAAGGGTATTCATTCACTATTCATTTCTAAGACGATTATAGAGATATGGGTGAATGAGTGTAGATGAGTAAGTGTAGTCATTGTTACTATCTGAGTTCGACTTAGGTCAAAATGGACTATTTATAAATAGCACAATAGCCAGGGCAACTATGGAAACTACAGCTTTACGTGGAATCCGAACCATGTAGTGTTGGTATGATTTTCAACTAACTGAAAAATCTAACACTCAGTTCTCTTCCTTAAACAACATCTGAACCTTGACTGTCATCCAACATGGACACCCCAAACTTTTCTAGCAGTGTTCATGTCGATGGCAACCATTCAGCGGATGCCGTGTCTGTATTAATTAAGAGGACCGAACATGGAATTTATCACCTAAAATCTCCCAAACACTTTGTCCCCAAGTAGCTGGATTACAGCACTGCGCCATCAGTGTATCATACTATCATAATACTGTATATGCTAAGTAGGTAAATGTATGCTAAAATAACCTAATTATTCAGTCAACTCCATATGAATTGAATTCACTGTATGATTCATTTCTAGCATCTATGAAGTTGAAAACAACAACTGTGATATTATGTTAACGGTTAAGGTTTTTTAACCCCTCAAATAAATTGTTCAAAGTAGTTTTGTAAGTTTGTATGTGGTTTTCCAATATAATTTAAAACATTCATGTGTAACATGTTTTTAAATAAAATCACATGACTTTCCGGAAATTTCTTTACATAACAAACTTGTTCCAATCAACGTAGAATAGCTTGGTGTTCCCTTATAATATTGTTGAAATCATTAATATATGGTAAATGACATTAATTATGAGCTGTTATGGCTGAGTTTCATGTACAACCTATATTTATTATCATGTACAGATTATATTTCTTGTTACTTTAACTCACAAAGTAATTGTTGTTATTAGATAAAATTCTCAATTAATGAATAACATTAATTTTGTTAATTACAATCAACACATCCATTTTGGGTACTCTCAACTTGAATTACTATTTAGCTAGGGCATCCATACTTGTATTTCCACCTAAAATTGTATAAAATGGATCTCCATTGTACAATTTTCATGAAATATAAACCATATTTCGAAAAGCAGTAGCTTCTACTATCTTTATTTTCACCCTAAACAATTTACTTGGCTTACTTACTAATTTGGATCACAATATTATTTACTTGAGAAAATGAAAATCAATATTAATATATACAATAACTAAAGTCTTCATTACTAGTAAGGCTTATGATTTGATTACTTATGACTAAGTACACGTGTGCTCAAGGCACGGAAGACCAAAATTAATTGTTATCTACTGTAGCTTATATTTATTACTAGAACTTTAATCCAAGTAATTCACTAACTTACTGGTCCCCGTTGCATGTCTATATAAAGAGAGAGATAAAACCAAATAAATTGAAAATAGTTTTAAGTTTATAATTACATAAACTATCTAAATTCTGATTTATATACTGAGAATATTTTTAATACACCAGAGTAAAAATCAAAGTATTTAATCTGGTCTGAAAATAATCTGAAGAAACTTTGGAAAAGGCACGAAAAAGTATGAAATAGTTTTCCAGTACATCTATACAAATATATGAAAATTCTTCCCCTATAGAAAAAATGACATTACAGAGGATCTAGCTCTGAAGATATTTCATTGAATACGTTTAAAATTTAGTTGAAAAAATATAATAGTACACTAATAGATAAAATAGTTTCCTTGTACAACTATAGAATACTAGCCGACAGCCCTTGCTTCGCTACTGTGTAGTTCCTTTGCTTACCCTTCCCTCGGTAGTTATCTCTAAACCATAACATCAATATAAAATCTTAGTCTGTTGCCGTTTTCCTAGATAGCAAAGTTTTATTGTCTAGACCCCTATAAGTTTACTTTACAAAGTAGTGAAATCATGTCACAGTTAATAGAAATGACCTCAAACATTTTACAAAGAAAACCAAATTAGCCAAGCTTATGTATCATGTTAATTATTTTTTGTATCAGCTTTTTGAAACAACTATTAATGAAAATTGTACCTTGTTTGGAACTGTAAATTCTAAATGTATCAATGTGTCAAGGTTGCTCAGATGGTTGACTCATAATCTATGAATGTCATAGTTCCCAGATATATCCTAAATACTGTCATATACTTGTGAATGTACTAATATGATAAATGTCCAACATACAAAATAAACATTTTTATTTACTTACAAAACAGCTGTGATTAATTTACTAAAATCAACCCAATGTTATCTTTACGAAACAATCTTTTAGGGACGGTTTCTACCCCTTAGGTGTATTTTATCAAGATTAAAGTACTTTAGTTTCCTATTTAGCTTACAACAAAAATGTGTGCCAAATTTCAGCTCTATAGGATTACGGGAAGTGGGAGAATTAGTGATGAGCAAGTGAGGGCTTTCTCTTTTATAAGTAGAGATATGACAATTCTCCTCCTAATAGGTAAAAATGATGACATCTATCTTGAAGAGTTAGTTGTCACTCAATATAAGTTTACGAAATGCAGATGAATAAATGTAATATACTGAGAGAATCAATATTCTTTATTCTGCAGTAGAACTGATGACGATGGTTAAAGAAGGCAAGCTGTGCAAATTTGCTCTCTACATGAGTGAAATGACATTTACTAACTATATGTAGGCAATGCTCGATGAGCAAAGCCAATTTGCCTAACAAGAAGATTTCTTGGTTATTTTAATATATTACTAGCCTTCCTATGGGGAAAAGAGATGTTATAACAAAACTGTTAATTATAAAACTGTTTTAGGCATTTATAATGTATTATTGAATACGACAGAAGGAAATGAAACTGTTGCAACCCCAGTTAAAATGGATGACAGGGAGCTTTTACGAGCCACTTTGGTCAGTTTTCAAAAAGCATAACAATCTACATTTGGCATGAACACTACTAGAGAATTGATAAATTACTATAAATATTTTCTGTTAAACTAAAGAAAGCTGTCACTATTTGACAACAAACTTTGTTTCAAGACCCGTTTCTTGTACAGTTTGAGCTAATTTCAGAAACATTAGTTTTTTTTGATATTTCTTACATTTGTAACTTGCTTTTGACATATTAAACTTGTAGATGTTATTTTTTTACATGATTTATTTGTTTTGGAGCAATAGAGATGTGTTAAAATTATGAGTAAACTGGAATTTCGTTAAGTCATAAAAATCATGAAAACTTTGGTTGCAGGCCCACGAAGTAAGCCTACCAAGAAAATTGAGCACAAAGAAAAGAGTTTTCAAAGATAAAATAATTTTAATTATGCATAAATTAATAACTAAAAATGAAATGTGCCATGCAGCCTATCTACAATAACCTAAGACTTACCACCTTGAGCTTAGCCTGGATCTCCCGTAGTTTGCGCCTGGCGAGCACTTGGATGTGAGAGCTTACTTGTTTTCTTGTTCTTGTTTTGCCTGTTCTCAGCTTGATATACCTTGCGATAAGTTCATTTCGACCTGCGACCAGATAACAACAATCTATGAAAAAACTGAATTGGTAAAAAATGTAAAGATCATTTTTAGAAGAGGACCCCCAATCCTGAACATTTTTCTATAGGAATAAGCCCCATGAATTGGAATAAAACAAAGCATAACTGTGATTCAGTTAATGTTATAATTAAGAAAGAAAAAGATACATTATGTTATTCTGGAGGCCAGAACAAGTTTATGTCGTGCCAGATTGCGTCGACCAAAACTGCGTCTTTGTTCCTCTGACGCACTCACATAGATATGAGTCTAGCACCTATCCCAACTTAACCTTTTCTAAAAAAGAGGTGGGGGTCATCTTCAGAAAAAGGATCCAAATGTAAAAGTAGTGTTAATGGTTTTATAAAGAATTTAACAGCTATAACCATATTATTCGCCATGAGGCATGCAATTTTCCTTATTGTACTACTGCAGTTGCAAATTAATAAAATGTTTAATTGATAACATTAAATAAAAAACCTTACGGTACAGTATGTACCATTACACCAATATTAACAACTCTACAGAGCTGTCAAGAAACACCCCAATTGACCTCTCTTAAAATTTATAATTTTAATATTAATAATTAATTTCATCGACCTCTTGTTGAGTACTTCTGGATAGGCTACATCAGTCACCAGATCTTGGAAGGGGTGATGGCAGATAAATAAATATTCATGTAATCGCTTTCTTTAGTCGTGATTCCAGCTCTATGTTTTTACAGTTTGTTAGAGATTATAGAGAAACATTGATTATAATATGATTATTAGACATTTTTTATTACTTTATGAAGAAGGATACCTGAAAAATGGGTACTAATGCATGGATCTGAATTGTCTAATTATATTCTTGTTGACTATGTAAATGGCACTGGGGTATGTTATCAACTAAGTATTCAAATGGACAAAAACGATCTGTCAAGCAGGAAGGTTTAAAGTCTGTAAAATATTGAACTTTTTCGATTAATTGGTTAAACAGAAGTGAAATTACTCTTCCACCTGGCTGGCTAGTTGGTTTATCCTTTCATTTAAAATGTTTATTTTAATTAATATTTTTTTAATACTCACTCTCTTATACTAGTTTTGGAATTGATAATTATATAAAATGTCTAATATAATCAAAATTATAAAATACTGTATCTATATATTATTTATCATCGAAACAGTATTACAATTAACGTATAATACTGGTTACAGTATTGACGTCACCGCCCAAGTACTAGCATATGAGATCAAAAGGGTCCTTGCACACAGACGGTGGCGGCAGGTTCGCCACTCAAGTTACTCATCGCTATCAATTAATTACATTGTTGTAGTCGCTGCCACTCATACAGTTTTTGTTGCTTTACACACAGAGCGGAAAAACTGCTGCCACCACCGGTGCCGGTATGACTCATGGACTTGGGGCTAATTTATTGTTCCTCAGAGAATGTTTCTTTACAGGCAGTGTTACATAGACCATTTGTTCAAGGATTTTTTTTTTTAAGTTTAGATTAGTAATTAGTGTGCACACACTACAATACAATCTAGTTATTCCGCTTTATCGATGCCAAGAGATTAGAAGAAAAATCTACTTCTACAAGTTAAACATGGTACAGTAAATTATTAGCACATATTTTTATTATTAATGTATTCAACATTTATGATTTTGTTTTAATTTTTAATGTGTTAGAAGTGCAAAAATTTAACAAGAAAATAGAAGAATTTAGACTGTCATCTACTCAACATTTGTTATTTGCAACATCATTTCTTTTTCTTACGTAAATATATTTCCATATGAAGCGACAAAATATGATAAAAGCTGTTGTGATCATAATAATTCTTATTTTTTGTCAATATGACCATTAGGTTTTTAAGACATTTTATTTAACATAATAACATACCTATCTTAATCCCAAATAATATTATTGAAGTAATCCAGCGTAAAAAAGGTTTGTATGTTAAAATCACACTTTTACAAAATATTACAGAGACAAATTATTATTGAAAAAATGTTGCAAAACAGAATTAGTATACAATATTGTTGTAGTTGTTATGTAACTGAAGAAAATAAATAGGATACACTGGTTATCATCGACGTGGTCACTACTGGGGAAGTCTGGGGTGTCCATGTTGGATGGTAGTCAAGGTTCAGGTGTTGTGCAGGGGAGAGAAATGAGAATCCAACGTAAGTTTGGGGTGTCCATGTTGAATGGTAGTGAAGGTTCAGATGTTGAGCAGGGAAGAGAAATGAGAATCCAACGAAAGTCTGTGGTGTCCATATTGGATGGTAGTAAAGGTTCAGATGTTGTGCAGAAAAGAGATATATGAGTATCCAACTTATCAGTTAGCTGAAAATCAGACCAATCAGACCAAACTATCTTTCATTAGTCATCAGTCGCAAGCTTAGAAAACTGTATTGTTCCCATAACAGTATCGTGGATGGCATCACTGTCTAACTAACTCACAAATTGCATTAATAAACACCTATCTTTCACTAGTCATCAGTCGCAAGCTTAGAAAACTGTATTGTTCCAACAACAGTATTGAGAATGGCATCACTGTCTAACTAACTCACAAATTGCATTAATAAACACCTATCTTTCATTAGTCATCAGTCGCAAGCTTAGAAAACCATATTGTTCCAACAACAGTATCGTGGATGGCATCACTGTCTAACTAACTCACAAATTGCAATAATAAACACCTATCTTTCATTAGTCATCAGTCGCAAGCTTAGAAAACTGTATTGTTCCCACAACAGTATCGTGGATGGCATCACTGTCTAACTAACTCACAAATTGCAATAATAAACACCTATCTTTCATTAGTCATCAGTCGCAAGCTTAGAAAACTGTATTGTTCCAACAACAGTATCGTGGATGGCATCACTGTCTAACTAACTCACAAATTGCATTAATTAGTCTATCTTTCATTAGTCTATCTATCTTTCATTAGTCTATCTATCTTTCATTAGTCATCAGTCGCAAACTTAGAAAACCATATTGTTCCAACAACAGTATCGTGCATGGCATCACTGTCTAACTAACTCACAAATTGCATTAATAAACACCTATCTTTCACTAGTCATCAGTCGCAAGCTTAGAAAACTGTACTGTTCCAACAACAGTATCGTGGCATCACTGTCTACCTAACTCACAAATTGCATTAATAAACACCTATCTTTCACTAGTCATCAGTCGCAAGCTTAGAAAACTGTATTGTTCCCACAACAGTATCGTGGATGGCATCACTGTCTAACTAACTCACAAATTGCATAAATAAACACCTATCTTTCATTAGTCATCAGTCGCAAGCTTAGAAAACCATATTGTTCCAACAACAGTATCGTGGATGGCATCACTGTCTAAATAACTCACAAATTGCATTAATAAACACCTATCTTTCATTAGTCATCAGTCGCAAGCTTAGAAAACCATATTGTTCCAACAACAGTATCGTGGATGGCATCACTGTCTAACTAACTCACAAATTGCATTAATAAACACCTATCTTTCATTAGTCATCAGTCGCAAGCTTAGAAAACTGTATTGTTCCCACAACAGTATCGTGGATGGCATCACTGTCTAACTAACTCACAAATTGCATTAATAAACACCTATCTTTCATTAGTCATCAGTCGCAAGCTTAGAAAACCATATTGTTCCAACAACAGTATCATGGATGGCATCACTGTCTAACTAACTCACAAATTGCATTAATAAACACCTATCTTTCATTAGTCATCAGTCGCAAGCTTAGAAAACCATATTGTTCCCACAACAGTATCGTGGATGGCATCACTGTCTAACTAACTCACAAATTGCATTAATAAACACCTATCTTTCATTAGTCATCAGTCGCAAGCTTAGAAAACCATATTGTTCCAAGAACAGTATCGTGGATGGCATCACTGTCTAGCTAACTCACAAATTGCATTAATAAACACCTATCTTTCACTAGTCATCAGTCGCAAGCTTAGAAAACTGTATTGTTCCAACAACAGTATCGTGGATGGCATCACTGTCTAGCTAACTCACAAATTGCATTAATAAACACCTATCTTTCACTAGTCATCAGTCGCAAGCTTAGAAAACCATATTGTTCCAACAACAGTATCATGGCATCACTGTCTAACTAACTCACAAATTGCATTAATAAACACCTATCTTTCATTAGTCATCAGTCGCAAGCTTAGAAAACCATATTGTTCCAACAACAGTATCGTGGATGGCATCACTGTCTAAGTAACTCACAAATTGCATTAATAAACACCTATCTTTCATTAGTCATCAGTCGCAAGCTTAGAAAACTGTATTGTTCCCACAACAGTATCGTGGATGGCATCACTGTCTAACTAACTCACAAATTGCATTATTTACGAAAGTTAAATTTAACAGGTTACCAACATAATTTAATGCTTTATTCAGCGTTCAATCACAAAAAACAGATCTCCAGTGGTCTATGAGTGGTAAAAACCTCCCGGTATGCAAGGACTCATTTGATCCCATACGCCAGTGCTTGGGCGGCGATGGCAAAACTGTCGCCGAAAAAAGTGGCGGACAGCGGCTGCTTATCGACCGCCGACGGCAAAATTGCCGTCATATCACGTTGCAGCCCTGTGTGTAAGCCCCCATTTAACTGAAAGACTTTTGAGACGACAGCGACGGAAATGTCGCCGCAACGGCAAAGACCGCCCTGTGTGTACCCGAACATTGGTTCCGTCGTCTGCAATTTACCTGTTTCCTGTTAAACTAAAAAGAGTGGGTTTCTGTCATATTTAGAGTCATGATTTTAAACTATTTAGTTTTCATTATCTTTATCTAATTTCCCCCGGTTGACTTAAATCTCCCCCGATCTAAGCTCGCGTAATCGTAGACAACATATTATGAACCTTTGTGTACATATACACCTTTATTGTTTATTGGGGTTTTTTATTCCTCTTAAAAAAAAAATTTTTTTTACTCGTGCTTTTCTGAAAATACCCTTTTATTTAATAGCATTACATTTCCAATTACATCAAATTTTAATACCAACCAATACAAAGTATATATAAACATAAACCATGGTATAAATTAATGCTTACAAAGCAAATCACATCAATCAATCACATTGTACTCCATCCCATCTACATTTATTACGAATGAGATAGACTCAATATGTCGACAAGAATACGAACGGTTATATTTTTTCCAGTTAAATGGTTAGTATTTAGTATAATATTTAATACCTGACATTAAATATAGTAGAATCATTAGTTAACTAGGCAAATTATGACAGTAGTATTAAATTACGAGGTCGTCTATGACGCAAGGGTTTGGTAATTATAGAAGGCGACAGCAGCGCGCCGTATTCGATCAACGTTGTGACAAACCTTCCTCAACTTATGACGATATCATTTTGTTAGTTGCGTCAAAGAACGGGGTTGGCTGGGTAGGTTGGGGTGTTATTACTTAAGCGAGGGAGTTGCTGTGGAAGGGGCGCGAAAATAAGTCCCTAGCAGCGGGCCGGGGCCAGAAACTATGCCAAGAATGTGCAATTAGTGCGCCGAGCGGGTGGGAAAGCGCGCTCAAGAAAATGAAAAGAAAGATGTGAGAACTCCTTCCACCCCCCTCATCATCCACCCTGCCTCGCTGAAACATATAGACGTCCCAGTAAAGGGTTCGTTTCCACTTCTCTTGGATCATTACAGGATGAACTCGCTCAATCGATACGTGAAAGCTCGCTTCCCTGTTGGTCTTCCCTCATGTTAGTTAACTGATCAGCTGCTAACGAGATATTACACAACCTTAAAATAACTTCACAGCTCAACTGACTGTCGATATGTGCATAACTGCTGATAGTATTAAAATAAAATGTTTATACACAGCGATAGATGAATACAAAAACAGCAAATCACAGATAAGTGCTGATAACTCCAGTAGATAAATTCTTGGTAAATCGAAAGAATAATTAGTACCAAATGACCTATAACTGACTAACTGTCTCTGAAAAAAAAAGTCAAATTGTATCAACTACTGGCAACACTTTCGTATTGATAAGTATGGAAGACTCTGGGTAGTAAATAACGAATAAACTACGATTTATATAAGCGAACTGAAACTGATTATATGATGTTAATAACAAACAATCTGTATCACAACTAAAAAAATTATAAAAAAACGAAAATTGACTTATATACTGATAGCAGAAACCGTAGATACGCTCTTGCCCAAACGTCCGTTGACCCTGTCCCAGGTCTATATCAACTGTAACTACTATATTAAACGAATGAAACCATGTGAAAAATGGAAGATAAATGAACAATAAACTATAGGTATACCGCTTGGAAAACGACCAACTGAACACACTGGGGTTGCACAGAGTAGTGGAAGTGAGACAGAGAACTACTCTTCCCCCACTGTGTAGTTACATTTAACAATTGGCATGAAAACCAAGATAACGGAAGGCCACGTGCTGGCGACGCAATAGCAAGCCCCTCCCATTACGACACACAAATTAATGACCATTGGTTGGTTTGATTAACGCCAACGAATCAAGCTTACAACGATGAAATAAATATTTAATAATAGCAGCAACGCAATTAATAATAATGTAAACAATAAATATATATTTTACAAACAAAAGTATAGTACAGTTCATCACAGTTATTACTTTTTTTGAACTAAACACTGTTGCGGAAGTTGAACACTTGAAGGTGGAAGTTAGTTTAGCCCGCGAAGTAAGGCAGCTCAGCGGTGGAAAGATTCCTCTTTGCTGCTGGAACTCCTATGTGCCCTAAATATATAACACGCATGTCGCTTACTGTCCGGCCCAATTTATAATCATATACGTATCGAACAGAACAAATAGAAACCATATTAGTTTTATAAATAACGTTCCTATAGGTAGACCTATTATGATTTATCACCTGTTATTTGCCTTACTGTCTGCGCAAAAATTATGTGCACCCGAGTTTGAAGGATGTTTTTTTGGGAACTAAGAGACCTACGAAAAATCTAATCACACCATTGTTTTCCTTGTTTCGTTGTGCGTTATGGCATATTCATTTAACTGTATTAAAATTTTTATTAATTTTTATTCTAGTTGGAACATAAAGAATACCGGATTTTAACTAGTTTTCACTGAACATAAAAATTGACACCAATATTACCAAAATACCAGTTAATATATCATATTTATATTTTAATACCTGGTTGGCAGGAATTCTTTCTGTAAGTTTTATGAATTTTAGAATTTTAACTTTTTGAGATAAAACGTTTTTGTCAACTCCCTGAAACACTGTTTTCTTGGCTTCTAGGGATCGTAAAATTGATTACATGGTCACGTTGTAATCCTTATGTATAGCTACAAAACACAACTTATATATGTGTAATTAAATCCAGTGGTTTTATATGAATTAAAATGAATTTAAATTTATCAATTTTAAATTATTTTTAAATTGATTAAATTCGATTTACAATTACCACATTTACTACAAGTTGAAATTCTAAAATTCAATAAACTGATCTCAAACATTCATATCAATCAGGTAATCCAACTAACTATAAACTAACTGGTTACTAAGTAATAACGATATGACTTTGATGTACAGTGGAAATTAGTTAAAATTCTGGTACTTTTCTTGTTCCAACTAGGATAAAAATTATTAAAACTTGTAATTAAATTTTAAAATGAATATGTATTAACATACAATGAAACGAGAAAAACAATGGCGTGATTACATTGTTCGTAGGTCTATTAGTTCCTAAGAAAACAACCTTCAAACTCGGTTGCACATAATTTCTGCACAAACAGTAGTTCGTATTTTATCTTATGTAGACAGACCCTAAAATACGTAAGAATTCAGTACTCAATCTTTATACCTCCCACCCATCCACACACGTACGCTCGTACAGTGGTGATGGCCTTCCTGCCTACCAATACACGCACAGAAGGCAGTAAACTTATCCATCTTCAATTTTGGCAGTGCACATACGTATTGCATTTTTAGAGTTTTCTATTTCTCCATTTTAAGATATCAATTCATCTGCGAAAAGTCATGTAATTATATCAAATGATATTTTGTATTTTATTAAGTCAAAATAATATCATGCATGTGGAAAAATTGATGTTTTACGGTCAAACCGTCGTTCTGATAGATCGTTTTTAGAGAAAAATACAAAATGGTAGCTAGCAGGATATTGAAAGTTTTTGGACCTATGTTTATAATCTTTTTTTAATTTTGAAGGAATCATATTCCTTAGTTTGAAAACAAAGTTTAGGGACATCATACACCTAAAAAAATTCATAATAGATTTGACAAAATAGGAAAAAAATGAATATTGTATTATAGTTTTAAATATTAAAAAACTGTATCCTAGTCTAGGCATATAGTTTACTCTATGCACATCACTAGTTACTATGCATTAATCAGACTGTGAATTAATGCTTTCCTGTTAAAAAGTCTGATCATGCTAGGTTTTTGCTATGCACACATTCATACACATACATTGGTACTGACCCACCCATACACATACATTGGTACTGACCCACCCTCCCAACCATACATCTACATTGGTACTGACCCACCCTCTCACCCACACACGTACATTGGTACTGACACACTTATACACATACATTGGTACTGACCCACCCTCCCACCCATACACGTACATTGGTACTGACACACTCACACAAATACATTGGTACTGACCCACCCTCCCAACCATACATCTACATTGGTACTGACACACATAAATTGGTACTGACCCACCCTCTCACCCATACACGTGCATTGGTACTGACACACTTATACACATACATTGGTACTGACCCACATACATTGGTACTGACCCACCCTCCCACCCATACACGTGCATTGGTAATGCATAAGATAACATCTTGCTTTATCTAATTATAGTCTAATCGAGCAAGTGAAGAAATATACTTTGTATACCAACTTCAGCCGTGTAACCGTCTTGCTTTTTGAGTCGTATTATACGTAGCACAATTATATCTACAACTAGGAGACACTCCTGCGCGCTTTGCGTGCCATCCCCAGCTCTCGCTGCGCTCGATACACCCCGGCATGTGATTTTTGATTAAAAATTGTAGTAGATTAACTGTATAACGTAAAATCATAATTTTAAATTTATTTACAGTATTTCACTCAAACTACTTGCGTTGCTACCTATTTATTAGTATAGCGTATTACCATTGAATTTATACACATTTTTGTAGTTGTATATAATCAAGGGTATTACTTAGCTTATTTCAGACGTGTTTATTTCATTTGTTTTTGTTTAGCAGCTGAATATTAAACTCTTAATGCATCAATAGAGTAATGTCAAATATACAAAATAAAAATGTTTATTTATTTACAAAACAGCCGATAATTTACTAAAATCAACCCAATGTTATTCTTACGGCAAAAATGAAATTTTGAGTCGCTGTTTGTAACCCTTAGGAATGGAATATCGAAAAATCCTTTCTTAGTGGGTCCCTTTGATGCTAAAGCTAAATTCCTTTAAAATTTCGTGTAAATCCGTTAGCTGGTTTTCGAGATTTCGTGATGAGTGAGAGAGTCAGTCAGTGGTATTTGACTTTTATGAATATATATAGATAAAAACAATACAAACTAAATAATATAGGAGTAGGTAGGTCAGGTGTTGGCAGTACTGTAATAGTGACATCAGGCCCATCTTGCATCCCTCCTCGCCGATTAAAGCCTTTGATAATCAAGAGCCACACAAAGCCGCATTCCTCGCTTTGTCCCCTACCCTTGCACGTCAGACCAGACTTAGAAATTAACTTTGGAGCATTTTTCCGCCGGGTGAATGTATAATGCCGACCGGCCATTATTATTTTCAACGCCAACTTTCTTTATCGCCCAACTTGCAGATGACAATTATTAGCCCCACCTCTCCAGCCGTCAACAACCCTTTCTTCTATTCACTCAACAGTTTTGAGAGCGCCCTTACTTTAAACCTTTAGCCTGTTTGATACGCTCGGCTTTCATTACTTGCTGCTTATATTTTATAATCTTATATTAATCCAAATAAATCATACGATAAATAAATAAATAAGTAGATCATTTTGCTGTTTACTATTGCTGTATTTAACTAAGAGCAAAGGAACCAAGACAACTGCAAAGTCAACTAACTCACCTTATTTTTGTTCAGTCTATCTATTAGTAAGATTATTTTACGCTTGGGCTGAATATCCGATCTACACTTTGCTACCTTACGCGTCCAACACAGCCTCGATGTAAACGAATGAGTTTACTTCATTAAGTCTTCTTATTTTTCTGCATGCTTTATTAGTGCTACAGTATTATTTTAGTAAGACATAAATAACACAGTTAATGTTTGCTCAAAGAAATTTTGTCTAGCGTTTGTCGTTTCCGATTTTGCAAGAGTTTACAAACAAAATAAATTTCTCATTAACTTGTTTGAATTATTAAATGAGAATTATACCAAACTAATCACAATGAATCAAACTGTCGTTCATCCACAAGAAATATTTTATTATTATTATTATTATTATTATTCTCGCTACAGTGACAGGTTAAAGACGACTCACGCGCAATTTCACTCATAAAACCCGTAATATTAAACACACAAATATCACTATAAAGAGCAAATTAGTTGAAGCAAAATCTCCAGCATAATTTTTTCTTAAAGAATACTATATGGTGGACACTATGCGATTAGTTTGAAAATTATTGATTATTTATTTTAAATTTGGCAGCAAATTAAAACTCAGAGTTTTGTCATTTCAGACCAGCGGCGCGTGGCTGTTCCGCCAGTACCAAAGTTATTTTATTCGGTCTATAAGTACATTACACGCACCTAACATGTTACAGCGTGTAAACAGACACGTGCTTTGAAACACCCCAATCTATGTAACTAGTTTACTGTAGTTTAGAGGAACAATGAAATTAAAAGGAGTATATTTTTATTACTAAACATTTAATTAATGCTTTGCGACAGTAACGTTAAGTATTGTGTGACATTATTCACCTGTTACTGGAAATTATAAAACTAGTGAACAAATTAAATTTATTTTAATTTGTTGTATTTAAAATACACAGAAGTTATAGCAGTGACAATGTAAACCGCTGTAACGCCAGTTATGGCTAAAGTGATTTGTAAGTGGCATCAGAACTGTTTTTCTTATTTTATACGAATTTTCGGTAACAGCTGATTCATGTTAGTTATATAATACAGTTGATTTTACACATACAGATAGATTGTTGATCCAATGTTTAATTTTGTGACTCAAATTATCACCGTTGGGGTCCAGTAGTGTAGTCCCATGTAAATGTAGTTCAGACCAGCTATGGTGGCAAAACGCACTAAGTAGTAGAGTTACAGGCACAGGTATTCCTTTGTTATGAATAAAATTATCTATTGCAGATACAGTATAATCAAGGATAAAACTTAATATGCCTGACACTAAAAAATTCATTAAATTTTCTGTTTAACGATCAAAACAAACGTACTATATTTTTATTTTGATATTTTAAAATATTATCAAAAGTCAATAAGATATTTCAAAAGTCAATTTACCATCAATCAGTAGTTAATTCCACTGAACTGCTAAAGCCAGAATGGGATAATTTCGTAATCCTACTAAACTGCGATAAGAATTTTGTATGAAATAAAAAAAAAGCCAGAATGGGATAATTTCGTAATCCTACTAAACTGCGATAAGAATTTTGTATGAAATAAAAAAAAAAAAAACTTTCGTGTAGACGTCTATAAGATGATATAAAATGATGTACGGATTTTCTGGAATATAATAAATAATTTGAGTGTGGGGAATCAATAGATTTGACGATCGGAATTCTCTGTTATCAATTTTTAAAACTAATTATCAGAAACGATTAACTCAAATTAATTGCGTGTCATATACAACTCATTTATGAAAAAAGACGTGAGACATGAAACCACGCATTCAAATACAATATCACTTTTTTAAGGTTATCAATGGTCTGAACACTCGTTAGTTTCTACCGACTACTTTTAAGTAAAAAATCCTTCTTTTTTATCCTTCTACTATATAGTTACTTAAAAAACAATTTAAGTAACTATATAGTAGAGACTTCGTGCGACTTGACCTAACCTAATCGGAACTACGCAGACCAAGACGAACTGGGTCGCACGTACTCAATATTTTGGTTTATTTTGTGAAAGACTTACAATTAAATATCACATAAAAACGTAAAATCTTAACATATCTAATCCAAAAACGATGTACACACTCGTGACGAAATCCCCGAAACCACAGATCAGATTTTGATGAAATTTGAAGGGAAGTTAGCTTTTGCATCATCACAGAGGGCCACTAGGAAAGGATTTCTCCTCAACGTTCCATAAGAGTAGCATTAGCATTTAATCATTTATTTCAAACAGCTAAAAAAAAATTCAAAAGCTTGGCTAATTTTGTTTTCATTGTGAAATTCTTAAGGTCACTTTGACAAACTAGGACATGATTGCACTACTTTGCATCCTCCTAAAGTAGACTTCTAGGGACTAGACTTTAAAATCTCGTTATCTACGGCAACGGTTGCTGGCTGAGCTTGTATATTGATGTGATGGTTTAGAGAGAACCACGGAGGCAAGGGTAAACAAGTGTAGAGATAGAGAACCAACCTGTAGCGAAGTAAGGGCTCCTACCTCATACTAACCTCTACAAATCTTGTTGAGGAAACTTTCTAAAGGGACTCACTTGCGCACTTACATCTCAGTAGCGATAATTACATACAGTCTTTCTATATGACTGTAGAAATAACACGGATTTAGAAACGAACTGGTTATTATTTCCTGCCAATTCCGAGTCCGCCAGTAGCAACTGATCAGTACTTAATAGATTAGATTACTTTAAAAGTAAGTTCAGCGCATCTCCACAAGGAAGATCACACAATGCAGTTGTGCAGGACATGGAGGGAAGAGTGGGGGCTCGCAGCTGCCTACACACACCCACCCATGTATAATTAATTAATCAACCTTGAGTACGTACGCACACGCACGCACCGTACCCCTCCCCGGGATGGAATCCAACGGTTATTGTCTTGTTGGGGAGAGTACCCCCATTGTCAAAGACTCTTTATTGAAATAAACACACAGCGTCAATCCCTTTGACCGACAATGTAACTATGACCAGAGAAAAATGGCAGCTTCTTTATAGTTCGTATTACAAATGCTAATATTAGGATTTAGTTTGTTACGTTAAACTGATATAAAAAATGAAGCTTAGGTATATTAATAAAAGTCCGCAATGGCCGACAACTACCACACGGCTGGACGGAGTTGTTGCTCGTGCGTGGACATGTGATTATTCCATTGAATCCCGACACCGTTAATTCGGCATTCGTTACTTTATATTTCCTACAGTACTTAAAATGTAGCTCATCTATCGCCTCGCAATGCTGGACCAACATCGGGGGGGGGGGGGATAGAGGCGAAATGTTTACGTCCGACAGGCCGGGAAGCGAGCCTGGAGCAGGCGAGTAACGTATCACTGGCTGGAAGTTGTTGCTGTCAGGATACTCGTGTAGTCATCAATGCGAGACTCGAGAGTTCCTAGGATCACACTATACTCAATTCCACGTTCACCGTGCAGTACGGAGCGCCCATACGCCATGTTATCCAAACGGCAGTCTCGTCATTACTAGCCGTCCAAAAAACATCAACTCTCGCGCAACGCTCCTTTATACACCGAATTAATTATTTTATTAATTATCTTTATTGTTACGTAGCCTACAGAAAGCAGAAAGTAGTAATATCTAGTTTGGCGCCTTCACGCGGGTCGCGAGGACAGTTGACGCAACCCACATAACAAAAAACTTTATATTTACAGTACAGGTAGTAGTTGACCATTTCCCGTAAAATCTGTACTGCACGGTGAACGTGGAATTGAGTATAGTGGAGAATGTAGAATAAACTAGGGATTCACGAACGACCGAGTCAAATGAACTAGTCAGCTTAGTGAACTAGATCGTTCAATATGATTTGGACTGGTTCAATTCAAAGTGAACAACAGAGCTGGGAAGTTAGCAATCACAGATGACGACCGAGTATTTACCAGTTGTGACCTAACCTAAAACTGCGTGAATGGAACAGAAGTGCTATTAGTTTCTGTATGACGTTAGAACGGGGACTGCGCGCGCACAGCTATAGTATACTGGATGAACGAGCGAATTACATAGAATGAACGAACTAAATAAAACGAAAGAACTAGATAAAACGAACGAACTAGACGAAACGAACGAACTAGACTAACGACGAATTGAATTGAACTATTAATAATCGTCATGTAGCCACATTAGACTGTCTATCTTTCAGTTTACTTTTTTAAATTGTTCTTTATGGCATTAATTGAATACAATTATCTTTAAAACACCAATTACGTGTCATTACTACCAATTACGTCGGCATTGGTGGCGCAGTGCTGTAACCCAGCTACTTGGGGACAAAGTGTTTGGGAGATTGTATGCGATAAGTTCCATGCTAGGTCCTCTTAATACCGACACGGCTTCGCTCAATGGTTACCATCGACGTGGACACTACTAGAGAAGTCTGGTGTGTCCATGTTGGATGGTAATCAAGGTTCAGATGTTGTGTAGGGAAGAGGACTGAGTGTCAGGCTTGTCAGTTAGCTGAAAATCAGACCAACACTACTACGTGGTTCGGATTCCACGTAAAACTTTAGTTCCCATGGTTGCCCTGACTATTGGGCTATTAATAAATAGTCCTTTCTGAGCTAAGTCGAACTCAGACAGTAACAATGACTACACTCGTTCATCTTGACTCATCACACTCATTCGAAATCTATATTCGCCCAAATCTTGACGATAGGCGTCTTAAGAATAAATAAATAAATTGATGGAATCAATATGCGTAATTATTTATTTATATCAATATCAGCACTTCAAACGATTTGGAGAAGGTTGGTTGAATAGATGTACAAATACAAGTAATTACAATTAAAGCTTGTGAAACAAATCTCATAACAAAACCGTAGTTAGATAACTCCAGCCTCGTCTGCACAAGTCGCATTCGTCTAGATGTTACACACACTTGACTCGTTACGTCCAAATCTCACAACAAAACCGTGGTTGGATAACTCCAGCGTAGTCTGCACAAGTCGCATTCGTCTAGTTGATACACACACTTGACTCGTTACGTCCAAATTTCATAACAAAACCGTAGTTAGATAACTCGAGCGTCGTTTGTACAAGTCGCATGCGTCTAGATGTTATACACACTTGACTCGTTACGTCCAAATCTCATAACAAAACCGTAGTTAGATAACTCCAGCGTCGTGTGTACAAGTCGCATGCGTCTAGTTGTTATACACACTTGACTCGTTAAGTCCAAATCTCATAACAAAACCGTAGTTAGATAACTCCAGCGTCGTTTGTACAAGTCGCATGCGTCTAGATGTTATACACACTTGACTCGTTAAGTCCAAATCTCATAACAAAACCGTAGTTAGATAACTCGAGCGTCGTTTGTACAAGTCGCATGCGTCTAGATGTTATACACACTTGACTCGTTAAGTCCAAATCTCATAACAAACCCGTAGTTAGATAACTCCAGCGTCGTGTGTACAAGTCGCATGCGTCTAGATGTTATACACACTTGACTCGTTACGTCCAAATCTCATAACAAAACCGTAGTTAGATAACTCCAGCGTCGTGTGTACAAGTCGCATGCGTCTAGATGTTATACACACTTGACTCGTTACGTCCAAATCTCATAACAAAACCGTAGTTAGCTAACTCCAGCGTCGTCTGTACAAGTCGCATGCGTCTAGTTGTTACACACACTTGACTCGTTACGTCATTTTGAACTAGATAGTTCATTCACCTAGTTCATGACATGTTAACGAGTCGGTCGTGAACCAGTCTTGCAAATGAACTACATTTACCCATCTTTACATTACAGTTGTGAGAAAAACGCAAAGATATATGCAACTTCGGCCTCAAAATTATCTATATATGTTTCTCGTAAAAGCCGAATTCGCCCACTGTCCGAAATTTTACCCACAATGCGTTGTGGGTAGTTCCATTTGTTCACAACACACGTTGTGGGTATATTGGTTTTGCACAATAGCCGAAATAAAGTTTATAGTTTTGATTCGTTTTGTTTTTTTTTATGTTGTTTTTTGTTATTTTAGATGGCCTGAGATTTTATTAACATTTTCTTTATTTTGGCAGTATTATATTCACCAAAATTACAATATTATAAAAAATTAAGTACTCAAATCAAAAGTACAGTAGGTATTAGGGAAAAATAAATTAATATCCTTAATATAATACTTATTGCTATACTTTCAATTTAGCTACTTATTAGGACAGTGAGAACTGTTATGGCATTTTGAGTTACATTTGATATAATTTTTCTAGCAATTTGAACAAGATTCACCAAAATGTTACACTATTATTAATTACACTATTATGTACACTAAGTACAAAAATCTTAAAAAGGTATTAGGAAAACAAATTAATATCCTTATTATAATAATTAATTATTGAAGATCACCATGGATTTTACAACCAACCCCTTCTTTTTGATTTTTCTTCGCCACACATGATTGACACAGATCTAGATTGTTTTCAGTTCAACCTCCGTAGCTTTTTCTCTTCTGTGGCCTAGTTTCTAACGAGCTGATTGCAAGGTATCGTACATTTCTTGTAAAGGACAATAGTATTTTATTTCTGCAGGGAAACCTTTAGTCTTTTGAATTAATCTCTCACAGTTCCCGATTTTAAGAACATAGAATCTTTTCAAGCGACAGTAATCCATCGCTTAGAGACTCTCCTCTTCCTTTCCTTCGCTATTTTCACTCAGTAAGCATTGACACATGTCATCGATTACTGTATATACTTGTCATCGTAGAAACAGGATTTCGGCTACTATGCAAAACCAAAATACTCACTGGCCAAGTTTGGGGTATTGAGCAAACAGTATTGCCCACAACGCGTTGTGGGTAAACATTTCGGCAGTGGGCGAATTCGGCTATTGCGAGTAACGTATAAACAGGATATTTCGGACCAATAGGCCATTGCTACTGAACAAACGAATTGAGAAGGAATATTTATTCCAACTGCAACCCTATTTCCGACCCAAGAATTTAAGGAAATTATTTACCCGCCCCAAAATGGCTCTTTTTGGGGTGGAGGGGTGCTGGTTTTGAAACATTTTCAAATTTAAACATAGGTTGTGTTATATTTATTTTATTTATTTATTTATTCATAAGACGCCGATCGTCAAGATATGGGCGAATATGGATTTCGAATGAGTGTGACGAGTGTTTGAGCGAATGTAGTCATTGTTACAAACTAAGGCCGACTATTCCTTAGAAAGTGTCATTAATTAATAGCCCAATGACAAATGAACAGCCGGTGATTATCAGCTGATCCTTCTCAAAATGTATTGACTCTGATTGGGATCGAACTGAGAACCTTTAGCACATGAAGCTGGGATTGAACCAACTACGCTACCGACCAATTACACCTCGTGCTAAGACTTTAAAAAACATTTTCATTTTTAAATACAACATTTTCAAATTACTCTTACCCTTAACAAATGTTTTGCGCATACACTTTTGCCATTAGGCTATTTATTACGGTTTTCAGATGACATATGAAAACCTAAGGAAACGGAAAAATATATCTTTTCATCTGCTATTTTAAAATCGTAATAAATAATTGCAATAATTTGGCGCAAAAAAATGTTTTATTTTAAGAGACCTTTAATTTGAAAAGCAACATAACAAATGTTGATGTAACAAACTGTTTACCGAATCCCATTTTCATAGTAAAAATAGTTTTCTGTCAACCGTTTTAAAACCAACAGAGATATTCCATATTAAAAACGTTTTATTTTTCAATACCCTTATTTTGATATGCAACAAGACATAGTTTCATACTTGTATTTTTAACTTTTAAAGTTTCCATTATTGTCTTTTTTTTTTTTTTTTTAACTTCGTAATTCTGACTTTTTTCACTTGACTGCCCATGCTACTATTTTCTGAAAGGTCATGTCATTAGTGGCATTGACCAATAATTTAAGATCTATTCGATCAACAGAAGAGTTACAATTACGTAAACTATACATTTTGGCCCACTAGAGATAGCAATAATTGACAATTTTTATATACAATTATAATGCTTTAACCTGTAATATGAAGTATTTACGACCTATGTTTACATTTGAACGCCCCCCCCCCCCTAAGTAACGGAGTTGAAAATAATTTCCTTGCATTCTTTGGGGTCGAAAATGTAGAGTTACAGAAGGAATATACATTCCATTTCAATTCGTTTGGTCGGTTTGGGCTTTATACAGTCTATAGAATATTCCCGAAAAAACACTGATTCATCTCAAAACCTATGGAACCACCAAACGGATTTACGCGATATTTAGGAGGAAAGTTAGTATAGATTCACTGGGAAAGAATTTCTACGACATTCCATTCCTAAGGAGTAGGGCAGACACTGTCCTCACAGTATAAAATTGTGATGTCCCTTCAAGATTCAACTTTCCCATAAGAATAACATTGCCATCAGTTTAATTGAATAATTTATTTCTAACAGCTGGCACATGAAATCATAAACACGACACAAACGTGAATGTAAATATATATATATATATATATATATATATATATATATATATATATATATGGGATTTTTAAATAGTTAGTTTGGACCTGCAAAAAGGAATAGGTGAATTTAAAAATATAATTAATAACAATTAATTTTACATCAAAACGTTGTCAGGAAGCAACGCAAGTCCAGTGAGCAACTGGAAATAAATCTACATATGATGATTTTACTTGATTAGTAACAATTATTCTAAATCCTACCTTAAATTGAATGTAGCCTATATGCTAACAACCCTGTTGCCAAGTTTACTCTTCGTTTTAGTATTTCTTTCAAGTAGCACGGGCCGTCAGCTGGTAATAAATAAAACCCATATTCCACCAAACGAAGTGGTGTGTATTTTCTCAGGTCCATTTGGCCATTGAATCTTTATTTTTTCTTATTTTCTTTTTTTTAGGGGGGATAAAAATTGTTTTGTCAAGAATAATTTGGTCGTAAAGTGGCGTGAAGTGTCCAGTGAGAAGTTGGCAGATCCATCACCGGGCACCATTACTGGGGCCATCTCACGGCTGGCCGGGCCCCCAGATTGCCGCATTCCACCCCCACATTGCACTGGCAATCACCATTTGCATTAAATCTTCACTTGGTCACTCCTTCGCACAACAAACAGTAATTGTTTACCTACTCGCACCTCGCACTGCCATCTCATAATTCGTGCATCGCTCGGTTTTAATCATCTAGATGGAATCCTGCGTGGACTTTATTCAGCTATTTGAAAAATGTAAGGCTGCTGGTGAAGTGTAAGGCTGGGCGAGACGGTGGCCGAGCGGTCTAAAGCGTCAAAACTTTGAGCTTGGATTAGAGATAGCGCTGGTTCCGGCCTATATTTGAAGATTTATCAGTAATATTCACCTTCTACTGTACTGGTTCGCCCCATACTCTGACTGAATAAGATCAATAGTCTATGAGAATTGGGCAGAGTACGGTTAAGAAGGAGATCGGCCTCTCCTTAGAAAAAAGTGTCCACCTTCGTTAAGGGCCGAAGTAACAAAGTCGAGTTAATTAAAAGAAACAATCGAGCATAAATGGGAAGAGTTCGTAAACATCCTTTAAATAAAATAAATGACAAGATAAGCATTATCATGATAAAACAAATTTAAAAATAATATGACAATATTGAAATGGAGCCACTGATTCTGATGTCTTTATAGCTGCAACGTCACAGAATCAAAAACAATAAGTCGAACATTTTGATTTGACAACTGTATTTTTAAAAGTAACTATTTGACTTGCAATGATGAATGATTAATTCAAGACAGTATACAGTGATAAATTGGTGGGTAGCGTAGTTGGTCAAAGCCCACATTCATCTTCTCAGTTCGATCCCAATCAGAGTCATAACAAATTTTGAAAAGTATCAGCTTATGTCCACCGGCTGTTCAATTGTTATTGGGCTATCAATAAATGACACTTCCTAAGGATCATTCGCTCATCTCCGCTCATCATACGAATTCATATTCGCCCTTTTCTTGACGATCGGCGTTTTAAAAATAAATAAATAAAAACTGATTTAATAAAGGATTACAAGTTTTTTTTTAGAGTTTATGTAACAATAACTCTAGATCTGATTCAATGCAGATATCAAATATTGCTCATTTGAACGAATTTGACATTAATGTAAATTTTAAATAGATTCTATTCAAACGTGAGAACTCAAGGGCCTGACTTGATGCATGGTCAGTAATTGATAAGAGTTGATACAAAAAAGATACCTTGTGGGCAGTTTTATTACTTAGTATTTTCAAGTTGTTTATAGTTTTTTGTAGTTACTACAAAACGTAGTAAGCAAATATTGTTACTACGTTTTGTAGTAACAATAGTTGCAGGCACATGACCCTCAACATGTTTCTGCATACGTTGTAGGTAAAATTTTGATACTGCTTCCATTCAGCAACATTTGTTTTGGGGGTTTAGACTGGGGTTGCCATACGTCCCGCTTTTCCGGGACTGTCACCGGTTTTGCTTTGAATGTCCCGGTGTCCCGAGGATACCTTTCGGGACACGTAAATGACCCTGTGTTTTGGTGAAACTGCCTAGGCCTACATTGACCGAAAGTAAAACTGAGGGAAACTGCATCGTGCGCTGTAGGTTAATAATGTATGTTGCGTTGAGGGTTGACATCTTGTGGTGTTTTAACAGACGCCAGCAACCACAAAGCTGAAAAAATACTTCCTCGTTCGATATTTTAAAGAGGGTAACGGCATTGCTAGCAAAGTAATCAAATTTGCTTCACTGAAAATTGAAACTTCGGACACTAGCCAGTTACTGCCTCACAAGCTTGGCCGAAGTAAACATCCCTTTGGATAAATGTTTATTGTTTTGTGGAGATTACACAAATACTAATTTTGGTGGTGTTAACCACAAAGGGGTGTTTAATTTCACAAACTTAAAGGTAGCATAGAAAGTGATATTGCATGTGTTTGGGTGTTCAGTACATATTTTGCACAACACAATTTAGAATTGTCATTTATTAAAATTTTTAGAAGTTTAAATAAGTCGTGGTAAGTCATGAACCGAAAGGTAATATGTCATATCCCCCTCCCCCCAATGGTATGTCTGATGTCCCGGGCTGGCACTTGGGTGATGGCAACCCTAGTTTAGACTCGTGTTAATAATTCAGTTTTCTTTTACGTATGTTGGTTAAGTTTTTACTTAGTCTTCTATGTTGTTGTTGGTTGACTATTATTATGTATTTGTCTTGACGGAAGATATCACTGTGATGTGTTTTTTGATTACGTCACGTGTCTCACGAGTGTTGAAAATATGCAAAAACTCCATAATATTAAGTGAGACGTTTTATAGCACAAACAAGATTATTTTTGTTATCCAGGAGCTAATTATCTGCGTGATTTAGGGTCCAAACCATGGATACACTGCACATGAGAGGTACCTAATGCATGTGCCATGACACAACAAATTACACGCAACATGTTTTGCGCAGATGTCTCCCAGCACAAATTTGTCCCAGAAATATTTTGAGTAACTTTTAGATTATTTTGACCTGCAAAAAGTAAGGGGACTTCAGAGGTACAATTTATAGAATTTACATTACACAAAGGTGAAAACACAACTGTGTGTGGAGTTGTGGAAATCAAATGCCGTACAGTGAAGACAATAGACATGTTAGCTGGCGCCATAGATTCACAACCTCTTAGGTTTGGGGCAGTAAGTACTAAAGGCCATACTAGGCAAACAACACGACAAATACCTGACATTACTGTAACAACACTTGCATTGTACGCCGCAGTACTTGTCTTCTGATCAAATTGGGTTACCAGCACCTCAGAATAATAAGTGTAAATAGGTGCTTTTGTTTACTTTACTACCTAACGGTTTCAACAAAAATATGATACTTCACGGCTCACGGTAAATTTTCCGAGCATACAAAAAGCGTATGGAAAAGTAATCCAAACTGCAAAGACGTACGGTGTCTCAAAAGCAGTGTTATCCTTTCAAAATGTTTTCAAAACTATGTGGGGGATAATTCATAATAAAAAAAAGAGTATAAACCTGTTGTAGTCAAAATTAGTGATATGCTTGCGGACAAATCAGGTAAAGTTCAGTGGATTATTTGCATCTGAAGCTTATAAACAAAGGCCTCGTTCGCGTCGTCCTTAGGATGATCCCACATGAAGGCATAGGGTCAATGGCTTTAGCACGGTTGAGAAAGAGCTTGAACGCATCATTCAGCAGCTCCTGGCCAAAAAGTATCGAGTGTCAATCCCCATCTATATTTACAGTAGTTATATCTGTCCACACCAGTTAGGAAGCGATTCAACAGTGTCCATTCCCTTCTAGGGGTTAATCCTACTACGGATCGATAATAAAGAACTTATTTCTTCCATCAAAACTGTTCCACGCTAGGACCCAGCTAGTATTGGACAAAAAATTTCGTGGGGCATTTGAGATCTTATTCAATTCTTTAGGTAGTGCCTCCTGACGTATTATCTATGAAGGAACTGTAATGCACAGAACCAGAAGCCAAAGTAGTTAGGTTGCCATGAGAGTACCACTTATATTTCTCATTACCCTATTAAGTTGAACATCAATCGCTTTAGTGTACGCTCTTTAGCCATACAGGAGCACTTCATTCAGCAGTGGAATAAACCAGCGATTAAGTAATTGTACGGAGAACGTATTCGTTGGATTCTCGAGTTGTTCCAGCAATATAATGCAATATATTTACCCTGATTTTAATTTTAGCTGCTGTTTTTTGGATTTTAAACGTCAACGATTTTAATTCCAAAAAAGAGTATCCACAGTAAATGTTTTCCCAGGTACTGTGGATACTCATTGCGATGGAGTTTGCACAATTTAGAAATATGTTCAATTTTCGATTAGCTCGTCGGTTACTTAGGTGGAAGCATTTCACTTCAGCTTTGATGGGTGGTTCCAGATTCCACTTAGGATTAATCTTACAGGTTCTAAAGTATTATTTGAGGGATGCTATATCTTTTATGAGTATTTCTTCAGTATCTCAGATGTCCTTGTGTTGATACAGTCTCCCTCCAGTCTGGTAGATATGGTTTTAGAGGGATTAGAATGTCAAAATTTCACTTTAAGTGTGTTTCTCGACCTGTCAAAAGCATTCGACTGTGTTAACCACAGAATACGGCTCGATAAACTGGAATATCATGGTATTCGAGCACTTACACTCAAATAGCAGGGCTCATTTCCAAATCACAGAATACAACAAGTTCAAATTTCAAATCAATTTTCTAATTCAATTGAACTGTGTGCTATGGAGTCCCTCAGGGATACATATTCTCTCGGTGCAGTCTTCTTTCTGATTTATGTCAATCGCTACAACATTGGATGATCGTGCAGTACGCTGATAAGACTCTCTGTTCCAGATCAAAGTTACATTTAAATCTGAAACTTTGAACTATTGTTGATCTTCACAATTACGTCCAAAATGTTAACAGCATCAATATAAACATACAATATTTAGAAATAAACAATTTTTAACTTTTTTTGCCCCCCACCGACTCACAGTGTGGTCCTGCAGTAATGCTCGCTGACCAAGATCAGTGTTACTTTACTACCTTGCTGGAAGAGCTCGATTTAACAAGACTCCCTGGAATACTACTGGATCGAAGATCGACATGAAACGATCAGATAAATTCTGAATGTTCCCAATTATTATCTTCAGGCAATTGTCTTGAGGTCTTTCTATCTTATGCTGCCCTATTAAGATAGAATAGTGCTTTAGGGAGCATGTGCAAACACACTTTATGAGAGCGTTCAGGCTTCTGAAAAACTGTTCGAATTATTGCTAGTTGTAACCCAGACAATCGCGTTGCCTTTAAACATTTCAACAGTTCCTTAGTCTATATACGATAATTTGGAAATACCGGCTTTGCAAGTCTAATGTGCCTTAGGCAAAGACATACACGAGTAAGAGACTAGGGTCAGATTAAACTACCGAGCTGGGAAACACAGAAAGGCTGTTTATGAACACCTGCTCTAATAAACTGCTGTTCACTATCAACAGATTACCAGCTTCAATAAAAGTGATCCAACGCCCAAGACGATAAAAACTCGTCTTAAACGATGTTAAGCGTTACAGCTATTCTCTATGTCGGCGAGCTTTTACGAGTAGACTAGAAACCACTTATTTGGGTGACTGACGCCGCATGAAGTGATTGAGTGGAATGAATGGAAATTTGTTGTATGTCTGAATGTGGAAACACTGTAGTGAGAATGCCTAATCTTTCAAATTAAAATTAACTTTGTACTTGATTTCATTTTGATTTGACTGGACTTTATCATAAGATACCACTACAATACATAAGTAGATTGTTTAGTCTTTAGAGCTGAAATTATGAATAAAAACTTTACTGATCACAAACAAATGTTAACATACTCACGCCTTTCAAGACAGTCTCTTATCATAAATCATTATAAATTATGTTAGCTAAGCGATTTTCTATGTTTCAATCTTTAAAAAATTCTACAATGAATACAACCTAAATGTGGATTGAGTTCATAGAGTTAGATGAATACAACCTGTTCATAGAGTTATATCAAGGTAACCTCAAGGAACGTGTCTGAAGCCAAGAGAATTAAACCTTTGCAAAAAAGACTAAAAATTGTAACACGTATATAAGATTATATGAATGGGAAAATGTACAGAATTTAAGAAAACCATTTTGAGGAAAGATTTGTGGTTCAATAATCTCCTATTGCTCTGATAGATCAGTTGTAGCTGATAAACGTGCCAGTGGGAGATGGTAATCTTCCATCACACGTCATAAAACCTATCACAATTTATGTTGACTATCCTATGAGGCGTCTTAGTTCCATGATGTTATTTAGAAAAATACAAAAGTAAATAGAGCGCTTATGTTTTTATGATATAATTGTATCAACTAACAACCAGAAAAATATATAAAATATTATAGAACATTTGACAATTACTATCCACATCTATGGCACGGTACAGCAGCCTTTTGTTTTTAGGTCAGGCACGGTATACAAGGGGTACCCGACAAAGGGCACGGTTACTGTATCAGCTGTTCAGTTGGTTTCGTTTTCACGTTGAACAATAGACGCTATTATTGTTCCAATGACTTGCAACACTTCTAGGGTTGCATTAAACACAATCCAGCGATAACATCACCCAAACACCTTCTTTGGACTTTGTCGGGACACACACATAGCAATTATCGATAAGGTAATTTATGCAACAAACACGACGAGTAGACTGGATTCATCGGTGTTTACATTTTCTCGCTATTGAGCTCAATGTCAATAAAGCGATCTAGTATCACTTATTACTTGCTAATTACTTGGATTACCGAAATAATTTAGTGTGAATATTATGTACGTTAACGTTTTCAGAACATGATTTTATTGTTTAACTAATAGTTCCTCCATGAATTAAACTACATTGATATCACTCTCTTTGTCACAGAGGTAACCAAGTGAGTTACAGCAAGGGAGGAGGGTAAATATTTTAATTGATATCTTTATCACTTTTGAGGGCTGATAAGAGATCAAGCACATTAATATCACTCTCTTTGTCACAGAGGTAACCAAGTGAGTTACAGCAAGGGAGAATGGTGAATATTTTAGTGGATATCTTTGTCACTTGTGACTGCTGAGGTAAGCAAATGAGCTACATACAGCAAGGACGATTGTGAACATTTCTTGCTGTAGCTCATTTGCTTACCTCAGCACTCATTAGTGACAAAGATATCCACTAAAATATTTACCAGCCTCCCTTGCTGTAACTCACTTGCTGGATTCTTTGTGGATTCTGTAACGAGTCATCAAATTAGTTTGTTGTCGTTCATTTTTCCTCTCAGCTTGACATGAATTATTTAATAATTACTGGGATAAACAAATAAAGAAAAATATATAGTAGTTGCTCCATAATACGTACAACAAAGACTTGCGATCTGAAATAATGTACAATGAGTTGAGCCTTGGCAGATATTTGCATGTGAGAAGTAAAAAAGCCCGATAAGTCTCCAAGGACTCCTATCCAGAAAGTCTGTCGCATATATTGAAGTGGGAGGGACGTCCTCTTATGTACAGCTAATTAGCACTAATCAATGCCTTAATCTTCTCACACCCTTCATTCTTCAATGCATAAGTAATAAATAACACGGGAAACAAAGAATTTGATAATTTAACACCAAAAAAGTGAAATTATTCCCAGTCATAAATATTGACACATTATAAAATACGTTAAACGTAAACTCTTTTGAGACAATGGTGCGGATATTTTCTGTTTTAAAATAATGAGTTTCTAATTTTCTATTTTCTGCAGAGTTATAAACTTATTCTTCGTAGTTAAAATACAGAAATTTCTTACAAACCGTGGGTGAAAAATGTGTTTGTTGTAAACTCAACAATTATTTTAACTTTTCTACTAGTTTAATTCAGTGTAAATATATTGTGTAACTCACCATACATCTTGCCCTCATCACTAAGGATGATCTTCCTTCGGCCGCATGGTGGGTAAATGGCCAGCGCCTCTTGGAAGCTCTGCTCGATGTCCGGGCTCCAGACGCCTTCGGCGTCCGCCGCTGCCATGTCCTTGTCATCGTCACAGTCACCTACGTCCAGCTGGTTCTTGGAGTCGGAGTCCGTGCCCGGCGGGCCGGAGCTGGCGGGGGTCCACGCCGAGGAAATGGTGCCTGCCGTCGAGAAACCTGTCAACACCGACATGTTGGTCAGCAACAGTGCTGATAACTGCAGATACAGTAACAGAACACCAGTTGGTTCCGCACTCACACAGAGGAGTAGGGCGTGCCATTTTAGGACTTATTGACAGTTCACGATATAATCACTTCTTTAAACAATTGAATGTGTGACTTGTACATTGAAACATGATCTCGAAGATGACCGTTTCTAGAACTGCTAAGTCACAGTCTGAGACAACCTAAAGTAGCAATGTCTTTTTACCGTTAGCGGGCCAAAAGATACTTCTCTATAATAACTGTACTGTTCGTGTTTATTAATATATTGAGTTATAGTGAACACTTTATGATTATGAAAAGTCCATTCTAGTAGACCATAAGTTGATATTTTGAGTTTTTAAACGTAAAATCGACAAGAATGACATTTAAAGTCTCACACAAAATTTAACCATGAACAAAGTATAGAAATACTAAATGTTCGTGACATAAAGGACTCACTGGGGTCTATCACACCCCATTTATATAAACCGCATAAATACTTTTTTGGGCATTTTACGCATTAAAAAATAAATTGGCTTCTCTGAATGTCAAACAATTGAATTAAACAAATTTAAATAATTGTTACAGCATTTTTTCACTTTTAAAACAGAAGACACGTATCGTAACAAAACATGCAGCTAGTCAGTAATAAGATCGTTAAAAAAGTATATACAAATTAAAATACTCATTTAAAAACAATTTTAAACTAGTATATAAAAGTCATATTTGTTACTAAATACAAAAACAAACAAATAACTACACACAAATATCTTACCCAGCGGGACAAAGTTCATAAAATATAAATTATTATAAACGAAAATGTTCTAGACATTTCTGCATAATTTCTATGTTTTCAAGTAGAATGTAGTCCCATTTCTTCAAGTAAAAGCTTAAATCATCATTATGTTCATGTTTTTGTATCTTAAAAAAACAATAAGAAAAGACACTTAAACTATAACCACTAGAATAAAAAAATGTAACATAAAAGATACACTGGAGTGTCAGACACCCCAAACAGAAAATAACGTTATTTTGTGACTCACAGAAAGCAGTACTAACACTGACAGTCTATGGTACCTGTAGGCAGTGGTGCTAACTGGATTTACATGGAAGGAATAAATCCCCTCTCAATGAATATTAGGGTAAAATGATAATTTTATGGGGTGTGTCAAACACCAGTGTGTCTTACTAGGGTTAATAATGACAACTCCAATTGCTACTGTGCGATCATTATTATGAATCGAATCGTTGAAATAGAAACCCATGTTTTTCGCCGAGAGAAACGTCCACATTAACAAATATATATGACAGGATTGTACAGCACAATCTGGTTTCAGTGCATAAACCTTGTTTGAGGTATTAATTGTGCTTTCCAATGAGTGAAATTATTATAAATGTTGGAATGAGATAAAAAAAACTCGGCATATAAAACTCGCGGGTTAAAAAACCAAAATATTGATTTAACTTGTAAATTTTAGACTAAATTTATAAAAATAAATTATTGTAAACAATCTAACGATCTTTTGGATTTTGTCTTGCCAATGAGTGTTGTACGTATTTCTATGATACATTTCTTTGTGTGCTTTGTATGCATGAGTATGTATTTTTTACAGAGTATGAGTATTGGTTATGCATTTGTATGCATAACCAATACTCATACTCGGCCATGAAATAATATTTTTGACTCTCTGGAGAACACCCCACTCAATAAACCCCTTTTCAATTTTCTTTGAATGAGACATCAATTTAAAAACGTATGGCTACAAAAATTAAACAAAAAAAGAATCATTTGTCTACACAGTATACAAGTTGTTACAATTGTAAATTCACTGATTCCCGCAGGTTTATCTTGACGGCGTGCCATAACGTTCTTGCTGAAGTGGTAATTTATTTTCTCAACGGCTGATTTTATTTATTAGAATGCTGATTAAGTATCTGGTGTCATATTGCTAGAAAAACGAATTAAGCGTTTCCCAAATACATCGTTAAATGTTGACATTATAATTGTTAGCCTAATTGAGCAAACTGTTACGAAGTAAGTACAGCTTCGTTATTTCTTAGGGTGGATAGACTACATTCAGTGAATTTTAGTTGAATCGCTAAAAGACAAGACAGGAAGATTAGTTATACTAATGAAATAGTGTACCTTAGCGCGGCCGCTGGTTTGCTTTCTCTCTTTTCTCATGGCAATTATTAGCTATCTTCCGTCTCACTCTAAGCTGCCGCGCAACAAGCTCAACCTAGCGGCGGCCACGCTAAGATAGCACAGTTATAAAAAAGTGGTCTGACTTTTTAACGTTGCTATTTCGCTCCTTATAGATGTGTATTCATTGATCATACAAAGGGATTTTGAACGTGATCTCTGTTGCTACAAGCAACGTAGTTTCATTTTTATATAAAACAAATAATAATAAATCAGAAAATTGTGTTGTAATGGGATAATAATTTAAAATGTAACTTATGTCCAATTACATTTATAACTTTATTGCGTGAAATGTCAACGTCAGTTTAAAGGAATTACGGTAACATAAAAAAAATCAATTAAGTAAGTGTCTACGGTAAGGTAGACCAATTAAGTAAGTGTCTACGGTAAGGTAGACCAATTAAGTAAGTGTCTACGGTAAGGTAGACCAATTAAGTAAGTGTCTACGGTAAGGTAGACCAATTAAGTAAGTGTCTACGGTAAGGTAGACCAATTAAGTAAGTGTCTACGTTAAGGTAGACCAATTAAGTAAGTGTCTACGGTAAGGTAGACCAATTAAGTAAGTGTCTACGGTAAGGTAGACCAATTGTGTTTGAATAACGTGAAGGTAATTTTATATCATTGAATGAAAAATAAAACTGCTACTCTTTCTCTACAAAATATCAACGTCTGTTCACTCGAATGACGAGAAACTAAAATAATGGCTACGTTTGTGTCTATAAGGTAGCGTACACAAACACAAATAGGTTGGACAACAATATCACAGGACTTCGCTACTCAAATATTACTTTCTGTTACACGGAGACATTCCCTTTGTCTCTTCCCTTTATTTGTTACGCTTGTTGTTCCTGAAAAGGAGAAGCACGATATTTGTGTTGGCTTATATATTGTCTGTGATTAATGTTTGACCTTTACAAGTTTGACTGAATAAAAATATTGCTTGAAAACTCAATAACTAAACGAGTCCATTCATATTTTTCAAGCACGTTTGAGCTGGGAGTCAGATTAAAAGTGTATTCGTCAAAATACGAATATAACTAAATAAATCTTGTACTAGGCAGCGCAGTGAAAGGTTTAGCGCATACTTTATCGACAAGGCGAAAACAACTTTAATTAGCTATATATATATATATATATATATATATATATATATATATATATATATATATATATATATATATATATATATATATACCGATAGCTAAATCCACACTTCAACATTCAATGCAACATGTATAAATGTGTGCATTGTTGAATGCGCCTAGACGCATGCCCTTTCTAGTCCACATTACATGCCTGACTTCAGCGCGTTAAAAATGGAATTAAGTGACGCAGTTTTGTCGGGACGTTTCCTAAGTGTAGATAAAATAGGGGTGATGAAGTTGGATACAAAACTATTTTTAAACTCTTCATATTATTTTTTAAATCAAACTATAACAACAGTAGATCAAATACTCCAAACATGGCTCTCTGAACGAAAGATATGCTATATTCTGGAACTCTTAGATCAATAGCCTCACTAGTGTGGCCATCCACATGACCAGACCCATGTGCCTCCTAGCTTCTGATACAACACAGTTTAAACGTGTTTAGAAAATACCAACTTGGAATTATGGGATGCCAAGATCGCGGACATTACGCTCCCTTTGGATTCTGCAACAACTAACGTAATAAAAGAACAATGATGCATTAATTTTACGAGTGAACGAAACCACCACTGTTTTGCTAAGGTTCTGCCGGCATGTAACTGTCTTTAGCCTACCACACAGCCGAATCGATACAAGATTGGAGAGCCATATGGGCTCTTGTACAAGCGATCTCTATACATATTTTAAAATCATCGGTATAGAGCTGAACTACACAGTTAAGGACAGTAATAACTCATTAATAAATAACAAGTAACACAAAGGTCCCCAGTTAGACTCTTGAGGTAATCCTATACTGGCAACAAAGTTCTCTAAATCTACACCACCAAAACTTACTTTAAATGTCTTATTCAAGACGTAAGATTTTATCTAATATCTATATCCACTCAATGAGGTCCGGGTAGAATCCAAAGGCTCCTTAAAATACATGGTGGGAAATCTGGTCAAACGAACTCTAAAATCACAATAAATGGTATCAACCATCGATCGACGCCCAAATCACAGGATCAGTATCTGCAAGAAACGAGGACAAGTTCGTTACAGTTGAACGATCTTTGACAGTTGAACAGATGGTGAGAAGGAATAAGGTGGCAGACTCGCTTGTAAAACTAAACCTTACAAACTTTTTATACCTTAAATAAACACAAAGAGCATATTTTGGTAAAAACTAGAGAGATTCCATGGTCCTATTTTAGGAATCGGTGTTACTACTGCTGTCTTCCAGACGAAGGAATCACGCCCCTTATTGAACTTCAGTTGTATAACAAGGCAAACACAGACAAAATGATCTCAGACACCCCTTTGATTACAAATGATGGAATATTATCAATACTAGACGCAATATAATTTCAAGAAAACAAACAGTCCAAGCCGCCAGGTGCACATACTTCAACCATACACTCTCAGAGAAACATACCACATCGGGTCTCCTAAATGAGATCAAGTCTTAGCTGACAGCAAGCAGAACACCGCCCTCTATGATGCAATTGATATTATACTTTCTGTAATTTATTGTTTACAGCTCTGTAAAAAATACATTTGTGTGTAATAAAAGAGGTTAAAACATGGTAGGATAAAAGACAAGTTTCTGTAAGAGCGATAATGCTGGAGCTAGTAGCATCAGGGATAACAAAATCTCATTGGACTGATTTCGGATTCCACAGACATTTTGATATATTACAGCGAAGAATCATTGCGTACCTGTGATTGAAGATTCCTCCGATTGCTCAATGGACCCGAAAATGTGTTTTTTTGTGAAGCATGCTCTGAAATCGACACATTAGAAGGTCACCAAACCAAACCTCGGGTTTACTACTGACTTTTCAAATAATCTGTTACATGGAATAATTATTTGAATCTATGAGCTCTGGTTTTTAGAATAGCCTAGATGAAATACGAAAGTCGCTAACTTGTAATTTTAGGTAATACTAGGCTCAAACCTAGAAGTAAACAAAACCTTTTCTTTATTGATAGAAAAGGAGTCTTTTCCATTGCCACTACCCATAAGCAGCTTGGATATCCTATGCCCTATCAGGTGTTCTTCATTAAGATGATCTTTAGGCCGTTTACTAGGACGGCATATATTAACTACAGTGGTCCATGAGGGAGGACCACTGCATCGTTGATGGCACACTTCTCCAACTGGGCGCAATAACGGACAGTGACAAATAAGTAGCGGATCTCTCTCTCTCTCTCTCTCTCTCTCTCTCTCTCTCTCTCTCTCTCTCTCTCTCTCTCTCTCTCTCTCTCTCTCTCTCTCTCTCTCTCTCTCTCTCTCTCTCTCTCTCTCTCTCTCTCTCTCTCTCTCTCTCTCTCTCTCTCTCTCTCTCTCTCTCTCTCTCTCTCTCTCTCTCTCTCTCTCTCTCTCTCTCTCTCTCTCTCTCTCTCTCTCTCTCTCTCTCTCTCTCTCTCTCTCTCTCTCTCTCTCTCTCTCTCTCTCTCTCTCTCTCTCTCTCTCTCTCTCTCTCTCTCTCTCTCTCTCTCTCTCTCTCTCTCTCTCTCTCTCTCTCTCTCTCTCTCTCTCTCTCTCTCTCTCTCTCTCTCTCTCTCTCTCTCTCTCTCTCTCTCTCTCTCTCTCTCTCTCTCTCTCTCTCTCTCTCTCTCTCTCTCTCTCTCTCTCTCTCTCTCTCTCTCTCTCTCTCTCTCTCTCTCTCTCTCTCTCTCTCTCTCTCTCTCTCTCTCTCTCTCTCTCTCTCTCTCTCTCTCTCTCTCTCTCTCTCTCTCTCTCTCTCTCTCTCTTCTCTCTCTCTCTCTCTCTCTCTCTCTCTCTCTCTCTCTCTCTCTCTCTCTCTCTCTCTCTCTCTCTCTCTCTCTCTCTCTCTCTCTCTCTCTCTCTCTCTCTCTCTCTCTCTCTCTCTCTCTCTCTCTCTCTCTCTCTCTCTCTCTCTCTCTCTCTCTCTCTCTCTCTCTCTCTCTCTCTCTCTCTCTCTCTCTCTCTCTCTCTCTCTCTCTCTCTCTCTCTCTCTCTCTCTCTCTCTCTCTCTCTCTCTCTCTCTCTCTCTCTCTCTCTCTCTCTCTCTCTCTCTCTCTCTCTCTCTCTCTCTCTCTCTCTCTCTCTCTCTCTCTCTCTCTCTCTCTCTCTCTCTCTCTCTCTCTCTCTCTCTCTCTCTCTCTCTCTCTCTCTCTCTCTCTCTCTCTCTCTCTCTCTCTCTCTCTCTCTCTCTCTCTCTCTCTCTCTCTCTCTCTCTCTCTCTCTCTCTCTCTCTCTCTCTCTCTCTCTCTCTCTCTCTCTCTCTCTCTCTCTCTCTCTCTCTCTCTCTCTCTCTCTCTCTCTCTCTCTCTCTCTCTCTCTCTCTCTCTCTCTCTCTCTCTCTCTCTCTCTCTCTCTCTCTCTCTCTCTCTCTCTCTCTCTCTCTCTCTCTCTCTCTCTCTCTCTCTCTCTCTCTCTCTCTCTCTCTCTCTCTCTCTCTCTCTCTCTCTCTCTCTCTCTCTCTCTCTCTCTCTCTCTCTCTCTCTCTCTCTCTCTCTCTCTCTCTCTCTCTCTCTCTCTCTCTCTCTCTCTCTCTCTCTCTCTCTCTCTCTCTCTCTCTCTCTCTCTCTCTCTCTCTCTCTCTCTCTCTCTCTCTCTCTCTCTCTCTCTCTCTCTCTCTCTCTCTCTCTCTCTCTCTCTCTCTCTCTCTCTCTCTCTCTCTCTCTCTCTCTCTCTCTCTCTCTCTCTCTCTCTCTCTCTCTCTCTCTCTCTCTCTCTCTCTCTCTCTCTCTCTCTCTCTCTCTCTCTCTCTCTCTCTCTCTCTCTCTCCCTCTCTCTCCCTCTCTCTCTCTCCCTCCCTCCCTCCCTCCCTCCCTCCCTCCCTCCCTCCCTCCCTCCCTCCCTCCCTCCCTCCCTCCCTCCCTCCCTCTCTCTCTCTCTCTCTCTCTCTCTCTCTCTCTCTCTCTCTCTCTCTCTCTCTCTCTCACTCACTCACTCACTCACTCACTCACTCACTCACTCACTCGCTCGCTCGCTCGCTCACTCACTCACTCACTCACTCACTCACTCACTCACTCACTCGGCTCGATTGGTTACTGCTAATCTTAACATCTTAACGGGAGGCTCTAGAGTTACCGCCTGTCGTCCGACAATATTCTTCCGTACAGTCTTTGCAGACATTTAAACAAGGTCATCGGCGGATGTTGCTGCGTTGAATAGTTATGATCATATACCAAGGGTTTTAGATATTTCAAATATACAAATGTATAAGGGGCCACGCTGGCCCCTGTCATATTCCGTCTCAACCTAGGCTACCGGCAATCTTAGCGGCGGCCACTCAAACTGGAAAAAACTAGAAAATATTACTCTAAATTTAATACATTGATTTATCGCTTCTTAGAGATGTGTATTCATTGGTCAAATCTTCCGCTTCAATTTAAATATCTTTTAAAATGTGTTAAATATTGATTTATTTATATAACTCATTACAATTAATTTATAAGCCTACATACCGTACAAAAACCCCATGAAAATGTACAAATTACGTACTTCGTAAATGAAGGCTTTATTCGTCACAAAGTAGAGTGTAAAAGTGTCGGCATTTTAGTGGTAGCCTGGAGGACTGTACGAACTGTTTGTAAACAGAGGCTGCCCAGGGGCCGCGGTCAGTGGTCTCTGGTAAAACGTCAGCCAGCGCACCCACTGTCGTGTCGTCACGCATGTAGAGGTCCTCTTGACTGACAATCGTCGCGTAGTGTCGGCATGTTAGTGGTAGCCTGGAAGACGGTATGAACTGTTTGTAAACAGAGGCTGCCCAGAGCCCGAGGTCAGTGGTCTCTGGTAAAACGTCAGCCAGCGCACCCACTGTCGTGTTGTGTCACGCATGTAGAGATCCTCTTCACTGACAATCGTCGCGTAGTGTCGGCATGTTAGTGGTTGCCTGGAGGACGGTACGAACTGTTTGTAAGCAGAGGCTGCCCAGAGGCCAAGGTCAGTGGCGCCTGGTATAACGTCAGCCGGCGCACCCACTGCCGTGCCGTCACGCATGTAGAGGTCCTCTTGACTGTCATTCGTGGCAGTTAAGTGTCTGCATGTTAGTGGTAGCCTGGAAGACGGTATGAACTGTTTGTAAGCAAAGGCTGCCCAGAGGCCAAGGTCAGTGGCCCCTGGTATAACGTCAGCAGGCCTACCCACTGCCGTGTCATCACGCATGTAGAGGTCCTCTTCACTGTCATTCGTGGCAGTTAAGTGTCTGCATGTTAGTGGTAGCCTGGAAGACGGTATGAACTGTTTGTAAGCAGAGGCTGCCCAGAGGCCAAGGTCAGTGGCCCCTGGTATAACGTCAGCAGGCCTACCCACTGCCGTGTCATCACGCATGTAGAGGTCCTCTTCACTGTCATTCGTCGCGTAGTGTCGGCATGTTAGTGGTAACCTGGAGGACGGTACGAATTGTTTGTAAACAGAGGCTGCCCAGAGGCCGAGGTCAGTGGCCCCTAGTATAACGTCAGCAGGCGCACCCACTGCCGTGTCATCACGCATGTAGATCTCCTCTTCACTGTCATTCGTCGCGTAGTGTCGGCATGTTAGTGATAACCTGGAGGACGGTACGAATTGTTTGTAAACAGAGGCTGCCCAGAGGCCGAGGTCAGTGGCCCCTAGTATAACGTCAGCCAGCGCACCCACTGGCGTGTCGTGTCACGCATGTAGAGGTCCTCTTCACTGTTATTCGTCACGAAGTGTCGGCATGTTAGTGGTACGAACTGTTTGTAAACAGAGGCTGTCCAGGGGCCGAGGTCAGTGGCCTCTGGCATAACGTCAGCCAGCGCACCCACTGCCGTGTCGTGTCACGCATATAGAAATCCTCTTCACTGTCGTTCGTCGAGTAGTGTCGGCATGTTAGTGGTAGCCTGGAGGACGGTACGAACTGATTGTAAACAGAGGCCGTGGTCAGTGACCCCTGGTATAACGTCAGCCGGCGCACCCACTGCCGTGTCGTGTCACGCATGTAGAAATGCTCTTCACTGTCATTCGTCAATTAGTGTCGGCATGTTAGTAGTAGCCTGGAGGACGGTACGAACTGTTTATAAACAGAGACTGGCCAGAGGCCGTGGTCAGTGACCCCTGGTATGACGTCAGCCGGCGCACCCACTGCCGTGTCTTGTCACGCATGTAGAGGTCCTCTTCACTGTCATTTACTATAACATAACATGGAAGCAGTAAACCATTATCTCTCCCGAAGGAAGAATTCTATGTTGTAGAACGGCACAGGAATGTACGGGACACAAGCTCGACTGCCGGATCACAAAACAAAGTTTTGTCAAAAATTAAAACAATGGCTTTTCACGTTAGAACAAACAGACTTTATGAGCCAATCCATGGTATGATTTGTATTTGTTTTGAATATAGTTGAATATGTATATAATTTAAGTTGAACTGTAACCACTTGCGCTGCAGAGAGCTGTATTACCTTGATAATAAGCTTGCTGAACTGGACTCATTGTTATAATTGTTTATAATCTTGTTTTCATTTTTGTTTAACCTAGCCACACTACTGGATGTATGAGCAATTTGTATGTATGATAATTTTGTGTGTGAATAAATTCATTATTTCATTATTTCACATAACGAGTACATATGGTACCAAACGACTGTGATAAAGGTAAAGTACGTTACTTCCCCCTAAACATCTGTCAACATGGGCAGACCATAATCGAGCCAATCTTCAGGTCGTTTTCAGGTTTTTTTTAAAATAATCCTCTTCCACATGCCCAATTCGCGCCAGCTCCAGCCTGGCGTGCTAATTGTGTAATCAAACAGAAATAACAAGATTCTACCTGAGTACAGACCACCCATTTACGTTTATTGTGTCTTCTCCAAATAACCTAAAATTAAACAGGAAACACGCACAGGACAGTTTAATGTTTGCACATAGCATAATGTAATTTATATACAATAAATCCTAACGACAATCGGTAAGTTATAAAACACAAGTTACTATCTGGGCGTGCGATGCAGTGTACTTGTAGAGGACCACAAATCCGTGCGATAGCTTCCACGCTCGTTTCAATGGTGCCTGCCCCTCCAACCATCCATATATATATGTGTGTGTGTGTGTATGTATGTATGTATGTCTTTTTGTCAACTATGATCCAAACACAAACTGACATATGTATCAGAATGAACAGTGCTCGACAGGATCAAGTCGCCACTAGTGACAGGAAAACTCGCGAAAAAGTGTTGTTTATTGAAAAGTTGGAGAAAGTGAAAACGAAAGAAATCAGTGAGTTAACATTTAATTTGTGAAGTGCGTCGGATTTAGAGTACCGGCGTAAGCGGTTTTGTAATTAAGTGACACAAACACAATTAAAATTTAAATAATTTGAACAATTTTTTAATATTTATTTTGCGTAGTTTCTAGCTTTATTTTCAATTTTTTTCCTTACATTAATCATTTATTTTCAATATTCTCTTATTGATTTTTATTTTATAGTATATTTAATACTAGATATATTTACTATAATATATCGTTTGTTAACCAAGTATATATTAAGCCTATAAATTTTACAGTTGATCTTGAAAAAAATATATCTATATAGATCTACGTTACGGACTTGAGCTCTAAGTTACAGTTTCCCTTATTGTCATGTAGGATACAGTATTATGGTATAATGTGAGGGGAACGGCCTTAGAAGCCAAAATATATTGTAATAAAATAATAACAGTAAGTAACTTTAGTAGAGAGAGAATATGCATAAGTAAGGCATAGTTCCCTTTGCATCAGAGACGAATTGATTGTTACTTTGTAGCTTCGTTGGATCATGGATCCACTTTGTTTATTGAAAAAAGTTGGAGCAAGTGAAAACGAAAGAAATCAGTGAATAACATTGTGAAGTGCATCGGATTTGAAGTCTCGGTGTAAGCGTTTTTGTAAGTAAGTGACACAAACACGTAATTCAAATTTAAATAATTTTAACAATTTTGGAATCATTATTTTACCTAGTTCTTTTTAGCTTTATTTTCAAATTTTTTCCTACATTGTTCTATGTTTCGTAAGAAAGTGTTATGTTATGAATTATGTATTATTTATCATTGTAAGAGTTTTTGTAAGTAAGCAATATATACGTACTTAATTCAAATTTAAATAATTTGAACAATTTTTTAATCTTTTATTTTGCGTAGTTTCTAGCTTTATTTTCATATTCTTTCCCTATATTAATCTATTATTTTCAATTTTCTCTTATTGATTTTTATTTTTTAACATATTTAATACTAAGATATATAAATATACATAGTTTGTTAACCAAGTATATATTTAGCCTATACATTTTACAGTTGATCTTGAAAAAATATATCTATATAGATCTACAGTAATTGATTTGAGCTCTAAGTTACAGTTTCCCTTATTGTCATGTAGGCTATTGTATTATGGTATAATAGGAGGAGAACGGCCTTAGAAGCCGAAATATATTTTAATAAAATAATAACAGCAAGTAACTTATATATGGCTTTTAGTAGAGAGAGAATATGCATAAGTAAGGCATAGTTCCCTTTGCATCAGAGACGAATTGATTTTTGCTTTGTAGGTTCGTTGGATCATGGATTCACTTGACTTCATGGAATAAATCCACTCCAAATCCACTGGGTGTCATATAAAAAGAGCTGCATGATTTTATTAATAGTTAACTAATACGAATTTAATTTAAATCTCTTAAGTTAAAATTGGTGTGTATGGTTTAATATAAATGCAGCATTAGAACAGCATAGCAACATTTACCATAAGTGTAAAATAATTTGTACGTTAAAAATTATAAATTAATGTATGGCTGGAATAAGTGTATTTAGTTATAGTAGTGACAATTACATGAATTAAACAAAATAACACTCGCAAACCGCATTACATATGGGGTCACTTGCGAAATAACACTAGCATACCGCATTACATATAGGGTAACTTGCGAAATACAGTTGGATATTATGAAGTTTTACTGAAATAGCTAAATAATTAATTTTCCCTTCAGTAATTTGAAGGTTTGAATAACTGGCTCGAATTAGGTGTAGTCCGAAGGTCAGCTTTAAGGCACTGGCTCAATTTGGGTGTTTTTGAAATGTGGAACAGGTAGGCTGACTCGAATTAGGCGAGCCCGCCAACACTAACAACAATGCTAAGCAGTAAAAGATTATTTCATATCTGATACGATGACACCAAATTTAATTAGATTGTTGTCTCATGCACATAAGAAAGTTCTAAAACTATCTATTGGTTTTGTTTTTCATAATAATAGGATTGGTTCTATATAATTTACCCTATCTGGGTCTTCTGTAACCCTATATCCATAACGATAGTTTACTTTCGTCATTAAAATAAGTTTATTAATTTAAATTCGTCGAATTTGATCAATAAAAAGTACATATTGGTTATAATGGCTGATAAATTATTTCCCAAGTTTACAAACAGTATTCAACTTATTTTAAATTAAATATAAACTAATAAAAATTGAAATAATACTGTACTATTAATAATGACTATTATTTTATCGGTTTCATTTTAACTACATTCATTAGTGGAAGGAGACATTCTTTTTCTAAAAATAGTGACGCCTCCTTAAGTTTTACGGCAACTATACGCATGCCAGAACAACCCACAAGTACTGTTGAGAAAGCGGGTGTCAATTGATGTGAGGGTAGGGGGAGGTGTTCGCCCACCTTACTGACATGACTCACTCACATTGAATACAATGACAACCACTTGCTAAGCTCACGTACTCGTTATAGCGTGAAAGGCTTGTCGTTTGGTAGTGTGGTACAGTCATGTGAAGTGAAGGGGAGCTTAGCAAGTGGGTGTCACTGTATTCAAAGTGAGTGAGTCATGTCAGTAAGGTGATCGAACATCTCCCCTTCACATGACTGTGTCGCACATTAACACGGCAAGCCTTTCACGCTATACTGAGTACGTGAGCTAAGCAAGTAGTGGTGTCATTATATTCGATGTGAGTGAGTCATGTCAGTAAGGTGGGCGAACATCTCCCCTTCACATAACTGTGTCGCACATTAACAAGACAAGCCTTTCACGCTATACTGAGTACGTGAGCTAAGCAAGTAGTGGTGTCATTATATTCGATGTGAGTGAGTCATGTCAGTAAGGTGATCGAACATCTCCCATTCTGACTGTGTCGCACATTAACACGGCAAGCATTTCACGCTATACTGAGTACGTGAGCTAAGCAAGTAGTGGTGTCATTATATTCGATGTGAGTGAGTCATGTCAGTAAGGTGATCGAACATCTCCCCCTCACGTAACTGTGTCGCACATTAACACGGCAATCATTTCACGCTATACTGAGTACGTGAGCTAAGCAAGTAGTGGTGTCATTATATTCGATGTGAGTGAGTCATGTCAGTAAGGTGGGCGAACATCTCCCCTTCACATGACTGTGTCGCACATCAACAAGACAAGCCTTTCACGCTATACTGAGTACGTGAGCTAAGCAAGTAGTGGTGTCATTATATTCGATGTGAGTGAGTCATGTCAGTAAGGTGATCGAACATCTCCCCCTCACATAACTGTGTCGCACATTAACACGGCAATCATTTCACGCTATACTGAGTACGTGAGCTAAGCAAGTAGTGGTGTCATTATATTCGATGTGAGTGAGTCATGTCAGTAAGGTGGGCGAACATCTCCCCTTCACATAACTGTGTCGCACATTAACACGACAAGCCTTTCACGCTATACTGAGTACGTGAGCTAAGCAAGTAGTGGTGTCATTATATTCGATGTGAGTGAGTCATGTCAGTAAGGTGATCGAACATCTCCCCTTCACATGACTGTGTCGCACATTAACACGGCAATCATTTCACGCTATACTGAGTACGTGAGCTAAGCAAGTAGTGGTGTCATTATATTCGATGTGAGTGAGTCATGTCAGTAAGGTGATCGAACATCTCCCCTTCACATGACTGTGTCGCACATCAACAAGACAAGCCTTTCACGCTATACTGAGTACGTGAGCTAAGCAAGTAGTGGTGTCATTATATTCGATGTGAGTGAGTCATGTCAGTAAGGTGATCGAACATCTCCCCCTCACATAACTGTGTCGCACATTAACACGGCAATCATTTCACGCTATACTGAGTACGTGAGCTAAGCAAGTAGTGGTGTCATTATATTCGATGTGAGTGAGTCATGTCAGTATGGTGATCGAACATCTCCCCCTCACATAACTGTGTCGCACATTAACACGGCAATCATTTCACGCTATACTGAGTACGTGAGCTAAGCAAGTAGTGGTGTCATTATATTCGATGTGAGTGAGTCATGTCAGTAAGGTGATCGAACATCTCCCCCTCACATGACTGTGTCGCACATTAACACGGCAATCATTTCACGCTATACTGAGTACGTGAGCTAAGCAAGTAGTGGTGTCATTATATTCGATGTGAGTGAGTCATGTCAGTAAGGTGATCGAACATCTCCCCTTCACATGACTGTGTCGCACATCAACAAGACAAGCCTTTCACGCTATACTGAGTACGTGAGCTAAGCAAGTAGTGGTGTCATTATATTCGATGTGAGTGAGTCATGTCAGTAAGGTGATCGAACATCTCCCCCTCACATAACTGTGTCGCACATTAACACGGCAATCATTTCACGCTATACTGAGTACGTGAGCTAAGCACGTAGTGGTGTCATTATATTCGATGTGAGTGAGTCATGTCAGTAAGGTGATCGAACATCTCCCCCTCACATAACTGTGTCGCACATTAACACGGCAATCATTTCACGCTATACTGAGTACGTGAGCTAAGCAAGTAGTGGTGTCATTATATTCGATGTGAGTGAGTCATGTCAGTAAGGTGGGCGAACATCTCCCCTTCACATAACTGTGTCGCACATTAACACGACAAGCCTTTCACGCTATACTGAGTACGTGAGCTAAGCAAGTAGTGGTGTCATTATATTCGATGTGAGTGAGTCATGTCAGTAAGGTGATCGAACATCTCCCCTTCACATGACTGTGTCGCACATTAACACGGCAATCATTTCACGCTATACTGAGTACGTGAGCTAAGCAAGTAGTGGTGTCATTATATTCGATGTGAGTGAGTCATGTCAGTAAGGTGGGCGAACATCTCCCCTTCACATGACTGTGTCGCACATCAACAAGACAAGCCTTTCACGCTATACTGAGTACGTGAGCTAAGCAAGTAGTGGTGTCATTATATTCGATGTGAGTGAGTCTTGTCAGTAAGGTGATCGAACATCTCCCCTTCACATGACTGTGTCGCACATTAACACGGCAATCATTTCACGCTATACTGAGTACGTGAGCTAAGCAAGTAGTGGTGTCATTATATTCGATGTGAGTGAGTCATGTCAGTAAGGTGATCGAACATCTCCCCTTCACATGACTGTGTCGCACATCAACAAGACAAGCCTTTCACGCTATACTGAGTACGTGAGCTAAGCAAGTAGTGGTGTCATTATATTCGATGTGAGTGAGTCATGTCAGTAAGGTGATCGAACATCTCCCCCTCACATAACTGTGTCGCACATTAACACGGCAATCATTTCACGCTATACTGAGTACGTGAGCTAAGCAAGTAGTGGTGTCATTATATTCGATGTGAGTGAGTCATGTCAGTAAGGTGATCGAACATCTCCCCCTCACATAACTGTGTCGCACATTAACACGGCAATCATTTCACGCTATACTGAGTACGTGAGCTAAGCAAGTAGTGGTGTCATTATATTCGATGTGAGTGAGTCATGTCAGTAAGGTGATCGAACATCTCCCCCTCACATAACTGTGTCGCACATTAACACGGCAATCATTTCACGCTATACTGAGTACGTGAGCTAAGCAAGTAGTGGTGTCATTATATTCGATGTGAGTGAGTCATGTCAGTAAGGTGATCGAACATCTCCCCTTCACATGACTGTGTCGCACATTAACACGGCAAGCCTTTCACGCTATACTGAGTACGTGAGCTAAGCAAGTAGTGGTGTCATTATATTCGATGTGAGTGAGTCATGTCAGTAAGGTGATCGAACATCTCCCCCTCACATAACTGTGTCGCACATTAACACGGCAATCATTTCACGCTATACTGAGTACGTGAGCTAAGCAAGTAGTGGTGTCATTATATTCGATGTGAGTGAGTCATGTCAGTAAGGTGGGCGAACATCTCCCCTTCACATGACTGTGTCGCACATTAACACGGCAATCATTTCACGCTATACTGAGTACGTGAGCTAAGCAAGTAGTGGTGTCATTATATTCTATGTGAGTGAGTCATGTCAGTAAGGTGGGCGAACATCTCCCCTTCACATGACTGTGTCGCACATTAACACGGCAAGCCTTTCACGCTATACTGAGTACGTGAGCTAAGCAAGTAGTGGTGTCATTATATTCGATGTGAGTGAGTCATGTCAGTAAGGTGATCGAACATCTCCCCCTCACATAACTGTGTCGCACATTAACACGGCAATCATTTCACGCTATACTGAGTACGTGAGCTAAGCAAGTAGTGGTGTCATTATATTCGATGTGAGTGAGTCATGTCAGTAAGGTGATCGAACATCTCCCCTTCACATGACTGTGTCGCACATCAACAAGACAAGCCTTTCACGCTATACTGAGTACGTGAGCTAAGCAAGTAGTGGTGTCATTATATTCGATGTGAGTGAGTCATGTCGGTAAGGTGGGCGAACATCTCCCCCTCACATGACTGTGTCGCACATTAACACGGCAAGCCCTTCACGCTATACTGAGTACGTGAGCTAAGCAAGTAGTGGTGTCATTATATTCGATGTGAGTGAGTCATGTCAGTAAGGTGGGCGAACATCTCCCCCTCACATGACTGTGTCGCACATTAACACGGCAAGCCTTTCACGCTATACTGAATACGTGAGCTAAGCAAGTAGTGGTGTCATTATATTCGATGTGAGTGAGTCATGTCAGTAAGGTGATCGAACATCTCCCCCTCACATGACTGTGTCGCACATTAACACGACAAGCCTTTCACGCTATACTGAGTACGTGAGCTAAGCAAGTAGTGGTGTCATTATATTCGATGTGAGTGAGTCATGTCAGTAAGGTGGGCGAACATCTCCCCTTCACATGACTGTGTCGCACATTAACACGACAAGCCTTTCACGCTATACTGAGTACGTGAGCTAAGCAAGTAGTGGTGTCATTATATTCAATGTGAGTGAGTCATGTCAGTAAGGTGGGCGAACATCTCCCCCTCACATGACTATATCATATTACATTTGACTCGCGTACCTTTATTATACAGAATACCCGATAAGTTTCTCCTACATTGTTAGTTTTTTTATTATTACTAACCGTAATGAAGTAAACGATCCATTCTCCAGATGGTTAATATATAAGCTTCATTATAAATTTTTCTTCCTATAAAATTCTGAAAAAAACAAAAGTACGAAGTTGTTCATTCGTAGATTTTCGTAATATTGGTACATTTAAAATATATATTAATATATGCCTTTTGCTCAAATATTAAGTTGTAACTTTTGGTTCCATTATCCAGTCACCACGCCTCTATTTCTCGTTTTAGCTCCTTGAAAAACAGATATTCATTTTTACAGTTTGCAAGCTCCTTTTGAACCTTTCTATGATCTTTCGTTTAAAAATCCATTGTACTGTACTTAAAAGTTTTCTATTCACAAATGAGCGCTTTTACTAAATAAGTTTTTTGTCTGAGGTAAAGGGTTGTGCAAATTTTAATCAGAGAGCCAATAATATTTTGCAGCAATTTTCACTGCATGATTTTTGTAAATACGAGTAATACAGAAGACAAGTAAAGTTAACAAGACAAGCACTATCAGTTTACTAAAAAACTAGGACCAATTAAGTAGCATATAAATACTAAATGACATAGCTTCGTACAATCCAGCGAAAACCGGTTACACCAGCATTCGAATTATAAGAAATGGCTTACTGTTCAGCGTAATTGCATATATATGTGATTATAAATTGTCGGCACAGTGTCTGGCCGTTATCAGCACTGATAAGTTGGGCTGGTCACATATGACTCAGCTTTATTTATTTTACATGTTGACTTAGCTATGATACTAATATTACTTCACTACAGCGTAAAACCTGTAGAAGACATAAGGCAATCGAAGGATATTGCGATACAAGCTTTTGTATCTTGTGAATAGATCTAAACTTGCTTGAGAAAAGGGAAGGAGACATAAGGCAATCGAAGGATATTGCGATACAAGCTTTTGTATCTTGGGAATAGATCTAAACTTGCTTGAGAAAAGGGAAGGAGACATAAGGCAATCGAAGGATATTGCGATACAAGCTTTTGTATCTTGTGAATAGATCTAAACTTGATTGAGAAAAGAAAAGGAGAAATAAGGCAATCGAAGGATATTGCGATACAAGCTTTTGTATCTTGTGAATAGATCTAAACTTGCTTGAGAAAAGGGAAGGAGACATAGGGCAATCGAAGGTAAATTATCTTACGATTCAAGCTTTTGTTCAGGAAGGCGGATACTTGTCTTGCACTAGTATAGTCTTAAGTTCAAGCTAAAATAAAAAAAAATTAAAAAATTGCTGGACGGATATAGTTTTCATCTGGACGTGTTCTGCATTGCACCATCCAGCACGTTCGGAATATTTAGAGGAGAATTGTATCCAGAATTGCTTGATGCTTGAAGGATGAATACAAACAAGTGCGAAGGTTTCCACAGCAGTCCAGCAGCAAATCCGGCAGTTCACGCGAAGTCGTCCACGTTCGGCTACATTTGTTTATATGTGTATAGTGAGCTGAGTACAAACTCATCAGCCGTTGTTGTCACAGACTGTACATTATACCTGCGTAATCACGTGGTTGAAATGCGCGCGTAGTCAGACAGAAATGTTGCTTACTACTGGAGACTGGATAATTGCGCGATGATCTTTACTTGTGCATCTGCTCTTGCTTAATATAAGGGAAGGTGACATGGCAATCGAAGGACATTATCTTGTGACAAAAGGCTTATAGAAGCCATAACGAGTGGGCGTTCAATCATCACGATGGTTCTGAGCTACTGAGCTCATTTACCTTTCGTAGCTGCCTGTAGCTACATTTACCTGTCGTATCTGCCTGTAGCTACATTTACTTGTCGTAGCTGCCTGTAGCTACATTTACCTGTCGTAGCTGCCTGTAGCTACATTTACCTGTCGTAGCTGCCTGTAACTACATTTACTTGTCGTAGCTGCCTGTAGCTACATTTACCTGCCGTAGCTGCCTGTAGCTAAATGTACCTGTCGTAGCTGCCTGTAACTACTACATTTACTTGTCGTAGCTGCCTGTAGCTACATTTACCTGCCGTAGCTGCCTGTAGCTACATTTACCTGCCGTAGCTGCCTGTAGCTACATTTACCTGCCGTAGCTGCCTGTAGCTACATTTACCTGTCATAGCTGCCTGTAGTTACATTTACCTGCCGTAGCTGTCTGTAGCTACATTTACCTGCCGTATCTGTCTGTAGCTACATTTACCTGCCGTAGCTGTCTGTAGCTATATTTACCTGTCGTAGCTGCCTGTAGCTACATTTACCTGTCGTAGCTGACTGTAGCTACATTTACCTGTCGTAGCTGCCTGTAGCTACATTTACCTGTCGTAGCTGCATGTAGCTACATTTACCTGTCGTAGCTGCCTGTAGCTACATTTACCTGTCGTAGCTGCCTGTAGCTACATTTACCTGTCGTAGCTGCCTGTAGCTACATTTACTTGTCGTAGCTGCCTGTAGCTACATTTACCTGTCGTAGCTGCCTGTAACTACATTTACTTGTCGTAGCTGCCTGTAGCTACATTTACCTGCCGTAGCTGCCTGTAGCTAAATGTACCTGTCGTAGCTGCCTGTAACTACTACATTTACTTGTCGTAGCTGCCTGTAGCTACATTTACCTGCCGTAGCTGCCTGTAGCTACATTTACCTGCCGTAGCTGCCTGTAGCTACATTTACCTGCCGTAGCTGCCTGTAGCTACATTTACCTGTCATAGCTGCCTGTAGTTACATTTACCTGCCGTAGCTGTCTGTAGCTACATTTACCTGCCGTATCTGTCTGTAGCTACATTTACCTGCCGTAGCTGTCTGTAGCTACATTTACCTGTCGTAGCTGCCTGTAGCTACATTTACCTATCGTAGCTACATTTACCTGTCGTAGCTGCCTGTAGCTACATTTACCTGTCGTAGCTGCCTGTAGCTACATTTACCTGCCGTAGCTGCCTGTAGCTACATTTACCTGTCGTAGCTGCCTGTAGCTACATTTACCTATCGTAGCTACATTTACCTGCCGTAGCTGTCTGTAGCTACATTTACCTGTCGTAGCTGTCTGTAGCTAAATTTACCTGTCGTATCTGCCTGTAGCTACATTTACCTGTCGTAGCTGCCTGTAGCTACATTTACTTGTCGTAGCTGCCTGTAGCTACATTTACCTGCCGTAGCTGCCTGTAGCTACATTTACCTGCCGTCGCTGCCTGTAGCTACATTTACCTGTCGTAGCTGCCTGTAGCTACATTTACTTGTCGTAGCTGCCTGTAGCTACATTTACCTGCCGTATCTGTCTGTAGCTACATTTACCTGCCGTAGCTGTCTGTAGCTACATTTACCTGTCGTAGCTGCCTGTAGCTACATTTACCTGTCGTAGCTGCCTGTAGCTACATTTACCTGTCGTAGCTGCCTGTAGCTACATTTACCTGTCGTAGCTGCCTGTAGCTACATTTACCTGCCGTAGCTGTCTGTAGCTACATTTACCTGTCGTAGCTGCCTGTAGCTAAATTTACCTGTTGTAGCTGTCTGTAGCTACATTTACCTGTCGTAGCTGCCTGTAGCTACATTTACCTGCCGTAGCTGCCTGTAGCTACATTTACCTGTCATAGCAACCTGTAGCTACATTTACCTGCTGTAGCTACCTGTAGCTACATTTACCTGCTGTAGCTACCTGTAGCTACATTTACCTGCTGTAGCTGCCTGTAGCTACATTTACCTGTCGTAGCAACCTGTAGCTACATTTACCTGCTGTAGCTACCTGTAGCTACATTTACCTGCTGTAGCTACCTGTAGCTACATTTACCTGTCATAGCAGCATGTAGCTACATTTACCATTACCGATATATATTGCACATACATAACAAAGTAGCTCCATAATGACAACGGAGTAACGAATGTAACAACACCAGCTTAGCAATTTTGTAACATTATTTTTTAAACCACATCGTTGATAAAAATTAGAATTTTAATGGTTTTTAGAAAAATAGATAGATCACTTATTTAGGGATTCAACGAAAATCCTGATGAATTTTAGTGTTTAGTAACAACAAAATACTTATAATCTTCAATAAATGGTTGAAATATACTTGTGACGCTTGGGTACTTCACACCCAAGATACTTGGTTGGCTGACTCACCGCTACATTTTGTTCACAAGAAAATGACTAGTATGATAATCTCACTTAGAGATAACATCCAGCAATCGACTATTTGAGACGATATCAACTTACATCTTACCGAAGCGTTCCTTTAAGTGGTCATCTAACAGTTTTCATTCAAAGAAAAGATGAAATCTAATAAGTAACTACTGTACAAGAAATATCGAGTAGGTAGAGGCTGGTATGACGTCAGAGACCTCAAATACACAGTGACGCCATTAGTGTCACGTTCTGCCTTTGACACTGATACTTCACACACACACACACACACACAGACATTTCGTCGCTATATACTGGTAACACTGACAAAAATACTAAACTTTAAAACATTTAGTTTTTTTGTAAAAGATTAAAACGCCAATGTTATGAAGTTTGCAGTAAAAACAGTTACAATGTTTAAAAAAATTTAATCTAATTGTAACATTAAGCTATCCTAGTACAATAGGCTGATCAAAAGTTGTTAGTTATATTAATTCAAAATATATTATGTTTTAAATTAGTTGTTAAATATTCGGATACAGATTACACTTTGAATTTCTGTAATAACCATTACCACAGTACGATTAACACAGTCTATCAAACACTATGTTCCTTAGTATAATAAAAGTTTCCTTTCACGAAAGAATATCATAAACAAGAAACAAATAAGAATAGTTACACAGCCAAGTAACAACCTTCAACTACAAAAATTATAATAAAAGGATGCCAAACAAGAAAGCAAGGGTTCTGAACACAACGGACGGTTTAATTAAAAACAATCTGTCACACAAACAATAAAGACTAGCGTTGAGCGTTGTTAAAAGTTGAAATAAATTGAAACTTTAAACAAGAAGCGCCAATAAACTGACTGAAGAATAAAACGCAAAGCGGTAGAAGGGGGGGGTGAGTAAAAGGAAAACAAGCCTGCATAAATCTGTAGAATAGAGGCAACGAGTCAGCGGGAAAACTTGTGTAAAATATTTAAAGAGTTCCCTTTATCTGTTTTGTTTGATCGCGAGGAAGGAGGGGGGTGCAACAAGTGTCTATTGATTCAATGGCAGGAGTAATGCTTACTTTCAATTCAGTGGCCCTTGGGGGAGGAGTGCGGATTTTCACCCTTCCCCTCCAAACCTTTCCTTCCCCTTCAACAGATTTCCGCGAAATTAAAACTGTTGCGAAGCAAAAACAACGCTCCACTGGGGACGATGTTACAGCAGGCCCATAATGTACTTGCACGGCAAACACCTAAGTAGTTCTCATTTAACAATCTTATCAGATAATAACAATTTACAAACCTCAGGATCCTTAAAAAATAAAACAAATAAATAAGACGTACTAACTCCAAAATTACTGGCTATTTAATTAAAAAAAATTTATATGCATGTTACAACATTTAATATTTTGTTGTTTGAAAGGTATTTTTTAGCATCGGGGATTGTTCATGATTAGTTGAAAATCATTGGACATTTCCAATGATTCAAGTATATTAAAGAAAAAACACAACGTTTCGAAAGGTATACAAATCTCCTGTCATCTTCAGGCGTTATTTACTAGCCCTACTCTAGTCTTCATTTACGACTAGTCTTTTTTTATTTCTTACCCACTTGCTTATAGACTACGGTTGACTGCTAGTATGGGTTAAGGAAAAAAAAGTAACTGTAAAGATAGACTAAGGAAGTAAGTAACACTTGAAGACGAAAGGAGTTTTATACCTGTCGAAACATTGTGATTGTCCCTTAAAACACTCTAAGTAACAGTAAAGATAAACTAGGGAAGTAAGTAACACTTGAAGACGAAAGGAGTTTTATACCTGTCGAAACATTGTGCTTGTCCCTTAAAACACTGTAAGTAACAGTAAAGATAAACTAGGGAAGTAAGTAACACTTGAAGACGAAAGGAGTTTTATACCTGTCGAAACATTGTGCTTGTCCCTTAAAACACTATAAGTAACTGTAAAGATAGACTAAGGAAGTAAGTAACACTTGAAGACGAAAGGAGTTTTAATACCTGTCGAAACATTGTGCTTGTCCCTTAAAACACTATAAGTAACTGTAAAGATAGACTAAGGAAGTAAGTAACACTTGAAGACGAAAGGAGTTTTAATACCTGTCGAAACATTGTGCTTGTCCCTTAAAACACTATAAGTAACTGTAAAGATAGACTAAGGAAGTAAGTAACACTTGAAGACGAAAGGAGTTTTAATACCTGTCGAAACATTGTGCTTGTCCCTTAAAACACTATAAGTAACTGTAAAGATAGACTAAGGAAGTAAGTAACACTTGAAGACGAAAGGAGTTTTATACCTGTCGAAACATTGTGCTTGTCCCTTAAAACACTATAAGTAACTGTAAAGATAGACTAAGGAAGTAAGTAACACTTGAAGACGAAAGGAGTTTTATACCTGTCGAAACATTGTGCTTGTCCCTTAAAACACTATAAGTAACTGTAAAGATAAACTAGGGAAGTAAGTAACACTTGAAGACGAAAGGAGTTTTATACCTGTCGAAACATTGTGCTTGTCCCTTAAAACACTATAAGTAACTGTAAAGATAGACTAAGGAAGTAAGTAACACTTGAAGACGAAAGGAGTTTTAATACCTGTCGATACATTGTGATTGTCCCTTAAAACACTATAAGTAACTGTAAAGATAGACTAAGTAAGTAAGTAACACTTGAAGACGAAAGGAGTTTTAATACCTGTCGAAACATTGTGCTTGTCCCTTAAAACACTATAAGTAACTGTAAAGATAGACTAAGTAAGTAAGTAACACTTGAAGACGAAAGGAGTTTTAATACCTGTCGAAACATTGTGCTTGTCCCTTAAAACACTATAAGTAACTGTAAAGATAGACTAAGGAAGTAAGTAACACTTGAAGACGAAAGGAGTTTTAATACCTGTCGATACATTGTGATTGTCCCTTAAAACACTATAAGTAACTGTAAAGATAGACTAAGGAAGTAAGTAACACTTGAAGACGAAAGGAGTTTTAATACCTGTCGAAACATTGTGATTGTCCCTTAAAACACTATAAGTAACTGTAAAGATAGACTAAGAAAGTAAGTAACACTTGAAGACGAAAAGAGTTTTAATACCTGTCGAAACATTGTGCTTGTCCCTTAAAACACTATAAGTAACTGTAAAGATAGACTAAGGAAGTAAGTAACACTTGAAGACGAAAGGAGTTTTAATACCTGTCGAAACATTGTGCTTGTCCCTTAAAACACTATAAGTAACTGTAAAGATAGACTAAGGAAGTAAGTAACACTTGAAGACGAAAGGAGTTTTAATACCTGTCGAAACATTGTGCTCGTCCCTTAAAACACTATAAGTAACTGTAAAGATAGACTAAGGAAGTAAGTAACACTTGAAGACGAAAGGAGTTTTAATACCTGTCGAAACATTGTGATTGTCCCTTAAAACACTATAAGTAACTGTAAAGATAGACTAAGGAAGTAAGTAACACTTGAAGACGAAAGGAGTTTTAATACCTGTCGAAACATTGTGCTCGTCCCTTAAAACACTATAAGTAACTGTAAAGATAGACTAAGGAAGTAAGTAACACTTGAAGACGAAAGGAGTTTTAATACCTGTCGAAACATTGTGATTGTCCCTTAAAACACTATAAGTAACTGTAAAGATAGACTAAGGAAGTAAGTAACACTTGAAGACGAAAGGAGTTTTAATACCTGTCGAAACATTGTGCTCGTCCCTTAAAACACTATAAGTAACTGTAAAGATAGACTAAGGAAGTAAGTAACACTTGAAGACGAAAGGAGTTTTAATACCTGTCGAAACATTGTGCTTGTCCCTTAAAACACTATAAGTAACTGTAAAGATAGACTAAGGAAGTAAGTAACACTTGAAGACGAAAGGAGTTTTAATACCTGTCGAAACATTGTGCTCGTCCCTTAAAACACTATAAGTAACTGTAAAGATAGACTAAGGAAGTAAGTAACACTTGAAGACGAAAGGAGTTTTAATACCTGTCGAAACATTGTGCTCGTCCCTTAAAACACTATAAGTAACTGTAAAGATAGACTAAGGAAGTAAGTAACACTTGAAGACGAAAGGAGTTTTAATACCTGTCGAAACATTGTGCTTGTCCCTTAAAACACTATAAGTAACTGTAAAGATAGACTAAGGAAGTAAGTAACACTTGAAGACGAAAGGAGTTTTAATACCTGTCGAAACATTGTGCTTGTCCCTTAAAACACTATAAGTAACTGTAAAGATAGACTAAGGAAGTAAGTAACACTTGAAGACGAAAGGAGTTTTATACCTGTCGAAACATTGTGCTTGTCCCTTAAAACACTATAAGTAACTGTAAAGATAGACTAAGGAAGTAAGTAACACTTGAAGACGAAAGGAGTTTTATACCTGTCGAAACATTGTGCTTGTCCCTTAAAACAGTATAAGTAACTGTAAAGATAGACTAAGGAAGTAAGTAACACTTGAAGACGAAAGGAGTTTTAATACCTGTCGAAACATTGTGCTTGTCCCTTAAAACACTATAAGTAACTGTAAAGATAGACTAAGGAAGTAAGTAACACTTGAAGACGAAAGGAGTTTTATACCTGTCGAAACATTGTGCTTGTCCCTTAAAACAGTATAAGTAACTGTAAAGATAGACTAAGGAAGTAAGTAACACTTGAAGACGAAAGGAGTTTTATACCTGTCGAAACATTGTGCTTGTCCCTTAAAACACTATAAGTAACTGTAAAGATAGACTAAGGAAGTAAGTAACACTTGAAGACGAAAGGAGTTTTAATACCTGTCGAAACATTGTGCTTGTCCCTTAAAACACTATAAGTAACTGTAAAGATAGACTAAGGAAGTAAGTAACACTTGAAGACGAAAGGAGTTTTATACCTGTCGAAACATTGTGCTTGTCCCTTAAAACACTATAAGTAACTGTAAAGATAGACTAAGGAAGTAAGTAACACTTGAAGACGAAAGGAGTTTTATACCTGTCGAAACATTGTGCTTGTCCCTTAAAACACTATAAGTAACTGTAAAGATAGACTAAGGAAGTAAGTAACACTTGAAGACGAAAGGAGTTTTAATACCTGTCGAAACATTGTGCTTGTCCCTTAAAACACTATAAGTAACTGTAAAGATAGACTAAGGAAGTAAGTAACACTTGAAGACGAAAGGAGTTTTAATACCTGTCGAAACATTGTGCTTGTCCCTTAAAACACTATAAGTAACTGTAAAGATAGACTAAGGAAGTAAGTAACACTTGAAGACGAAAGGAGTTTTAATACCTGTCGAAACATTGTGCTTGTCCCTTAAAACACTATAAGTAACTGTAAAGATAGACTAAGGAAGTAAGTAACACTTGAAGACGAAAGGAGTTTTAATACCTGTCGAAACATTGTGCTTGTCCCTTAAAACACTATAAGTAACTGTAAAGATAGACTAAGGAAGTAAGTAACACTTGAAGACGAAAGGAGTTTTATACCTGTCGAAACATTGTGCTTGTCCCTTAAAACACTATAAGTAACTGTAAAGATAGACTAAGGAAGTAAGTAACACTTGAAGACGAAAGGAGTTTTATACCTGTCGAAACATTGTGCTTGTCCCTTAAAACACTATAAGTAACTGTAAAGATAGACTAAGGAAGTAAGTAACACTTGAAGACGAAAGGAGTTTTAATACCTGTCGAAACATTGTGCTTGTCCCTTAAAACACTATAAGTAACTGTAAAGATAGACTAAGGAAGTAAGTAACACTTGAAGACGAAAGGAGTTTTATACCTGTCGAAACATTGTGCTTGTCCCTTAAAACACTATAAGTAACTGTAAAGATAGACTAAGGAAGTAAGTAACACTTGAAGACGAAAGGAGTTTTATACCTGTCGAAACATTGTGCTTGTCCCTTAAAACACTATAAGTAACTGTAAAGATAGACTAAGGAAGTAAGTAACACTTGAAGACGAAAGGAGTTTTAATACCTGTCGAAACATTGTGCTTGTCCCTTAAAACACTATAAGTAACTGTAAAGATAGACTAAGGAAGTAAGTAACACTTGAAGACGAAAGGAGTTTTATACCTGTCGAAACATTGTGCTTGTCCCTTAAAACACTATAAGTAACTGTAAAGATAGACTAAGGAAGTAAGTAACACTTGAAGACGAAAGGAGTTTTATACCTGTCGAAACATTGTGCTTGTCCCTTAAAACACTATAAGTAACTGTAAAGATAGACTAAGGAAGTAAGTAACACTTGAAGACGAAAGGAGTTTTAATACCTGTCGATACATTGTGCTCGTCCCTTAAAACACTATAAGTAACTGTAAAGATAGACTAAGGAAGTAAGTAACACTTGAAGACGAAAGGAGTTTTAATACCTGTCGAAACATTGTGCTTGTCCCTTAAAACACTATAAGTAACTGTAAAGATAGACTAAGGAAGTAAGTAACACTTGAAGACGAAAGGAGTTTTAATACCTGTCGAAACATTGTGCTTGTCCCTTAAAACACTATAAGTAACTGTAAAGATAGACTAAGGAAGTAAGTAACACTTGAAGACGAAAGGAGTTTTAATACCTGTCGAAACATTGTGCTTGTCCCTTAAAACACTATAAGTAACTGTAAAGATAGACTAAGGAAGTAAGTAACACTTGAAGACGAAAGGAGTTTTAATACCTGTCGAAACATTGTGCTTGTTCCTTATAACACTATGAGCATTAGAAATTTCCTCCGATCATTTTCATCAAATCAGATATATTTTATAGTAAAAATCAGTTCATGAATAGTTACAAAATCACAAGCTATATAATATTTTTAAATCTGAAACTCCTTACATAATCGAGCTAGCCTGACTCAATAATTATTAAAGAGTTGGGGGAGGGAAAATCTTATGATTTCAATACAAGAAATAACAGTAATTACTAAAACGAAACCATATTTGATAAAAACGTACATTAAACTAATGTCTTTTATGTACAGAACAGTTGAAAACGTTTCATAAATTAAACTATTACTCAGGGTCATTTTCGTAACAAAACACATAAGTTGTAATTACAAATTAATATTTGGTAAAGCCTTCCAAATGGTGTGTTTTGATTTGAGGATGACATCTTGCAAAACAAATAGCTTCATTAAATATGAACATTTACTCACTGGAATGTCGAAGGTCACTAATTTTAAAATTATGTACTTTTCCAATAAGAAAAACTTGTTGAAGATTACATTATTTGTGATTGACGAACACACTCTTTTACATTAACCAATCACGAAATTGTCTGCTTATAATATTACATGCGTAATTTATTTCAAATAAATTATTACGATTCCTACGCAAAGCAATTGATTAGGCATCTATAGTAAATCTACTAACAACTCTAAAAGGACATAAGTTGCAAATTAAAACCGTATGATGCTAACGTCAAAATTTAAATCAATTAATGACTGAAAATTATCCATGGAAAAATAATTTCATTACTTTGAAATAGTGTCACTTGTTTAAAACGAACTAACAACCCAATCACAAAACAAAATGAAGTGAAAAAGGTTTCAACCCTATTTAAAAATAGCACAAAAATTACCATTTATTATTATGATTTTCAATTACACTTATAGGCATCACATCAATTTAATCAACGCATTGTAAATGTAATCAACCCATATAGAATATTTTACATGTTTATACCCTTAAAAACTACTGATTAACCGAGAGAAATATTTATTCATATCATGAATGAAACTCCAGTTGATAATTACTAATGTTGATCAATTACGTGGGTACACCGGTATACGTAGCTATTACGGTTTATATCATTTACAATGTAGCTAAGAACCAATTTCTACAAAAAAGTTGAGATTGAAAACCACTACAGGAATCTGGAGAAGAATATTAATTAAAAGTTTAAAAATACTTCTTCATTCCCGAAGATTTAAATTAGAAAGCCGGAGTTAAGTTGAAATTAAAGGAGGCAAAGACTTAGAGCGGCTCCAGTAACAACAAGGAGAGGAAAGCATTTTAATTATATCAAAGACTTCACCTCGTAAAGCACGGTTGTTACAAGACTTACAGCTACAGTGACCTTGAAGTAACATTAAAGAAACAACTAAGTAAGAAAATTTGATGAGCGTAGACTTGTTACAACAAGACCCTACATAAAAAATTTACTTTACAATTACCAACAAAGTTTGATGAGACTATACTTGTTACAAGACCCTACTTAAAACATTTACTTTACAGTTACCAACAAAGTTTGATGTGCGTAGACGTGTTACAACCAAACCCTAGTTAAAACATTTACTTTACAATTACCAACAAAGTTTGATGAGCGTAGACTTGGTACAAGACCCTGCTTAAAACATTTACTTTACAGTTACCAAAAAAGTTTGATGTGCGTAGAAGTGTTACAACCAAACCCTAGTTAAAACATTTACTTTACAGTTACCAACAAAGTTTGATGTGCGTAGACTTGTTACAACCAAACCCTAGTTAAAACATTTACTTTACAATTACCAACAAAGTTTGATGTGCGTAGACGTGTTACAACCAAACCCTAGTTAAAACATTTACTTTACAGTTACCAACAAAGTTTGATGTGCGTAGACGTGTTACAACCAAACCCTAGTTAAAACATTTACTTTACAATTACCAACAAAGTTTGATGAGACTATACTTGTTACAAGACCCTACTTAAAACATTTACTTTACAGTTACCAACAAAGTTTGATGTGCGTAGACGTGTTACAACCAAACCCTAGTTAAAACATTTACTTTACAATTACCAACAAAGTTTGATGAGACTATACTTGTTACAAGACCCTGCTTAAAACATTTACTTTACAGTTACCAACAAAGTTTGATGTGCGTAGACGTGTTACAACCAAACCCTAGTTAAAACATTTACTTTACAATTACCAACAAAGTTTGATGAGACTATACTTGTTACAAGACCCTGCTTAAAACATTTACTTTACAGTTACCAACAAAGTTTGATGTGCGTAGACGTGTTACAACCAAACCCTAGTTAAAACATTTACTTTACAATTACCAACAAAGTTTGATGAGACTATACTTGTTACAAGACCCTGCTTAAAACATTTACTTTACAGTTACCAACAAAGTTTGATGTGCGTAGACGTGTTACAACCAAACCCTAGTTAAAACATTTACTTTACAGTTACCAACAAAGTTTGATGAGCGTAGACGTGTTACAACCAAACCCTAGTTAAAACATTTACTTTACAGTTACCAACAAAGTTTGATGAGCGTAGACGTGTTACAACCAAACCCTAGTTAAAACATTTACTTTACAGTTACCAACAAAGTTTGATGAGCGTAGACGTGTTACAACCAAACCCTAGTTAAAACATTTACTTTACAGTTACCAACAAAGTTTGATGAGCGTAGACGTGTTACAACCAAACCCTAGTTAAAACATTTACTTTACAGTTACCAACAAAGTTTGATGTGCGTAGACGTGTTACAACCAAACCCTAGTTAAAACATTTACTTTACAGTTACCAACAAAGTTTGATGAGCGTAGACGTGTTACAACCAAACCCTAGTTAAAACATTTACTTTACAGTTACCAACAAAGTTTGATGTGCGTAGACGTGTTACAACCAAACCCTAGTTAAAACATTTACTTTACAATTACCAACAAAGTTTGATGTGCGTAGACGTGTTACAACCAAACCCTAGTTAAAACATTTACTTTACAATTACCAACAAAGTTTGATGAGCGTAGACTTGGTACAAGACCCTGCTTAAAACATTTACTTTATAGTTACCAACAAAGTTTGATGTGCGTAGACGTGTTACAACCAAACCCCAGTTAAAACATTTACTTTACAATTACCAACAAAGTTTGATGATCGTAGACTTGTTACAAGACCATAATTAAAATATTTACTTTACAATTACAAACAAAGTTTGATGAGCGTAGACGTGTTACAACCAAACCCTAGTTAAAACATTTACTTTACAATTACCAACAAAGTTTGATGAGCGTAGACGTGTTACAACCAAACCCTAGTTAAAACATTTACTTTACAATTACCAACAAAGTTTGATGAGCGTAGACTTGGTGCAAGACCCTGCTTAAAACATTTACTTTATAATTACCAACAAAGTTTGATGTGCGTAGAAGTGTTACAACCAAACTCTAGTTAAAACATTTACTTTACAATTACCAACAAAGTTTGATGAGCGGAGACTTGGTACAAGACCCTGCTTAAAACATTTACTTTACAATTACCAACAAAGTTTGATGAGCGTAGACTTGGTACAAGACCCTGCTTAAAACATTTACTTTATAGTTACCAACAAAGTTTGATGTGCGTAGACGTGTTACAACCAAACCCCAGTTAAAACATTTACTTTACAATTACCAACAAAGTTTGATGAGCGTAGACTTGGTACAAGACCCTGCTTAAAACATTTACTTTATAGTTACCAACAAAGTTTGATGTGCGTAGACGTGTTACAACCAAACCCCAGTTAAAACATTTACTTTACAATTACCAACAAAGTTTGATGATCGTAGACTTGTTACAAGACCATAATTAAAATATTTACTTAACAATTACAAACAAAGTTTGATGAGCGTAGACTTGTTACAACAAGGCCTACTTATAAAACTTTTACTTTCCAATTACTAACAAAGTATGATGAGCGTTGACTTGTTACAAAAACTAGATCCTACTTTAAACATTTACTTCTCAGCTGTGTCAACAAAGGACGATGAGTTAGCGTAGACTTGTTACAACAAGACCTACTTATAAAACTTTTACTTTCCAATTACTAACAAAGTATGATGAGCGTTGACTTGTTACAAAAACTAGATCCTACTTTAAACATTTACTTCTCAGCTGTGTCAACAAAGGACGATGAGTTAGCGTAGACTTGTTACAACAAGACCCTACTTTAAAAATTTAGTTTACAATTACCAACAAAGTATGATGAGCGTTGACTTGTTACAACAACTAGATCCTACTTTAAACATTTACTTCTTAGCTGTGTCAACCAAGGACGATGAGTTAGCGTAGACTTGTTACAACAACTTACTATGGTAAAATTACAGTTATGATTGAACCGTTATTGAGTAGGCAGTCGGATTTCACTGTGAGTGTACCCCGGACGGAAATACTCCCATTGACGTCACGAGAGCAGCTGGCCCAACCACACTTACACAGGTAAGTCTGTTTGCATCTGCTATGGTGTAGTATTGTGCCAATGAAAGCTTATACTGATATTCCGTCTTGATTGTACCTCAGCCTTTGGCACCTCTTCAATTAAATATTCTCAGCTGATCTACTCCAACCGGTTACGTCATGATATCGGATTTACCGATCGTTTTTATCTGATAACAAACAAGTGCCTGGGTGGTTAGCCAAGTAACTCTTGGTTTATTGTATCAGCCCTCTACTTACTATCCGTTCTTTTCTTTTCCTATATCCCTCTTCATTGTTGAGTAAGTGAGCTCGTGTTTACCTCCACTTCCAACCCATCCTGGTAATCAGATTCCTCTTCATTTTTGAGGATGTGAGCTCGTGTTTACCTCCACTTCCAAACCATCCTGGTAATCAGATCCCTCTTCATTTTTGAGTAAGTGAGTTCGTGTTTACCTCCACTTCCAACCCATCCTGGTAATCAAATCCCTCTTCATTTTTGAGGAAGTGAGCTCGTGTTTACCTCCACTTCCAACCCATCATGGTAATCAGATCCCTCTTCATTTTTGAGGAAGTGAGTTCGTGTTTACCTCCACTTCCAACCCATCTTGGTAATCAGATCCAAGCCTCCTCCTCTGGCCATCCTCCTGACCAAGTTGTCCTGATACTATATAAGATCGGGACCATCTCACATCAACCCGTTCTTGTCCCCAGAACTGCTACAGTATTTACGTTTCGTACCCCACTAACTACGAACTGCCATAATAGGGCATAATGGTCATTCAACGAAATAAAAAAGATCTGACTATGTTAAAACACAAACAGTAGTCATGTAAAAGAACGAATTCTAAAGAATGAATTTAAATTATTTCCCAGCGTTAATTTAATTAAACATAAATAAGTAATCCTGTAATAGCAGCGAGGGAGGTGACACGGTCCAATTCAACTCGTACTCCAGGATTTAACAAACACGGTCAAATGTATTCCACGTTCTTGACACTCATTGACAGAATATGAACGAACATATTACACGACACACACACAATGAATATGAGGGGTATCAGAGGCGAGAGGTGTTACTTAACTGGATTGAAACAGAACACTTGTAATAAGAAGCAGATTAGACTCGGCCGCCAAGAAGAGTTATGTTGTTATTTGAAGTAAACGTGAATTCCGTTTCAATGAAGTTTTACAGTTGCTTGAAAATAGCAAAAACACTAATTGATTTTTCATTAAGAGAAGCGTTTTGCGTTGTTTACAAATTGTATTGAATGTTGTCACAAGCGTACTAGGGTAAATTGTAGAGTAATGTGCCTGTAATATGTAGATTGAGGAAACATGGAACAAGAAATAAACACTACTTCAGGAAAACAAGAATATTTTAAATATATAAAAATGTACATCACAACATGTAAAGAAGATATCCGATTTATTGATATGTCTTAATCGAAGGAGTTTAACAGAACATATCATAAAAATGAATGATTTGACGGTTCAGTCACGTGAATATAAGTGTGGAGAGACTGCTGAGCCCACTCATTATAGCCTGGGACTTGGCTGTTTAAGTAAAATCGTCATGCACCCATTCAAGTCCAAATTACCTTTTTAGAATGAACGACGGTCGAGGATGGAGTGTTAATGACTCCACTAATCGATAGTCAATGATCTAATTCAACTTAGAGTCGATTAATATCGGGAACAGGTGCATGTGCCAATCGACTCCCAAGCAGTTACGAGCTAAGCGTCTCTCGTCTATCAAACTGGATTAATTGGAACGATCGAAATTTCAAGTTGGCATATTAAATATGTTTCATTACGTCTGCATGTAACTTATAAACAACGCGTCAGACGTGTTTTATTACGCTTACATGTAACTCATAAAAAAATGCCAGACGTGTTTTACTACGTCCACATATAACTTATAAACAGCGTATCAGACGTGTCTTACCATGTCCACATGTAACTTATAAACAGCGTATCAGACGTGTCTTACCATGTCCACATGTAACTTATAAACAGCGTATCAGACGTGTCTTACCATGTCCACATGTAACTTATAAACAGCGTATCAGACGTGTCTTACCATGTCCACATACAACTTATAAACAGCGTATCAGACGTGTCTTACCATGTCCACATGTAACTTATAAACAGCGTATCAGACGTGTCTTACCATGTCCACATGTAACTTATAAACAGCGTATCAGACGTGTCTTACCATGTCCACATGTAACTTATAAACAGCGTATCAGACGTGTCTTACCATGTCCACATACAACTTATAAACAGCGTATCAGACGTGTCTTACCATGTCCACATGTAACTTATAAACAGCGTATCAGACGTGTCTTACCATGTCCACATGTAACTTATAAACAGCGTATCAGACGTGTCTTACCATGTCCACATACAACTTATAAACAGCGTATCAGACGTGTCTTACCATGTCCACATGTAACTTATAAACAGCGTATCAGACGTGTCTTACCATGTCCACATGTAACTTATAAACAGCGTATCAGACGTGTCTTACCATGTCCACATGTAACTTATAAACAGCGTATCAGACGTGTCTTACCATGTCCACATGTAACTTATAAACAGCGTATCAGACGTGTCTTACCATGTCCACATACAACTTATAAACAGCGTATCAGACGTGTCTTACCATGTCCACATGTAACTTATAAACAGCGTATCAGACGTGTCTTACCATGTCCACATGTAACTTATAAACAGCGTATCAGACGTGTCTTACCATGTCCACATACAACTTATAAACAGCGTATCAGACGTGTCTTACCATGTCCACAGGTAACTTATAAACAGCGTATCAGACGTGTCTTACCATGTCCACATGTAACTTATAAACAGCGTATCAGACGTGTCTTACCATGTCCACATGTAACTTATAAACAGCGTATCAGACGTGTCTTACCATGTCCACATGTAACTTATAAACAGCGTATCAGACGTGTCTTACCATGTCCACATGTAACCTATAAACACCGTATCAGACGTGTCTTACCATGTCCACATGTAACTTATAAACAGCGTATCAGACGTGTTTTACCATGTCCACATGTAACTTATAAACACCGTATCAGACGTGTCTTACCATGTCCACATGTAACTTATAAACAGCGTATCAGACGTGTCTTACCATGTCCACATGTAACTTATAAACAGCGTATCAGACGTGTCTTACCATGTCCACATGTAACTTATAAACAGCGTATCAGACGTGTTTTACTATGTCTCTATGTAACTTATAAACAGCGTATCAGACGTGTTTTACTATGTCTCCATGTAACTTATAAACAGCGTATCAGACTTGTTTTACTATGTCTCCATGTAACTTATAAACAGCGTATCAGACGTGTTTTACTATGTCTCCATGTAACTTATAAACAGCGTACCAGACTTGTTTTACTATATCTCCATCTAACTTATAAACAGCATTTAAACAAGTTTTACTATGTCTCCATGTAACTTATAAACAGCGTATCAGACTTGTTTTACTATGTCTCCATGTAACTTATAAACAGCGTATCAGACTTGTTTTACTATATCTCCATCTAACTTATAAACAGCATTTAAAACGTGTTTTACTATGTCTCCATGTAACTTATAAACAGCGTATCAGACTTGTTTTACTATGTCTCCATGTAACTTATAAACAGCGTATCAGACTTGTTTTACTATATCTCCATCTAACTTATAAACAGCATTTCAAACGTGTTTTACTATGTCTCCATGTAACTTATAAACACCGTATCAGACGTGTCTTACCATGTCCACATGTAACTTATAAACAGCGTATCAGACGTGTCTTACCATGTCCACATGTAACTTATAAACAGCGTATCAGACGTGTCTTACCATGTCCACATGTAACTTATAAACACCGTATCAGACGTGTCTTACCATGTCCACATGTAACTTATAAACACCGTATCAGACGTGTCTTACCATGTCCACATGTAACTTATAAACACCGTATCAGACGTGTCTTACCATGTCCACATGTAACTTATAAACAGCGTATCAGACGTGTCTTACCATGTCCACATGTAACTTATAAACACCGTATCAGACGTGTCTTACCATGTCCACATGTAACTTATAAACACCGTATCAGACGTGTCTTACCATGTCCACATATAACTTATAAACAGCGTATCAGACGTGTCTTACCATGTCCACATGTAACTTATAAACAGCGTATCAGACGTGTCTTACCATGTCCACATGTAACTTATAAACACCGTATCAGACGTGTTTTAATATGTTAGCATGCAACTCATAAAAAAAGTGTCAGACGTGTAAATGCCTGCATGTAACTTATAAACAGCGTGTTAGACGTGTTTTATTACGTTAGCATGCAACTCATCAACAAAATGTCAGACGTGTTTTATTACGTCTGCATGCAACTCATAAAAAAAGTGTCAGACGTGTTGTATTCCGTCGGTATGCAACCCATAAAATGCCTGCATGTAACTTATAAACAGCGTGTCAGACGTGTTTTATTACGTCTGCATGCAACTCATCAACAAAATGTCAGACGTGTTTTATTACGTCTGCATGCAACTCATAAACAAAGTGTCAGACGTGTTGTATTCCATCGGTATGCAACTCATAAAATGCCTGCATGTACCTTACAAACAGCATATCAGACGTGTTTTATTATGCCTGCATGTAACTTATAAACAGCGTATCAGACGTGTTTTACTATGTCTCCATGTAACTTATAAACAGCGTATCAGACTTGTTTTACTATGTCTCCATGTAACTTATAAACAGCGTATCAGACGTTTTTTCCTATGTCTCCATGTAACTAATAAACAGCGTATCAGACTTGTTTTACTATGTCTCCATGTAACTTATAAACTGCGTGTCAGACGTGTTTTACCACGTCTTCATGTAACTTATTAACAGCGTGTCAGACGTGTTTTACCATGTCTTCATGTAACTTATAAACAGTGTCAGACGTGTTTTATTATGTACACGTGTCTTGTATGTGAAGTGACAGACGTATTTTTATATGTTTTTACAAATTAAGAAAGCATTAAATGACGATATTAAAAATTTAAACAATGAATATTTTCAACATATGACATAAATTTAAGAAGTTTATTGAACGTGTTGAAATAATCTGAAACAATTTTCCGACTGGGCAGATTGAGCCTTAGACATTTTTGGGAACTACACATTAACAATTTGTTAGTTGGAATTACCTCAATAAACGAGGATACCGCGTCAGTTTTAAATGGACGGGGTTTTTAGTGAAAATGTAGCTTGAATGTTTCAAGTTTGTGGTTGAAGTGACTGCCACCGAAGGTGTCATGACGACACAGTGTGGAGAGTGTCGTTGGTATATATTATCTACTGCTGTACTGAGGCAGTGGGTAAGTTCCGGGAAGTGGGCGGCTATCTGTCGGCAGATCTGTTTGTGCCTCGCGTGCCCCACCCCCACCCACTCACTGCTTCCCTCCCTCTTGGCAATATTAAAACCCGCATTCCAGGCCGCACGACAGAGCCGCTATTATGCACCAAATTTACAGCTTATAAACGATACGAGGTAATGGGCGCCGTATGTGCCCCCTCCCCCGCTAGACGGGGGCGACATCACGACCCCATAACTCGGCAGTAGCCCCTCCGCGTCGCGTACTACGATTATCTCTTTTATACCGGTTTTAGTGTTTTCGCCTGGTTAAATACACCTTCCGACACTCGGCCGTTCCCTTAGCCCGTCCCGCTTTTCGTTCTTATCACTATTTTGCAACCGTTTGCTCAATTTACGACTAGGTTTTTTTTAATTCAGTCCGTGTTGAAACTTTTATTTTTACGCTGTCGGAAATTGTCAGACATAAACTCAGTCAAGGTTTTAGTTACACGTACTCCAACACCTTGCATTATAAAACAACTCGTTCTTGGAACTGGGAACATAACTAGGTCCTACTGTATTCATTAATACTACGCGCTATCGGAGCTTCACAAACTCTAATTTGCTATTTGCTTGTCATAAATAAACACGGTCAGCATTTATTGAAACTTAAGTCTAAATTAATTATCACTGAACATGTGAAAGGTTATGAGGTGTTTTCAACATAGCACCAACTTGACGTGCGAGGATGAACATCATCAATATCAATGGCTCCGGTACCAAACAGACAGTAAAATGTGCCTGTTGAGTAGGCCTACAGGTACCCGTAAGGTTGCACGCAAGTTCTGAGTAATGAACAACAGGCACTATATAGATGTAGTTGTAACGGGATATATTTGGTTGAGTAGTGAGTGACATTAATCATGGCGATACCTTCGTCACAACAACATGATCGGACCTTTACATACTTATAAACGAGTGTCTGTCTGTCTGTCTGTCCCTTATTCATTACTAGCACAGTACCCGTCCTTCGTAAGGGGTTTACGTTGATTTATACTGTGCTTATTGTATTCAGTAATACAAAACATGTACCTACTGGCATCTGTATAATGAAAAAGTACGTTTTGGTCACGATACCCCTAGGAAAGAATAAGGTATCACGCGCATCCCCTATGACGTCAAATGGCGAAATGCAACAAACACAAAAATACTGTCCTAATTTCCTTAGTTTGCAACACCAGCTGATTAGTGATAAATAACTTGGGTACTGTTTAGCTGAATGCTTCCATACGATTGGTATATTTATTCAAAAACTGTATTTATTATTTATTTAAATTAATAAAAAAACTGATTGGTATATATATATATATTATTAATCCTCAATCAATAATTACCACCAAAAAAGATATTGAAAAAGATGACAAATCAGGCGTATATAAAATTAAATGTGATAGTTGTCAAGAGCATTTATATTGGAAAAACAGGGCGTTCATTCAAAGCCAGATATAAAGAACACCATCCTAACCCGAAAACAGACAAACAAAAATCAACATTCGTCCAGCATCTGGTTGACAAAAACTATGATATTATAATCTGGTTTTTTATTTATTTATTTATTATAACCAGTGATCTGAATACTGGCCTACAAATTCTACACACATGCAGAAAAGGAAATAAACAAGATACTCTTGAAGAATACGAGATATATAAAGCACATCAAAAAACCACGATGAAAATACTTCAAATAATAAATTACAGTTTAAATCCAATTTTATTTTTAATAGTATTTTAAGTAAAAAAACACCACCAAGGAAACAAAGGCCAGCTGTTAACTCCACTACATCTGGAATAACTTAATTTATTACAGACACATCTTTCTATATATTTTTTAAATGTCAAATTATACTGTTTATATATATATATATATAGATATATAAAGTTCATTGAAGCCTTTGTGGCATTAGTTCTGAAGATGGCATAATTATGCTGAAACGATCGTTATACACATCACAACAAATTTGAATTGTTGACAGAGGTAATTTATTTTATATAATGGTATATTTATTTAGCACTATTTTTTTTTTTATAATCAAACCATGTGATGTCACAGTCCCGAATTTTTATTGAGGAAGTATAGGATCAAGATAAGCTAGGTTATGCTTACATAGGTACGTAAAAAGCGCGTTTTGTGGGCAAACAATTGTTTTACTGCTTAACTAGACACATTCGTAGTCAGCATAAACAAACATGTAAAATAAAATAAATGTTATAAAATATTGATTTTTAAACGAAGTTCGTTGTTTTCACTGTAAGTTAAACAAGTTTTGCGCGGTTCATATAAATCTTTTCAATAAACTTAACCCTTAACTGGTCACGTAGGGTCTTTTGAGATCCCAATAAGTATTCTTTTTTTTATTTTAGGTAATCTTGTAGTAGAGTATAACAAACAAGTTTCCATGCAAAATTTATGAAAAATTATCTAACATTTTATAACAAATAAATTTATAGCTTATTTTATGGCCAGTAAAAAAATTGAATTTGTTAATACTGATAAATTAGAGCTTTAGTTGATTGTGGTAGCTACAAGAATTTATAAAACAAACAAAAAACACAAAAATAATTTAAAATAAATAAGTTAAATTGTAAAATACGGCAACTTCATACATTAAAAAGTAACTATTTTTGTAATGCCGATTAAAAAATTGTAGAAAAAATACAACACGCTCATTTATAACCCATTCTGCTTTATTTTGATACAAAACATTTAGTGGTGTAAAATTAAATAATTTTTAGTAATAAATATTTTAAACAAATTTACTGCAAGTTTTCTTTAACTGGGGTCTCAAAAGACCCCACGAGACCAGTTAGGGTTGAAGATGTTTACCACTCTTTCAACACGAAATCATCTTATTTTCAGAAAAGTCTAGAAAGCACAAAATTACTGCTGATGGATAGGACTGAGCCAGTGATGGACTCTGGGCCACATGCTGGTCAGTACGGACACAGCCCCTCCGCCCCAGGTACCCCACCACGCCGGCAAACCACCCCACATTATTATTTCATAGCGCCCCACCCAATAAATCCACGGCCACATTAATTACGCGCGCAAAAACCTATAGCCTGCATCGCTGTTATTGGTATTCGCCGGCCCGCTGCCGCTGCCGCGCTATTTAAACTGCGGCCAACACATCTATCTAGCGGGCTTTCCACTCGACATGTTGACTGACTGGTTACGTCATATGTAACATTGGTAATTATATAGAGCAGAGTCTTGTCGTAGTATGTAAATAACTAAGAACCAACAGAAACCGAAATACGACCGAATTTTCAACGAAAAAGTCTGGAAAACTACAAAAATTTAGAACATTTTTATTTGTAAATATAGCGTTGTGGGTAGACTTCTCAAATTGTGCGGCATTTTGTACTGATTAGCTGGGTTTTGCAATCGAACTAACAAGTGCGCTAGCGCCGGAAATGTCCTGTTTCAATAAGGTTATGTTTTGATAGGATAAGCCCTAGGTTGGGTATTGTTAGGTTTGGTTAGGTTAGATTTGGATAGGTCAAGTTCGGTTAAATTTCGATAGGTAGGTTAGATTAGGTTTTGAGAGTAGGCTGGTGTTTTATATTCCTGTTTGTTAACCTAACCTAATAAAACGTAACATCACCTAACCAACTCTAACATAACCTACACTAACCAAACATAACATACCAAACTTATACAACTTAAGAAACACAACTTGACCTTAAAATAGCCGACCTAGGCCTAATATCACATCAAAATATAACCTTACTCAAACTGGACATTTGCGGCGCTAGCGCACTTATTAATTACTGTAGTTCGTTTTCAAAACCTTTGCCATATTCGTGACCAGACCAAAACTCAGCACAATTTCAGTATCCACCACGCTGTTTACGAACAAATATATTGTTCCGTTTTCCCTCATTTTAGTAATTTTCCCAACTTTTCAGCTGAATAAAAAAAAACGATCATATTCTTGTTTCCATTTATTTATTTAACAAACATTTTTTTTTTAAATCGATAAGGTACCAGTTCTAAATAAATACCCTAAAATTCATATAAAAACAACTGGCTTGCTATTGGAGGTTCAAATAAAACTATAATATCAAATGATAGTTCCGACGAAGACTTTCGAGAGATGAGTTGGTGTGATGTGTAGGTTTTCTGTTCGTTACATTGCCGACAGTACAATGGACTACTTCGACCGAGTGACTCAGATATCCCCTTCAGACAAAATCCTTTAGTCATAAGAAATCCCCACCCGTCTTTCCAATGAGTTTTTCAACATTTTTTGACCATTTATTTATTACCCAAGAATTTATTTCCCTGTATAAATGTATTTTACGACTAACAACTAAATACAATATTATATAGATTTCGTTAGCAGAAATATAATTTTATTGTTAATTTTAGTATTTTCTCCAAAAACTAATGATTGGATTTGATTACAAAAATAATGTTTAGTAAATTTTATTTTTGGGTTTTAATAAAACAAACAGCAAATCGATTCAACATATTCACTTTTGAGGAATCAAATTGCAGGGAAGGTGGGTGGGCCGTCCTACAAATTGGCTCGTGTAAGTGAAATGAACATAAACTACTGAAATAATTCTCACTCACATTTCAATTTGTAACTTTAAATGACATTACTCTATCAAATTTTATATTTTCAAAGAAAAAAAACGCTAATACGTATCAAGCATTTGCACTATACATCTTTATCGTGAAAGTAACACAGGTTTAATTTATGGTATTTCAAAATTTATTTTTATACGGTAGTTTGTTTACAATATCCTGAATAATAATTATTATCACATACTCCCTGACACATTAAATATGCAAGGAATGTTTTCAAATTATGGCGATGGTATTCAGGAAAAAATCACAACAGCAGTCCTATTATGCATTCATTACGGAATTTTCGACACACGTTATCGGATATTTGGCATTTTGTTTTCCGATATTCATAAGATGAAAAACTGAGTTTGCGAGACTTTTTCACCGTTAAATACACTAACAAAGTTACTTTTTATGATAAACTACTGGGAGAGCCAGAGGCCGAGCGGTCAAAGGGGTCAGGGCTTGGTGCCTTGGTTAAGATATGGCGCAGGTTCGAATCCTGGCATTGATTTTTAGTTTTTTATCAGTACTGCTCACCTAGCAGTAAAATCTCATAAAAAATTTGTAATTTTTTATCTTAAGGAAAAAGAAGGTCTGGGACTTTCTCTCGTTGTTTCAGCGAGAGTGACTGCAGAGCCCCGCCCTACACAAGTAATGACAATTAAGCGAACTAGTTGTCGCTGGTCTAGTCTGGAGTGGCAGCGAGCACATCAAATACAGGTTTACCAAAAAAAAAAAAACTCCTTCATACGTTAGTCAATATTTTTAAAATTTTCTGAATAATCTGTATCATAAAATCAAACTTGTTACTTTCTGAAAAAATCTTACATAATATACGTTAACATAAATATAGACTCAGAGTCAAGGCATAGCAAACGAGAGAAACTTGTCTTGAAAAACCAGTGATCAAGATCAAGTAAACTGTTACCGAAAAGGACAATACAATACCAATCAACTAAAAATAAACAACAGAACAAAGAAAATGGGTATTGACAGAGAATATTCTCGTAATAATACATTAACAATAATTTATTAAGAAATTGTGTAAGCTGATTTAGATTGCGAAAAAATCGTTTCAATACCAGTTAGCTTTTTCGTAATAATTACACAAATAATTGAAGTTTGGCTAAGTACCTAAGGTGGGCAGGCAGAACTGTCATACATAGGGTGGGGGTGTATGTACCTAAGGTGGGCAGGCAGAACTGTCATACATAGGGTGGGGGTGTATAAATATATATATATATATATATATATATATATATATATATATATATATATATACAGGGTGGGGAAAAATATGGAAACGCTTTCACAGCTTTTGAATTACTTCACTTGTCAAAGTGAAATCTTGTACATGATCTTGGTTACAAAGAACATACGCTTTGACGCCATTAGCGACATTTCATCTTTTCAGGGGGACGGCCCACGAGGAGTTTAACTAAAATTTTCAACGTAAGCCTAGGTCGAGTTTGGTATCAAATGAAAGGTTATTTCAAGAGAAATAAATTGCCGCAAACCGGACTTCGAAAAGTTTATCCTTTCCAGAGTAGCGGTCATTTGAATTTCAAAATAACTAATTTTAACAATATTATTTCTCCGCTATGTAACTGTTTTAAGTAAATTATTCTGATCAGAAATTATTCTTTATGGAACACAATTATAAAAAAAATTAAATTATCAAATTATCAATGGAAAAAAATAACGTTGCTGTAAAGAGTTTTCATATTTTTTCCCACGCTGTATATAATCATGAAAACTTCTACCACAGAAGCTTATTCTGTGCATCCACAAAATGAACAAACACAAAATTTTAACGCAGTGAATTTGTTTAGTAGTTGATTTGTTTAGTAGTTGATTTGTTTAGTAGTTGATTTGTTTAGTAGTTGATTTGTTTAGTAGTTGACTTGTTTAGTAGTTGATTTGTTTAGTAGTTGATTTGTTTAGTAGTTCACTTCTAAAAGTTCCTTTTGACGGTTCTAACTTTTAATATACGAATTAATACAGTTGAATTTAGTATGAAATCCGGATTACAATGGCGTAAAACCCGTTAGAGCTTTACGAAAAAGCTGCGACGTATAACTGAGAGGGCAATTCAAACTCTGACCTCATAAATAAAAAAATTAAAACGCCTAAGTAGTGGGGACAAGCTCTCATTTTGATTCTTTTTGAACGTGAATTAGGAACTTAGCGAGCATTCCAGCTATATCACAATGAGGTCTAAGTATGACATATAACTTTCCTATGTATAAGTCATCCAACAATTCAAAGGCTCATGTCCAATAAAAATTGTTAGCCAAGCAACTGATAATTTATAATAAATATGCCAAGTGGATCTCCTCTACTTCATTCGGAACCATTAACCACAATGCAGTGGCCGAACTGAAAAAAGTAACACGGCCACCAAAGGAAGAACTATTTAAAAAGTTAGTAGAACCGCTTTGTTCGTGGGACAATCGCGAAACAGCATTCTGCGCCGGCCGGGTATGTGTGTCGACCCCGACAAAGGGATGTGGGGAACGCCGCTGCCGTGCTGACTTGGGAATGTTGGAATCATTTAATTGACGCCATTTACTTATAAATGTGGCCATTACGTGAAAGGGAAGTCGACAGCGAAAAGCCGCACGAATGTCCCGCTGAGACCTATCTCTCGCACGAATACACTACGATACCCTTTGCCGACGGTGACTGGGAAAAATCCCTTGTACATTCAAATGTACTCTATTGGCTCACTGGAGACTTAGCCCCACAAAGAAGAATGAAACGCATCCAATAGTGCGGTAAATGTGTGCCCAGTAGTCATTTCTTCAGTATGCCACAAGGATGACAGAGCCAGTACCTTGTCAGTCACTCCCTTTATAACCCCAAATCCTCAAGGACTAACGTAGTAATTATTATTACAGATGTATAAAGAAGTACATCACTTTGAATTTATTTATAACTGTCACTTAGGCGTTCCCTTCGACCATAAGAAAGCAGCCTCTGTTTCTTTCCTCTCGGTGCATAGTCTCAAATCCCATTTAAGCCTTAGCTAATTTGTGAATTTAAAAAAATCCTATGCTATTTAATTTATGGCCGCTTTAAACAAGATAGTGCTGCTTGAAGATAGAGCTATATTTATTGTTTAATTAAGTGTTAAATATATTAAATTAAATATAATTCGTAAAAATTTTTAAAACTTGTTTAGTGAAGATTTTGAACATCAACGATGTCATTATCAGACAGTGGACAACAGTTTTAAATATTGGTTTGAAATGTGATTAATTAAAAGATAGTTCTAATCTATTAATTTTGCATTTTTCAACATTTTTGGAAATTGATTCCAAGTAGCTACTCTAGTAGGTCAGTGGCTATCAAAAGTTTAACAATCAAAACATTTGCGTCCACCATTTTCTTAGCTAGTTATTAGTTCTAAAAATGCAAATTTAGTGATACTTCATTTAGTAATTTGTGAAACGGGAAAACTGCAAAACTTTTTTAAATAATCGCATTTTACATTTTTCCAAACACTCAACTGTTTGTGGGAACTGAGTCATCAATGTGAAATTTTCTGCTAGAAATTGCTTCCAGGAATCTCACATGACAATTTCTATTTTATAATAACTTTCACAGATGGGAACGGTGCATTACGAAAAAAAATCTGATACGAAATAGAACATGCGCCCCATTGCGATAAAAAACCAACAACAATACATTACGGGGTAAAATACTTGTTTAATTTGCTTTTAAAACTACATAATTAAAGAAACTAAGCGAACACAATGAATGGAATGAATATAAGTTGCAAAATAAATCATTACGCTTAATAATATAATTTTATAATTTAATACATAATATTATTGTGAACAAATATATAAATGATAGCGACTTATGGTAATAAGTTGACATTTTGGCTTACAGTAAGTAGTAGTGAATGAAGGGATCGAGGTGCATGAGTGAATGAAAGCAAGATGGCGACCGGAAGTCAGGGTGGAGTTGGTCAAATTACACCACGGGCTGTGTTATTAGCGGCATCTCAAGGTTTCGGCGGAGCCTGGGAGAGGTCCTCAGGCACTTCTTTTCACCCGGTTAAAGTCAGCGTGCGTAAAAAAATATACCAATAAGTCTGAAACACGAATCCTTAAAAAGTGATCCGTGGAATAAAATAACTTTTATGCCACTACTTTTGATATTATTAAAAGACTGCAGATGCTGTCGGCCATGTTGATTTTAACCACATAAGAACAATGTTATTTGCGAATTCGAATCCATAATTTTTCGTTATTTATTGACCAAAGATGTGTATGAGGTGTCGTTTTAAACGTTAACATAATGCGCATTGGATTTGCTTTTAATATTTTGAATACATATGCCTAGTTTAGAAAAATGGGTGAAAATCAAAGCTTCAAACTAAATAGTATTTATATTTTTCTTTCTAAAAAACTAATTAGGAATTCGCAAGCAATACCAATGCCAATTTCATTCTTAATCAAATGCAATTTGTTTGGAAAAAACCCGTTTGAAAATGACTTACTAATTTTAATACACGTGATCGTATGTCCGGTTCGAAAATAATATTTTTCTTATAAGGGATTACAACCAACATGGCTGACGCCTCTGCAGACTCTAGAAGCAGTTCGCTCTACGAAAAACGCTAAAAAAACACTGGTTTATATTTCAACGATTCGTTCCGTAATAATGATCGTATTGTAACACTTGAAGTGTCATTTCAAAGGCGAAGAACTGTTTTATTTGAATTATAAGTTGGATTTTGTAAAAGTTTTTGTATTTTTATAATATTTCGACAGTTAAATATGTGAAACAGTCCGGCGGTTCGGAAAACGGTCACGTTGAACAAGATATGATTTAAAACATCGACGATCAATACATTTTAATTACAGAGTAGTTATTACTTCATTTCAAATAACTATGTTTCCAAATTACGAGTGTGCATTAAAATATTACTGTATTACAATAAATTACTGTTTACAGGAAAATCAACAGTCATCCAATAATACTGAACAGTCTGTCATTGATTATTCAGTCAAACTCTTAACTACAGGATGACGTGAAGTAATATATATTTAATAAAATGGCTGAAAGTGTTAATACCAGTCAATCAGATACACGTGGCATCAAACTCTTAACTACAGGATAAAGTCGGGTAGTATATAATACTTAATAAAATGGCTGAAAGTGTTAATACCAGTCAATCAGATACACGTGGCATCAAACTATTAACTACAGGATGACGTGAAGTAATATATATTTAATAAAATGGCTGAAAGTGTTAATACCAGTCAATCAGATACACGTGGCATCAAACTATTAACTACAGGATGACATGGGGTAATATATAATACTTAATAAAATGGCTGAAAGTGTTAATACCAGTCAATCAGATACACGTGGCATCAAACTCTTAACTACAGGATGACATGGGGTAATATATAATACTTAATAAAATGGCTGAAAGTGTTAATACCAGTCAATCAGATACACGTGGCATCAAACTCTTAACTACAGGATAAAGTCGGGTAGTATATAATACTTAATAAAATGGCTGAAAGTGTTAATACCAGTCAATCAGATACACGTGGCATGGTCTGCCTTTGTCCCGGTACATTAAGAAACTGTTCGACAATACATACGAGTTTTGAAAATAAACACGGCGTCAACATTTATTGGCATCTTAAGGTCCAGTAGAAAACAAACTGTTGGACATAAGCAAGATCTGTGAGAATGGTTTGCGACTTGTTACCGTAAATTGCAAATTTAGCGTCCGTTTAACATAACTTTTACGACTGATCGTAAAACCTTAATACTAGTAAACAATCCTTTCAGTGCTGCTGGTGGTAGAATAGAGTATATTAGACATGCTCCTTGTACTAACAACCAGTCAGAGAAGGGCATTATATATATGCAGTCATAAATAATAATACCGCTATATTAATGGCTCTCATCTAAAGACCAAAATGGAATTAAACTGCTCTTCTGCCTCAATATCGTCACCAGGATAGTTAGCTACTTGTCATCTGCCTCAATATTATTACGACAATTTAGCTACTTGTCAGGTGCCTGCACCACAACGGTGCAACATGTCAGCTGCCCCAGAATCATCACCAGGATGGTTAGCTACAATTCATCTGCCTATATATCATCAACAGAATATTTGGCTACTTATTTTCCGCATAAGTATTATCAATGGAATGGTTGACTAATTGATTTCTCTGTATCACCACCAGAATGGTTGATTACTTGTAGTGGTGTTTCTCAGTATCACCACCAGAAAGGTTGACTACTTGTCGTGTGTCTCAGTATCACCATCAGAATGGTTGATTACTTGTCGTGTTTCTCAGTATCACCACCAGAACGGTTGATTACTTGTCGTGTTTCTCAGTATCACCACCAGAATGGTTCTTTACTTGTCGTGTTTCTCAGTACCACCACCAGAAAGGTTGACTACTTGTCGTGTGTCTCAGTATCACAACCAGAATGGTTGACTACTTGTCGTGTTTCTCAGTATCACCACCAGAGTGGTTGATAATTGCAGGTGTCTCAGTATTACCACCAGAATGGTTGATTACTTGTCTTGTGTCTCAGTATCACCACCAGAATGGCTGATTATTTGTCGTGTGTCTCAGTATCACCACCAGAATGGTTCTTTACTTGTCGTGTGTCTCAGTAACACCACCAGAGTGGTTGATTACTTGTCGTGTGCCTCAGTATCACAACCAGAATGGTTGACTACTTGTCGTGTTTCTCAGTATCACCACCAGAGTGGTTGATAATTGCGTGTGTCTCAGTATTACCACCAGAATGGTTGACTACTTGTCGTGTTTCTAAGTATCACCACCAGAGTGGTTGATAATTGCAGGTGTCTCAGTATTACCACCAGAATGGTTGATTATTTGCCGTGTGTCTCAGTATCACCACCATAATGGTTGATTACTTGTCGTGTGTCTCAGTATCACCACCAGAATGGTTCTTTACTTGTCGTGTGTCTCAGTAACACCACCAGAATGGTTGATTACTTGTCGTGTGTCTCAGTATCACAACCAGAATCGTTGACTACTTGTCGTGTGTCTCAGTATCACCACCAGAATGGTTGACTCATCACCAGGTAAATCCATTCTGGTGGTGACGGCTCAGCATCACCACCAGAATGGTTGATTATTGTCGTGTGTCTCAGAATCACCACCACAATGGTTGATTATTGTCGTGTGTCTCAGAATCACCACCACAATGGTTGACTACTTGTCGTGTGTCTCAGTATCACCACCAGAATGGTTGATTATTGTCGTGTGTCTCAGTATCACCACCAGAATGGTTGATTATTGTCGTGTGTCTCAGTATCACCATCAGAATGGTTGACTACTTGTCGTGTGTCTCAGTATAACCACCTGAATGGTTGACTACTTGTCGTATTTCTCAGTATCACCCACAGAGCAAAGAATATTCTTTGCTCTGTGGTATCACCACCAGAGTGGTTGATAATTGCGTGTGTCTCAGTATTACCACCAGAATCGTTGATTATTTGCCGTGTGTCTCAGTATCACCACCATAATGGTTGATTACTTGTCGTGTGTCTCAGTATCACCACCAGAATGGTTCTTTACTTGTCGTGTGTCTCAGTAACACCACCAGAATGGTTGATTACTTGTCGTGTGTCTCAGTATCACAACCAGAATCGTTGACTACTTGTCGTGTGTCTCAGTATCACCACCAGAATGGTTGACTCATCACCAGGTAAATCCATTCTGGTGGTGACGGCTCAGCATCACCACCAGAATGGTTGATTATTGTCGTGTGTCTCAGAATCACCACCACAATGGTTGACTACTTGTCGTGTGTCTCAGTATCACCACCAGAATGGTTGATTATTGTCGTGTGTCTCAGTATCACCACCAGAATGGTTGATTATTGTCGTGTGTCTCAGTATCACCACCAGAATGGTTGACTACTTGTCGTGTGTCTCAGTATAACCACCTGAATGGTTGATTATTGTCGTGTGTCTCAGTATCACCACCAGAATGGTTCATTATTGTCGTGTGTCTCAGTATCACCACCAGAATGGTTGACTACTTGTCGTGTGTCTCAGTATAACCACCTGAATGGTTGATTATTGTCGTGTGTCTTAGTATCACCACCAGAATGGTTGATTATTGTCGTGTGTCTCAGTATCACGACCTGAATGATTGACTACTTGTCATCAGCATCCTCACTAAATGGTTGGAAATGTTGTTTGCTGCCTCAGTTTTATCACCATATCGGTGGACTATTTGTATGGTGCTTCAATGTTAAGTATGGACGGTTGTAAATTCGTCTTTTGCCTGAATATTGTCGACTGAAATTGTGGGTCAATACCACTGTACGTGTGTGTGTGGGCGGATGGGTCATTTACTACTGTACGTGTGTGTGTGTGACAGAGTAATAAGTTACAACACCTTTTCTTAAGGGCCATAACTGAACTTGGCCCTGCTTAAGACTTAAGACCATAATCGACTAATCGTTGTATATTTGTTTTCTTCCTCAGTGCTATTACCAGAACGGGCAGCTAGTATTATTTTATCTGATTCTCAACACACACATTTTTTTGAAATTTGTGATCTGCCTCAATTCTATTAGCAGCTGATTGTTTTTGTTCTACCCATTACTTGATTGGTTGCTGCTTGTGTTCGTCCTCAGTACCATTGCCAGAAATGTTGATACTTTTCTGCCTCAGTCCATTAGCAGAGTGGTTGCTCCTTATTTTGGCCTTAGACCCATTATCAGTCAGAATGGTTGCTCCTTATTTTGGCCTTAGACCCATTATCAGTCAGAGTGGTTGCTCCTTGTTTTGGCCTTAGACCCATTATCAGTCAGAGTGGTTGCTGCTTGTTTTGGCCTTAGACCCATTATCAGTCAGAGTGGTTGCTGCTTGTTTTCGTCCCCAGTACTACTGCCAGAAATGTTGAAACCTATTTTCTGCCTCAGTTCCTCTACCACAACGGTTACTCCTTGTTTTCGGCCTTAGACTCATTAGCAGAATAATGGTTGCTCCTTGTTTTCGGCCTTAGGCTCATTGTCAGAGTGGTTGCTGCTTGTTTTCGAGTCTAGCATTAACACAGAGTTATTTGATGTTAGCAATTCCTAATATTGTTAGTTTTAAAATCATATAACATTACATTTTAAAATCAAACGCAATACAGGCCCAATGAACGTACTTACACACCAATTCACCTGACGCACATTTGCAGAATTGTCTAATCTAAGAAATACACCAGTACAGATCATCTTACATATAAAGTAGGTGTGCTATTATGTTGTATTTCTGGGGACAACTAGGAAATTTGTTAACAAATATTAGTAAAAAACGTAAATTTGGGATTAAAACTTACTTTTAAGTTTTGGTTACACTAAACCCTTATTATTAAACATTATTGAAAGATTAGCAGAATGTAACCGATCATTGTTCTGAAGAATATTAGTTACAAGAATAACTATTTATACAATATATATTCAGTTTACTAGCCTGCTAAAAATAATACAAATTGTAAACACTAGAAGAGTTGAAAATATCCGACAGATAAAAAAAATCATGCTGAAGTTAATTTAGGCTAAATGCATATCTTCACATATTTTACTAAAAAAAATTGTACACATGAATTTATTTATTATTTTGTATTAGGAATAAAATAAAATTGTTTTAACAATTTTTTTAACAGAACAAAAACATTATTATATTGTTTTGCTAAAACTGCAAACGTATAATTAACCTAACGAGCTGTGGTTTACAAAATGTTCTCGACAACAGAGCCAGAATGTGAACTACCCTACTGCAATACAGTATAAATACACTCACCAACCCGGGAAAACGAAGCAACACTCACCTGCAACACATATGAATGCAACATCTTGGTTACTGTGATAACTAAAAACAACATAGACATTTCTTGACAGCAATAATCTACAAATAAGAAATATTAACAGTAAATACGCATTAATTCCTAATTTACTTGCTGTAATACAATTATTTCTAATTTAATAAATGCCTATTTACATCAAAGCACAACTAGGGACCATTGATTTTCAGCATGAGCTTACTGACGAGACTATACTGAATAAGGGAATAAATTGAGGACTTGTTAAGAGTATCATATATATTGGACCATAGCTCGTGTTTGTTGTGAGTGAGGATGAGTAGCTCGTATTTGTTGTGGGTGTGGATGAGTAGCTCGTATTTGTTGTGAGTATGGATGAGTAGTTCGTATTTGTTGTGAGTATGGATGAGTAGCTCGTATTTGTTGTGGGTGTGGATGGGTAGCTCGTATTTGTTGTGGGTGTGGATGGGTAGCTCATATTTGTTGTGAGTGTGGATGAGTAACTCGTATTTGTTGTGGATGTAGAGGAGTAGCTCGTATTTGTTGTGGGTGTGGATGGGTAGCTCGTATTTGTTGTGGATGTAGATGAGTAGCTCGTATTTGTTGTGGGTGTGGATGGGTAGCTCGTATTTGTTGTGGATGTAGATGAGTAGCTCGTATTTGTTGTGGGTGTGGATGGGTAGCTCGTATTTGTTGTGGATGTAGATGAGGATGTAGCTCGTGTTTGTAGTGCCAGCTTTGTGCACCAATGCACAAAGGTGGTAAATTTGAATACACCAATTATAGACCAATTTCTATTATACCTTTTAAATATTAATATGTAGACAAATCATATATTATTTTGAAAATCAATAATTTTTTTCTAGCAGACAATTCGGATTTAGAAAAGATCATAATTTACACATTTTCTGCTCTTGTAAAAGGAACAATTCATAAGTTGAAAATGAAAAATTAATTTGCGTCAGATCTTTTGATATGACTAAGGATTTTGACACAGTTTCATTTAATATTTTACTATATAAATTAAGTTATTATGAATTTGAAAAAAATCATCAGTGAAATTAATGGAGTCTTTTTTAACAAATAGAACAAATCAAGTAGAACTATTTACTCTCTTCCCAAAGAAGTTAAATTTGGAAGAAGGCTCTTCTTTGGGTCCTTTTACGTTTTAATATAAATGATATTGTTGAACATTTGATACATGAAAATATTGAATGCTTTTTGTATGCTGATGATTTGGGATTGAATATCAGTGGAAACACTTGTGAAGTTGTGATAGAAACACTTTCTTCTTCAATAACAAATAAAGCAAAACACAGTGGTGCATTGCTAAAGATCTCTGACTCAACACAAACAAACTTCAAGATTTAGAACTAAATTTTTCAAATAAAACAAAAATATTATTAGATATGAAATATATTATTAATACACTAAAATATTTAATAGTATTATATTTTTTATATTCTATACAATTTTATACATCAATTTATGTCAATAAAGTATTATTATTATAAAAAAAGTAGTATTACTTTTAAAAAATGTCAACGATACGAAACCATACTACATTTCTACAAAAACGTTTTCTAGTTTTTTTTTTTTTTTTACTTTTGTCATTTCATTACAATTGTTCACGTCTCTTAACCTGCCGTGTCCCGTCCCCCTCACTGCGGGATTGTTATCTACGCTACTGACAACAATAAATTCTTATCTTTTTTAGGATTAATATAAATTTAATTCCCAGCACAGCTAACAACATTATATTGGTGTCGATTACACTTAACTATGCAATTGTACAGACCGTTGTATACACAGCTGCTCTGTCACAGTAGGCAGATTCATCAGTATGAGCGACAGTACCTGTGTTTCCGCATAACTGCGTGTAGCCAACCAGGAACGGGCTTTACACACAACTGACAGGGATATATATATCCGTCCTACCTTATAAAACAATCTAGTCTAGTGCGACGCTGAAGTCATTTAGCTACATTCACAGATATAACAGCCTGATTTAGGTGCAGTAAAATGTTTTAAGTAAATATATTTTAACCGCCTTGTTACTATATTTTGGATCAAGATCGCGCAACAATTAAACAGATATCCTGACCTACTAAGAAAACCAACATTTATATCAGCTATAATTATTATATGATAAGAGGTTCGTCGCAGCATCTCTCGGTGTTGGCCAAATCGAGCAAGTTTTTAAAAAGTGAACATAAGTAAAAGTTTCACTTCTTCAACCACGAAATTGGGTGAGCAAATAGATTTGGAGAAGGAGAGTGTAAATATAAATGGATATAAATTCAAAAAGAACAAAAACTATATGATACGTATTTACGAGTCTGCAGAGGATGTCGGCCATGTTGGTTTTAATCCCTTAAGACCAATGTTATTTTCGAATCCATATTTTGTCGTTATTTATTGACCAACAGTTGTGTATGAGGTGTCATTTAAAGGGGGCACCCGAGGGGCGACATGGACTACCTGAGGGTCATAATTGGACACTCGAGGTGCGACATGCAGCGAAAGAGAACCCAAAACTAACACTCGAGGTGCGACATGGCGCTTCGGCTAGCAGTGTGGCCGTGTTGGTCTGGCGGCTAATAGTTGATATATTTACAGTGATAAAATTATCTGAAAACTACAGCCATACAATGAGACACATGATTAACGATTGTTACCAATACAATTACTACCAATGTACGTGTATGGGAGGGTGGGTGGGTTAGGTTAGGTTAGGTATATATAGGTAGGTCTATTTTTGTATATATATATATATATATATATATATATATATATATATATATATATATATATATATATATATATATATATATATATATATATTTATGGACACAGAGAGAGAGCGCGTCTACAACCCCGCAACCCTTCGCCGGGCTACCTGAGGTGGCATGTCGCACCTCGAGTGCCAGTTTTATGGCCCTTTGGGACGCTGGGATTAACACAGGTAGTCCATGTCGCACCTCGAGTGCCACCCATTTAAAACGTTATCATATTGCGCATTGTATTTGCTTTGGATATTTTGAATACATACGCTTAGTTAAAAAAAATAGGTGAAAATAAAAACTTCAAACATAATGTTTTATATTTTGTTGTATAAAACTAATTTCATTATTGATCAAATGCAATTCGTTTGGGAAAAATCCGTGTAAAAATAACTGTTTAGTTTGGACACGCGTGATCGTATGCCCGGTTAGAAAATAAAATTGTTATTATGGGATTAATACCTACATGGCTACCATTGTCCCACAGCCTCTGCAGACTAATAAAACGAATTGGTCAGTTGCGAAGCTGGTTAAAGCCTTCATAACCTAAATATTCTCAGTTCGATCCCAACCAGAGTCATTACAAATTTTGAAAGAGATCAGCTGATAACCACCGGCTGTTCATTTGTCATTGATCTATTAATTAATAGTTTTTTAATTAGCATAATACGTGTTGATACATATACAGTACAAGTAAACGTTACACAACACAAAGTAATTACAATATAAGCACAAATATATTACAATATATTTCAAATGACACTGTCTAAGGAAAAGTCGGCTTCAGTTTGTAACAATGACTACATTCGCTCATTTCTACTCATCCGTTCTCAAATCGGCGACTTCAGAATAATCTAGATGTAGGTGGGCATGAAAACGTAATGAAGCACTAATGGCACTTTTTCCGTGTGTTTTGGAGGAAAAGAGGGAGTCAAGGGGGGGGTGCAAAGGAAGAGATAAAGTCCAACCCTAATACCCGCTCTAGATTCGAGGGGAAAAGAACTACTAGCGCTTCCTAGAGTGTTAATGCATAACTATAGTCCAGATCAAGTTTGTTGGCTGCTTGAACTCCACAAGGTATGTTCTTAGAGAGTTTGTATTCATTGTAAATGCGTATACTCGGGAGTGTGATTCATAGCACCGCGGGGAACGGGAGGGCTGGGGTCAAGTGAAAGGGCGTGACAAGAGGGGGAACCTGCCTGGCAGCTTCCAGGTGAGCGCTGTTGCCACATCTCCAGCTCCAGCATCCGATTCTGGGAACAGGTGGTGGTCGAGCCGGACCCGGCCAGCCAGTCCCGGTCGGACAACACTTACGCAACACCAGTCGTAGCTACAAACACTGATCTTCATCTCTACTCACAAACCGCCCACTGGCGCCCGAACGGAAGAGGGAGTGTCTCGACTTTCTCATCTTGTCTAGCCTCCCACTGACAGTATACAACGTTCAAAGAAGATAATACGACAAAGTTCTTTATCGGTATCAAAGTAACGACTACTGAGTTCGTTGATCAATTCCGATGACCACTCAATAGAACAATGCCAAACTGGTCGTTATAAATAGGGAAACAAAATAAAAATACAGATTAAGAATACATTACTTTGCATAAAATCACACATGACAAAATTACGGACGATTAAATCTTCAGTGCATATCCAACGGAAAATTCCTTTAACAGTTTGAAAATTGCTAGGGAAAGTTTTATAGAATGGAACATTATCGAACAAATAAGATCAAGTTAATCCAACAGTACTGTACATGTAATATTAATAAAATAATAGCTCTTCAATCATCAAAGTAGTCCACCGCAAATATGCGTTTGTTTTCCAACTGTAATTAGTACTGTACTGGTACTTAGAACTGGTAAACTGTTCTGATTAAACAGAGAAGAGTTTTATGAATATGAAGAATAGTTTAGGTTATACATGAACTTAGGAGTTTAGGTTATATACATTTTTAGAATGCGTAGCTCACGTCAAGAACATCTGGAGGAGACTGGTGCAGATGTCGGTCATCATGCGTCCGATAAAGACCTGCGCTAATTGAAGCAGTTCCTGATTAGTGTATTTAAGATCACTCGTTTGATTTGATATCGCATGGATTGACTTTTGCAAGTATTTCTGCAGATGTATTTCAGTCAAGTTACTACTGGACGTACTACACTAACACAGTTCGATTACAAATGGCTTTCCACTAATGGACTATACGATATACACGCTACCTCATAAAAATACGCTATATTGTTATCTAATTCTTGTTACAATTATTAAAACATTTACAAATGCAATGATCTTGTCTATTACTCATTATGCACTAAACTAAATATTTACAATTATTACGAACAGTTACTTTTTGGAACTCAGCTATATGTTATTCACCTCAAATTGACCGTCACCCCATTTCTGCCATCGACATACACACAAGTAGCTGCATCAGTCTACTAGTACTGTATCCGCGGTGACTGATGATCGATGATTGGATCTCGTATTGAGGATGCCCAAGAATCGACGTACACAGATAGCCGCATCAGTCTCCTAGTACTGTATCCGCGATGACTGATAATCGATGATTGGATCTCGTAATGAGGATGATCAAGAATCGACAAACACACAGATAGCTGCATCAGTCTACTTGTACTGTATCCACGGTGACTGATGATCAATGATTGAATCTCGTATTGAGAACGCCCTAGAATCGACGTACACACAGATAGCCGCACCAGTATACTAGTAGTCTACTGTATCCGCGGTGACTGCTGATCGATGATTAGATCTCGTATTGAGGATGATCAAGAATCGACGTACACAAATAGCTATATCAGTCTACTAGAACTGTATCCGCGATGACTGATGATCGATGATTGGATCTCATATTGAGGATGTCTAAGAATCGACATATACATAGATAACTGCTCAGTCTTCTAGAAGGCTACTGTATCCACGCTGACTGATGATCGATGATTGGATCTCGTAATGAGGATGCTCAAGAAACGATATAGCCTATAAAATCGAGAAAACATTTCTCACCTTCACCAACCACATGCATTAATGTTCCTTTTACAGAAATGAAGCCGATCTCAATTAATAACCAAACTACAAATTTCTTATAGACATTCGCTATAATATAATCTGAGTTGAGCCGGCTTATTTTTCTAATTTACTAAGAACATTTTTCAATCTGCACAAAATTACATTAATGCGTAGATATTCGCCATGATCTACAAAAAATATGAAATACAGTTTCACATTAATCAATGAGGGTAATATATTATCAAGAAGAAATAAAACCAACTCTTAGATAATGGTTCTTATGTTACCAATCGTGAACCGATTCCACTTTCTTTCTTCTCATGACCTTATACAGTAGAAGAATGCAGCTGCAGAACTCACAACCGGCTTCTATTCTAGGAAATGCTTTGTCAATAGAAGTACTACTGTATCTGGTCGCTTGTATGGACGGTGGAGATGACGTTCTTCGCCTCACCTCCGGTCACAGGTGAACGGCTAGTTCAGCAAAAACACTATCGATAGATCTGCAGGGCTGATCTAATGACGTAGATTTCTCTCCAGTCCAGGGACAGTGGTATCAGCAGGATCATTACGCAGTGTCCTCAATAACCAGCTCGCCGACATTAATGTTTCCGGTGGTTCCGTTCCGGCCCGCCAAGCGTTTTCTACGGCAAAAACGTTGGCCAAGCCATTGTTAATTGGCGGTTGTATAATAACTGCGATATAATTGCGGATGCCACTCGACGGAGTGTCGCAAGAGAGTGTGCGTGCTCTTGGAGTCCCGCGCATCGTGAGCTAAACGGAAACTACGTCCCAGACGTTGTTGGCTCATGTGTCTATAATCTCCTATCATACATTATAATTGTTTCATTATTGCTCTAACATTCTGGACGGATCGAAATGGAAAGGCCGCCATCAACATTATCATAACTGGCTTAATGGACGGCCAACTGCAATAGTAAACATGTTTTTCGATTCAGCATTTTTTAGCTTCCGTGTTCCGATAGATCTAGCACTTGAGGAGCCGCGCTACCTCTGTTAGCCTACTTTCGTGATGACCTATTTTAACTTCATTATTCTGTCTTTCGTTTGTGTCTTAAATTATGCGACATGGTACATCCTTATATAAAATACGTGAAGCAGTTTTTTAAGCACGCAACTCCTTATTTCTTATATTTCTTATATTCTTATTTCTTATATTTGTACGATAAGATCTCCATTGGTCGATATTTTACCCTGAAGGATGCACAATGCTCTCAAAGTTCGTTTTTCGGTTAAATTTGTAAAAATTAACAGCTGTTCAAATATAATCTCTATAAATAAAAGGTAAAGCTCTCACTCAATTAACACCAATTTTCCAACTTTCTCGTACAAAGCTGAAATTTGGTACACGTATTTGTTGTAGACCAAATCAGAAAACTAAAGAATTTTCATCGATAAAATACTCCTACAGGGTAGAAAACACCCCTAAAAGATTGTTTCATAAGGATAACACTGGGTTGAAAGGATAACACTGGGTTGATTTTAAAAAAACTAATAAAAACTGTTGAATAAAGAAACATGTTTATTTTGTATGTTTGACATTTATCCTACTGATATATAGAGTTTACGATTTAATGGACTTTTTCTGTATATTTTTTCTCTATACAATCAGGCCCTACGTGTAAATGATCTGTTCGGAAAATTTACAATATCGAGATAACCGTGTTGAAATTACCCTAAAGACTTTTAGGGTTTTCTAGATCACCCAAATTTGTTGTCTAGAAGAACGGCAGTAGGTTGAACTTTTATACTGACGTGATGGTTTAGAGGGAACCGAGGGGGGGAAAGAAAGCAAGCGCAGAGAATAAACCCGTAGCGAAGCAAATGTGTTAGTATAATAATATTTATGACATTTTAACTGCTGTTAAAGTTTAAATAATGATGTTTATAATATTTAGAAGGTTATAGTTCTTTCTTAAAGAGAGTATAAGTTTGACTGGTTCATAAAGATTTTGTTTAATCTATAAATATAAATAACTTTAAGGATTTGCCTCACTGGCCTCAACACTTTCAATTGTATAAAGTAATTATTAAACTGGTTTAACCTGTTGAGGAGTGCGGACGTCTTAAGACGTCCATATTTCCATACTGTTAGTGAGTGCAGCATTTACCATTAGAGTGACCCCAGGGAGTACGAAAAAAAAATTCTAAAATTATTAATAAACTGTTATACTTTATTAAAAATAGTAATTTAAGATACAATATGGTAATATTTACAAATCAAAATGGTGGAAACTGTGATTATAATTAGCAAAGTTAAAATTTTTCCATTGTGTGAAATTGTTCGAAACATGGGTAAATGCAAAGTGCAACTTCACATTTGGAGGACTCATAGGCCGTGTCTTTGCGCTGTGAAGCCCTCCGTGTAGTATGAGTGCATACAAAACACTTCCGTTGTTTTCTTTTGGCTCCACCCTCTCTCATTGGGAGTGGTCACATGAAATGGCGGCCAGACAGACGGAGCGCCTGTTTGTCACCACTCACCGGGCGTGCAACATCATCACTTCGATCTAAATATCGCTTGTTAGAGTCCATTGTAATAAATAAGTCACTGATGAATAAAATTAACTAATTACTGTACAACACTGACAAACTTTTTAACATATTTGCAATACAACACGGAAAGGAAAATATACAGGCCTTTTTTACTGTACAACGCTGAAAATAACTAAATACAACTACTTTGTAACAAAATACAATAAACAAAATATCACACTGGCAAAATACCAAATGTAATTAGACCTACTATAGATGAACGAAACGTAAATATAGCAGAACGCAATAAGGTTAGACACGAGAAGAAACAGATTTGGCACGCAACGAAAATGCGAGAGAAACACTACAGCTGGCATTGAAGCGTCATTTATCAGCTGACTAAAGTACAGCTGTAGTCCCATTGGTGGCCAATAGGATGCAGGTATCATATGGAAGTTCATACACTTACATTGACATTTAATTATAGCTGAAATTTAAAATAAATATTAGGGACGTCTAAAGACGACCATACTCATTTGGGCACAGACGTCCAAAGACGTCCGTACTCGTTTGGGATCATTTAGCTTCACTCGTTAACAGGTTAATGAAGGATCAACAATTTCCTTCCGAGAACCCAAATCTCCGAACTGGTAAAACGGTGTTGTAATCTCAATGTGTGAGGCTTGGACGTCCGAGCGGGAGCCAAATACGAAGGCAGTTGAGTGATTCATCGCATTCGAAGAGTGATTAAATGAATTGGCTCTGTAATCAGTGACGGAGAGCTGTGGCCGGGACTGGCCTGCCAAAAATGCCGGCATGTCGTCCCCCAAGCCGACGCCTCGTGTTATTGGGGTTGTGGGTAAGGCTAATGATAGTTTTGTATATTGTTATTCTTACCAAACCTGTAAGTAACATAAGACGTGTGCTACTTATAACATATATCACAGCTAAAAAGCGATAGTTAGTATATCCTTATATACAGGGTGTTCGTGAACTCTCTTTAAATAAATTGTAGGTATGTTCCTTATGTCAAGACAAACAAAAAACACCTTACAACCATGTGACTAAAATATCTAGATGCTGCCTGTCGGCCTGTACGTGTTTTTTACAAATGTTTTCTAACTCAAGATCTATTTGAGTTAGAAACTTCAAATTTGGGCTTCATGAGTATCGTAGTAGGTAAAATGAATCTTTACAATTTCTTTGCTGTGACGCCGTTTCAAGATGCCGTTAATAGTTATGGTAAAAAACAAATATGGTGTTCTGTACCATAATTATTAATGTTTACAACATTTATTACTCAGCTATGTATCATTCAATTTTATTAAACAAGGTATAGTTGGATTTGTCTTTAGATTCTACACTTTTTACCTTTCGACATTTTTTGTATTTTTAACTTTTTTCATGAAATATGACATTAAACATTTTAAATTGACGCCATCTTGAAACGGTTTTAGTTATAGCAAAGAAATTTTAGATTTATTTTACCTACTACAATACACATGAAGTCCAAATTTGAAGTTTCTAACTCAAATAGATCTTGAGTTATACAAACATTTGTAAAAACCACGTACAGACCTACAGACAGAAATGTAGACATTTTAGACGAATGGTTGTATGGTGTTCTTTGTTTGTCTTGACCTAAGTAACATACCTACAATGTATTTAAAGTGAGCTCACTAACGCCCTGTATAATACTTGAAGCCGTTTTTTGTCAACACAACTCCTACCTCCTCCTCCCAATGTTCTTAACAAATTGAAGCTGTAGATGTGTCAACAATTTGCCTCCGTCAATAGTTGTGAAATAAGTTCTTAATTCTTCAATATTTTTCCCCTGAATGTTATGGGAAGCTCAAAGTAAATTTTTTTGCCTATAGAAATAACAAAAATAAGAGATTTAAATAGATCGAAAAATAACAGCTGTTCAAAGATAAATAATGATTTCCAAAAGTTTTAATAACTGTTTGAATGTAAAAAAAATTGGGTGTGCGTCGGACCACACGGTGGAAGTTATACTTCTTTGGCCATTCTCATACACCCACTCACGCACACAAACAGACAGGATATATAAATGAAATATAAGACATTTTTCAATATTATTCAATATATTTATCTACAATATATTATACGTGACTTCATTATTATATTATACACCTATATTATCATTATCAGTAATTTCTTCGATTAAATTTCTTCGATTAACAATCGATTAATCGATAGTTCTTAAAAATTTGTTCTTACTTTTCAGCGTGACGCGGTTTCTCGACCAACATCCCATCCCAAAGTGTCTAACGGGCGCAAAGAAGTATAACTTCAAAATAGTGTTTGTACAGTAACGACGGAATATATTGAGCTGTCGAAACCGTTAATTTTCAAATGATTGGTTGTTAGCGAAGGGAAGGGGTACGGTATACGCATGCGTGGCTTTGTACTAGCCTGACATGCTGACGTTGGCTACCGCTGCTGATCAGCTGATTAGAGAGTGGAGTATCGCTGCCTTGTTTTTGTATCGAAAGTGTTATTGAAAATATTAAGTACATATTAAGTTATTATTATTATATTAAGTTATTATTATATTAAGTTTATACTAATAGTATAAACAAAATTATTATAATTTTGTTTATACTATTAGTTGTTATGTATTTAATAACTTAGCCACATATGTTACAATTTAAATATTAATTTAATTACAACAGCTGTTTTAAAGAGATTAAATTTAGTATTGTTCATAAAGTTAGTCACAAGTATGTATTGCCTAATAAACGGACTGCTTACAATAAAAAATTGAACAGTACTTATTTACTAACATAACCTACATTCTGTAAATTAACTACTGTTGAATTACTTGGTATTCCATTTAATTTTATTTTATTTTTAACATTAAATATTATACAAAGGTAATAATAATATAAGTAAAGGCCTATAATTATAACATGATAACACATTATAATACCAAGTAACATGATTATAAATAAAAAATATCAGTGATTAACGGATGGGAGTTGTGTTATAAAAAAGGTAACTTGTGGGCGTGGTGTCTTGATGTTTACAGCAATACTAGTAGTACGCTAAACGCTGTTTATTGGTAGAGATCCCCCTCCCCCCGACACTAACCGTGACGTAAGCCACTTATATTATTGAGGAGATCAGATCTCTCGTTATGTTAAACCAGGGAATGTTATAAGTATGGTTTTATTCTAATTCGGTTGTAAAGCTCCGCTCTACTGAACTTGAAGGGTTCATTGATAATGTAAAGAAGTTGATTATTATTATTATATTGATTTAGTTAATCTGTAAAAATATAAATGAAATGATCACGTCTGAAATAGGCAGCAATGCAAATAATGTGAGTGAGATACTATGCATACGTTTCTTAATGATATTTGACGATAATTTATTAATTGTAGTCAAAAGTCAGAGGACGAGACCGAAGGTTTGAGGTGTATATAACAAGCGCAATGAGTGACGGGGTTGGCACGCGAAGCGTGCTGAGGTGTCCCCTAATTTATAAATAAACATATAAAACAGCTAAAAGCATTTAAACGATTACCAGTTATTTTTTTCCACTGATTATTATGATAAAGATTTCAAATAGTAAAATTTATAACTTGAACTTAGGCTTTATAGAATTCTATGCTTTAAAAATAACTATCACTTTAGAATACAAATTCGTTCATTGTGAAGAATTTTAGCGCAAAATACGTGTTGACTTGAGTTTTGAATGTTAAAACATACTGTAAAGAATTACGATTACCACAAGATTCCTCGTCGATTTATTAATTACTTTGGTTGAGTACAACACTTTTTGAGCTAGTCAAACTTACTTGACAAAATACTAAGAATTTAATATTTATTTAAAAGAGTAAAAGGTAACGTACAGACTACCGCTAGCTACACAGCTATTGATACTGATATACCGATCGCCATAAGTGTGTGCCGTTCACAAGAGATCGCGTGGGTGCTCTCGGCCTCGGTAGACGCCTAGGAAACGAACAAACTCCCGCCAACACAACAATTGATGCTGATATACCGAGCGCCATAAGTGTGTGCCGTTCACAAGAGATCGTGTGGGTGCTCTCGGCCTCGGTAGACGCCTAGATGGGGTAACACTTGCACAAGGAAAACGTATATACTACCGCTAGCTACACAACTATTGATGCTGATATACCATGCGCCATAAATGTGTGCCGTTCACAGGAGATCGCGTGGGTGCTCTCGACCTCGATACACGCCTAGATCGGTTAACACTCGTACAAGGGAAACGAAAAGACTCCCGCTAACACAACAATTGATGCTGATATACCGAGCGCCATAAGTGTGTGCCGTTCACAAGAGATTGTGTGGGTGCTCTCGGCCTCGGTACACGCCTAGATGGGGTAACACTCGTACAAGGGAAACGAAAAGACTCCCGCTAACACAACAATTGATGCTGATATACCATGCGCCATAAATGTGTGCCGTTCACAGGAGATCGCGTGGGTGCTCTCGACCTCGATACACGCCTTGATCGGTTAACACTCGTACAAGGGAAACGAAAAGTCTCCCGCTAACACAACAATTGATGCTGATATACCGAGCGCCATAAGTGTGTGCCGTTCACAAGAGATTGTGTGGGTGCTCTCGGCCTCGGTACACGCCTTCATTTGTCAACACAAGTACAAGGGAAACTTACAGACTCCCGATAGCCACACAACTATTGATACTGATATACCGAGAGCCTCCTAAGTCTCCAGAAATTTCACTGGGGAAGAGATAGATAGGGCGATTTTCGCTGTACCAGCAGGGACAGCAGTCGGTCGTGACGATATCTTTCCGGAATTTCTATTGTATGCTAGTAGCAAAGTGAAAAAATGGCTTCTATCAGTCAGCAATAAGATATTAGCCAACAATAAGGGATCAAAAGTAGAAGCTGTTTTGCAGCCTGGCAATGATCCTGAATCAGTGGAAAGTTGCACTATATTTCTTCTTAGTGTTTGTTATACGTTGCTGGAAATGCTGTTATACAAAAGAATATCACTCATTCTTGATTCTAATGTTCCAGTTGAGCAGGCTGGTTTTCGCCCTGGCCGAAGTTGTAGCGACCGGATCTTAGCTCTGACATAATTTATCGAGAATGGGTTTGAAAAGAAGTTGAAAACATCTGCAGCTTTTATTGATCTTACATCAGTTTATGACACAGTATGGATCAAATGTTTGTTGGTAATGTTCTACAGCCTCCTTCCCTGTCCATTTCTATCGCGACTTCTGGAGTCAATGCTTATTGCCAGGCTAATAAAAGTTTACTTGGTCGTGAATAAACTCTTTTAGACAGTTGAAGGATGGTCTGCCACAAGAGTCCGTACTAGCTCAAACTTTATTCAACGCGCTGCTGACATCCTAATCACCGTGTTCAGAATATGTGTACATCCAGACGATATTGCTTTAACTTATCAATACAAGGACTTTTAAGCTACTGAAGAAACTCTCACAAACGATCTTGCAACCTTATAAGAATATTTTAGAACCTGGAAGCTAAATCCTAACCATCAATAGCAGAAATGACTTGCTTCCACCTAAGTAACCGACTAGCTAATCGAAAATTAAACATCATTCTAAATGGTGTAAAACTCCACCACATTGATCATCCACAGTACTTGGGAGTAACGTTTGATCGATCGCTGACGTTTAAAAGCCATTTTTAAAAAACAGCAGCTAAAATTAAAACCAGGGAAAATGTACTAGAACAACTTGGGGAGCCGACCAACACGTCCTGCGTACAACTGCTTTGTCACTGGTTTACTCAGCTGCTAGATACAGTGCTCCTGTATGGCTAAAATAGTGTTCACACCAAAGTGATTGATGTCCAACTTATAGGGTCAAGAGAGCTATTAGTGGCACTCTCATGTCCCATTACACAGGAATTTTCACGTCAGAAAGGTCGCTTAAAATCAAGAAACACACCTCTTTTTTTTGCCCAATACTAGCTGTTCGTAGCGTGGAACAGTTTTTAAGGACGACAAAAGTTACTAACTAACGATCAATACCTGTAGGAGGGATGAACCTCTCTCGTAGGGAGTGGACACTGTTTAGTCAATTCCGAACTGGCATTGGCAGATGCAATCTCTAGAAATATAAATGGGGATTGGCAATAGATCAGTCATGTGATTGCGGGGAGTATATCCGGACAATGGATCACATAGTTACAGAGTGCCTCCTGCCTTCTTTTACGTAGGGATTAGCCAACATACACAGAACAGGCAGGTCTTAAATGACTCGATGGTTTGGACTTAGCTTTGTGACAGGAGATCACTTTATATTTTTATTCAATTAATAATATCATGACTTTTGGACCTTTATCCAATTTATACATCGCAGTTTTTTACAATGAACAGATGGTAGCTGACTATATATATACAGAGCGCCATGAGTGTGTGCCGTTCAGAGAAATTGTGTGGGAGCTCTCGGCCTCGGTACACGCCTTCAGGTGTCAAAACAAGTACAAGGGAAACATACAAACTCCCGCTAGCCACACAACTATTGCCAAGCAATTTTCTTGTTCAATTGGCCGTTGAAATACTCACGACAAGGTCCGCGATCACTGATTGTGTCCAGGTAGTTATTGAGAAGTTAGCTCTACCTACTCGTTGACGTGTAAAAAGTCGATTCCAAGTTGCAGCTCGATATTGCTATTCGAATGTTTGCGGTCAGATTTCTACACGTACAAAGAGCATTTCATAGTTGATGTGATTAACACAATTACTACGTGCTCAGATCGATCGACCAAGCTTTTCTGCAAGAAACCGCTCTATGGCCGATAAGAAGAGTTTCTAGACGGCCGGCACTCTAGAATCCCTAGATCACAATTTTCATCTGTAAATTGCAGGCTGAGAGAGACTCTGCATTTCATAGAGTCAAGAGAACAAAAGCTTCTGCTTATTGGTATACTTAGCAACCGAGCTAAGTAACAAATATTAACAAAATCTTTGTGGAAAAAGGTACAGCTTAAAATCATAGTTAGTGTTAAGAGTGATAGGTCTATCATCTTACTACAACTGCCAACTACTGTAAAGATATTACCATTGATCTAACCTAACCTAACCTAACCGGTGCTCATTTATTTCATCAACTAACTGAGTGCTGCCCCTCTAAATCGTTCTCAACGTCAGTTATCTTTTACGCCCTTGACTGAGTTTTAAGTTATGGGTGCAGTCCGGAGAATTTCTAGTAATGCAATCGGAGCTTACCAAATTTAATATACCTTCCCTTGAGACAGGAAAAGTATAAAATATATTTTTGTAACCACTAAATTAGAACCTGTGGCCTTATGAAGTGGTGAATTTAGCTGAGTTTAAATCAACATTAAGACAAAACCGTTCAAAGTACAAATTTTATTTTTATAACTATGTTTTTAACAAATGGAGGGATTAAGATGTTTTTCATTTCAAAAATAATGTAAGATTGGAGTATTAGTAAATGTAACAAAAAAATACTTTTTATCTTTAAAATTATAAATATTTTACATTTTATGAAAATGAAAAACATCTTAATCCCTTCAGTTATGTGTAAAAACGTAGTTACAAAAATTAAATTTGTACTTAGAACGATTTTGTCTTAATAGTGATTTTAAATCAGCTAAATTCACCATTTCATATTTCATTTCATCTCATTTATTCATACCAACAGTATCCCATTTTTTACAAACAAATTAACAAAATTGGTAACAACATTAGTTAACAACTAATTATAGTTTTAATTTAGTTCTAAAATTACATCATTAATGAAATATAAATAATATAACAAAAATACATGTCATACATTAAAGTGCGATATTAAAGAGATCTTGTAACATTGTTCTCTTTAATATTGTTTTACTCAAAGAGCAATGTTCTATTATACCACTTCACGTGTGTAGGTGGGCGGGTGGGTCAATACCACTTCACGTGTATGGGTGGGCGGGTTGGGTCAATACAACTTCACTTGTATGGGTGGGCAGGAGGGTCAATACAAGTTCACGTGTATGGCTCGGTGGGTGGGTTAATATCACTTCACGTGTACGGGTGTATCAATACAACTGCAAGTAAGATTAACTGGGAAGCTGGTCGAAAAGGTGGTTTTGTACATTTAAGTCGCCCTGCATGTGTGAAATATCTCGTAAAATAGGGAGAGTAGATAGGGGTTTTTAAAACTTTCTGAGAAGTGTCTCTTTGGATCTTATATCCAGAGGAGCTATGTTGCACAACACTGGTAGAGGGGTTGCAATGAGGGAACTGCTGATAGCTCTTATCTACCTATTTAGTTGTATTTTTACCGCTCGTTCAAGCGTACTGTTAAGCCACACGCGAGCACCATCCTATGGCTGGCTTTGTATGAATTTAGTCTAATTTTGTTGAAGATTTGTTTGTATTGATGTATCAAATATGTGGATTTCCGGAACAAGGTTGTTGCTTTCTCTCAGGAGTCGCGGGATGCAGCTGTGCATTGACTTCTTTTGCAAACGTATCCTCTTGGTACTCGTAGTTCAATCAATGATAGAAGTTCTGAGCAATCGAGTTGTCAGTTAATCAGCTTGTAGAGGAACATTTAGACACCGTTCTCTTTGATTCCAATGAAGATAGTCCGAATATTTGCATCAGTTCTTTGATTGGGACCTTTAAGTATCGGTAGCCATATCGCATGCCAACTAATCGTATTACTCTGGTTTGTATTTTGTTAATGGAGTCAATATAGCGAGAGTAAATAGGAGACCAGACCACAGAGGCACATTCTAGGACAGGTCTTACAAGTGTCTTATATAGTAAAAGTGGACTGAAAATCTCTAGATGTTCTTAATATGAATCCAAGCTAGGAGTTGGCTTTATTACATATATGGGATACTAGGTGACACGCATGCACGCTTCGTGTGCCAACCCGACGCTCGTGCGCTCGGGCACGATACACCTTTGACTTCGGCCTCGGCATGTGACTTTTGACTACAAATAATAGTAGATTAACCGTATAAAGTAAAATGACAATAGCAAATGTATTTACAGTATTTAACTCAAACTACTTGCGTCGCTACCTGTTTATTAGTATAGGGTATTCAAACGTGTTTATTTCATTTGTTTTTGTTTAACAGCTGAAGTTTAAACTCTCCATGCATCAATAGGGCAATGTCAAATATACAAAATAAACATTTTTATTTATTTACAAAACAGCTGTTATTGATTTACTAAAATCAATTCAATGTTATTCTTATGTAAAAAGCTGTTTGTACCCCTTGGGAAGGAACTTCGAAAAATCCTTTCTTAGTGGGTCCCTTCGCTACTAAAGCTAACTTCCTTTAAATGTAAATCCGTTCAGTGGTTTTTGAGATTTCGTGATCAGACAGTGAGTGAGTGAGTGGTATTTGGCTTTTATATATATATATATATATATATATATATGTTCATGGCAAGAGAATGAGACGATAGTATGAAACCAAGATCTTTGAATGTTTCCACTCTTTTCAAAGTAATTCCATGCAAGGTGTAGTCTGAGTGTATTTAGTTTCGAGCACGACTAAAAGTGATAACTGCACACTTGGAGATGATTAATCCCATGTCATTATTATTGCACCAACTTTGTATTGATAAGAGGGTGTTTTGTAACTGGTCAATATCATCCTGTGATGTAATCTCCATAAATACCTTAATATTATCGGTAAACATGAGGATCTTGCAGTTTTGATATCACCAATGTCATTAACAAATAGTGTGAAAAGAAATGGGGACAAATGAGATCCCTGTGGACTCCTGTTGGCACGTCAAATACTTTTGAGGTTGAGTTTCCGAATCTTATTATACGCCCACGACCCTTGAGATAAGGGTTTCATATAAGGCCACAAGTTTAAATGTTGTAGTTAAACAAATTTTTATATATTTTTCCTGTCTCCTGTTACATACGTATATTCCTGTCTTAAGGGAAGGTACATTAACTAATTTTGATTATAAAACTGGGAAATAAATTAACTCACCGAAAACCGATTGCTATGTGTTACTATGTGGCGTTATGAAGACGACTCAATAGTAATAGACGACTCACTTCAATAAGTGAGTGAAATCTCGATGAAAACAACCGCCTCTCGCAATCTGATTGAACTCGTAGCGCATCAGATGCGCGCAATCCTACCTGCATTAATTGCGGTGTCCCAGGGTGACCCAAACCATTGCCCGAGTTGCGCGCAATGCCGATCTCAGTTACAGTAGGCCACTCAAAAATACAACTTAGACTACAAGCTGTGCAAAAGAAATATTTCCGTAAATATCACGACACACCAAAAATAACTTGAATTTTCACTGATCGAATAACACTAAAACTTATACCACAGAATAAACAGATATCTGCTTATTCTGTGCTTTATGCCATCTTAGTTACCTAACTTATATGTAAACAACGAAATACCCATAATAATTTTAGTATTAAGCGGTAATTTATGTTAGAAGCTTTTTACTTTGTAACTTGTAGATGTATTATTAGGGCCTACATACAAGTTTCAATGTCTGTGTTTTACATCTAAACAGCTACTTTGAAGCCTATACATTTCATAAAACCGAACTGACTAATGGCTTTGTTCTAGTACCGAGTAAGTTTTTCACTGATGAATCTTTTCATTATCATAATCCCCGCCCACACACGTACAGTGTTATTGACCTACCCGCCCACCCATACAAGTACAGTGTTATTGACCCACCTGCCCACCCATACACGTACAGGGTTATTTACCACTCGCCTACCTATATACGTACAGTGTTATTGACCCACCCGCCCACCTATACACGTACACTGTTATTGACCTAACCGCCCACCCACACACGTACAGTGTTATTTACCCACCCGCCCACCCACACACGTAGTGTTATTTACCCACCCGCCCACCCACACACGTACATTGTTATTTACCCACCCGCCCACCCATACACGTACAGTGTTATTTACCACTCGCCCACCTATATACGTACAGTGTTATTGACCCACCCGCCCACCCATACACTGTTATTGACCCACCCGCCCACCCACACACGTAGTGTTATTTACCCACCCGCCCACCCACACACGTACAGTGTTATTTACCCACCCGTCCACCCACTCACGTACATTGTTATTTACCCACCCGCCCACCCACACACGTACAGTGTTATTTACCCACCCGCCCACCCACACACGTACAGTGTTATTGACCCACCCGCCCACCCATACGCGTACAGTGTTAATCACCACTAAACTGTATAAATAAGCTTAATTCGGTGGTATATTTTGATTATAGCTACGATGTGTTGTCGTTGATAAAGTAGAAGACAAACGAATCTTGGAAGAGAATAGCAAACCAAGCCCAAACTTTACTATGTTCGTAAATTAAATATTTCTTTGTAAATTTAGGTTTTATTAGTCTTTCTAGTTTCTTACTTATTTGATCATGTGTTCTGAAGATTATTATTGTTTTTGAGTTGTAAATGTAATTCTTTCCAAGTATAATTATGTACGTTATATATAAACCTTTAGTTATCTTATATTATTAACGATAGGTCATCATACGAACAAAATGAAAAAAGGTAAAATGCATTGGTGAATATTATTTGCTTAAAATTATTAGAATTCGTCGTTAAATAAAAGTCAGAAGACCCAACTACTTTCACTCGTGTAATATTAATTATTTGAATTGATTGCACATTTCAATAACTGTGAATTGTTTTGTATTTAGTATTTATATTTCATTGATGATATAGAATATTTAGTATTTGTATTTAATTCAATATATAGAAATTTAATTTCAGTATGAATGTTTTTTATTAGAGCATTGGAAACTTAGTGATTTCGTTGATGGTACGGCTTCAGGTAGTTGCGCGCAACTCGAGCACTAGTTTTACGGCCCTCTTGGGCACTGCGCGCAACTCGAGCACGCCCCATCAGATATAGATCTTCACACTGTCCGTTGCCCAGTGTTCTTGGACATTTGCAACTTTGAGACTAGCTCACTCTAAGACAATGACGGGTCAGTAACATTTGTAGACCTCTCTTACCTAAGTTTATTTCATACAGCCTACTTACATTTCTTACAAACTTTCATAGTTTATTAGTAATTTCTTCCTCTTGTTTTTTCAACAGCTATTCTAGATAAGATATGTTAAACATCTGAGTATTGAGCACGCTGTAAATGTACGACTTAACATTATTGGGGAATAGCGACCACAGGCAAGGTCGAATGAGGATAAACAATATGTGTTTTAAAACCCAATATTTTTTACAATACCCCGATCCCTCCTTTATCTCACAAAATTCTATTATTTCCAAATAACTGAATGTGCCATTACTACGCAAAATTGAGCAGAAAAATACGTCGAATTACGTCTTTGGCGTATTGTAGATGGTCTCCCTGGAAGGGTCTTCCCTTCCATTTGTTACCAGAATGTGTGTAGAACTTTAACATAATTCCCGTTTTCCTTTCAATAATTTGTAGTTTATAATAAAATAAAAAGACCCAACGTATAATAAAATAAAAAGACCCAACGTCCCACCTACCCTTGCACTACGGTGGGAGTGGACTGGTCAAATACATGGGCCAACAACAGTAACTGGGATTGAAGGTGTTCAGACATGTCCGTCGTCAACCTGGGTGAAATTAGTTGAACTTCCCGTACTAAATTATTTTAAGACGACCACAATTTTGTCATTATTTACTTGTACGCAAATCCTTTTTACTTGTTTATTCTCTTACTTAAGTAACTAAATGGTCCATAACAATGTTATCACTGCTTGTACACCCGTTAAATGTTTTCCGCAAGATCTATAGACTTCTTGGACACTTTCTCTTGTAAATGTGACGAATATAACACGATTCACGTGTTATGAAATAAAAACTTACTAAGGCCTTGATTAAAACCGAAATTTGGGAAATACGATAGTTACCATAGACAAGATTGACACTAGACAACTAAAGGCTTATCGTCCATATTGGCTAAAGAAAATAGGCTCCGTGTAATGACCTGCTGTACAATGTTTACAACGTTAATATTGATATTTATATGGTTAATATTGATATTTATATGACCTAAAACACTGATATTAAGCAGAATAACCGTAGACTAATATTATAACAAACAAGCAAACAGAACAAGGACCAAACAAACAAAACATACAAATTAGGCCTACACACAATGATTATAGAAACATTACCCTACATAAACAATTCTATTTGAACTTGAGCGACATGTTACCAAGATAACTGATACAATGTAAGTCATGTAATTCTGGCCACTAAATACTAATAGATGTGGACAGTATTCATTCCACATATAAATTTATGTTTTGTTTTGTCATGAGTAGAGAAAGTCGTTTATCAAGGTAAAGCCGCGTTTACACTTTGCAACTTGTTTGATAAACTTTTTGCTTGCTAAACATGTTTTATCAAACATTGATTTTATAAACCTAAAAACTTGTTTATTAAACTTTTTTCAACATTTGTTGTAGAACATAGACCTAAATCGCTTCCTCTACAACAGTGCTATGCAACATGTTTAGTTCACATTATAACTTTAGTCGCCAATCGCCATGATGGCTTCAATCAAGCAGTGATGACGCGATGCTCGCTGCTATTGCTTGTGTGATTATATTATGATGTGCGAAAAATGTAACAGCTAAAAGACGATATTGGGTAAGCCGAACAGTGGTGGAGGTTTTTAATAAATTTATAAAGAGATTCTAGTCGTGTTGTTCTCAGCAACACTTTTATCCCTACTGACTAACCGACTTCCCCTTCGGCAACGACCGATATATTTCTCCTGCGAGAAATTTCTGAATCGAAGCAGGAATTTAAACTCTTGGGATACTAAATCTGAACGTAGCCATCGGCAGTGTTTTGGAAATAAGTTCGGCGCATATAAATGTTCAACCAGTTTACGAAAAAAAAGTTCATGACACTCCGGTATCGGGCTGGTAAGGCTGCAACCTGTTGCAAAACACAAGTACCTTAAATAAGTTGCCGAGTGTAAACGCGGCTGAAGGTAGCAAGAACACACAACACAGATAGTAAATGTGTGTGAGCTTACCCAGAGAAGGCTGCATACGGTAGAGCCCGCAACTCACTCACCTGCAAACAGACATACAACTGATTTGTGTACAATGCATTCTCAACTATTATTACAGTAGGGCTCATGAATGAAAACCAAGCAATAGCTGATCTCCAAAACTAGTAAGAAAAGCAAAAAACCCAAGCAATTGCTTCTAGAAAATCAAAGATGCTGGTGGCGCAGTGCTATAACCCAGCTACAGGGGACAAACTTACTGAATAGGCAATATCGAGTAAATTTTATTTATGTTACTTGCTAATTAGATAGTTACAGGATAAACTCAAAACAGCCATCATGACATTAGTACAAGAAATTACGCATTAATTACTTTACTTAAATAACCAAACAAATTTAGTATAGCGTGACACAATACAAAACTTGCTCCAAAACTAACACGGTTTAGAAGTGATAAAAACATAATTGAGATATTACTCACTAGAAATAAGATTCATAATTTTTTCCAGGAAAGAAGTCAAACTACTATTAAATATATCTAAATGTTTGTTATGGTAATTGAAATGAAACACTGTGTTTACATCTTGCAAAAAAATCATAAGATCTTAAATTGTTACGAGGTACATACAAATTAATCTTATTCAATTTATAATTACTATCTATTAAACTATTTACAACTTTGAATAAAAATGATAAAAATAAAAATTTTGAAGTATTACACATTCAATCTACCTCGTATAACGAAAATTGATCAAGGAAGCTTACTCGTGACATTCCCCGTTTACTGTAAACCATATGAAAAAAAGTGATACGGTCAGAAATTACTTCCTTAACACGTTATGAAATGATAAGCTAATTTAAAAATAAATAACACGACATTGACTATTGTAACAGTCAGTTTCCTCGTTCAAGCGTGGCGTTATCAAGCACGAACTTACTGACTAACATACTTCCTTATAACACTGACTATTGTAACAGTCAGTTTACTCGTTCAAGCGCAGCGTTATCAAACACGAACTTACAGACTAACATACTTTCTTATAACACTGACACTGACTATGTAACAGTCAATTTACTCGTTCAAGCGCGGCGTTATCAAACACGAACTTACTAACTAACATACTTCCTTATAACACTGATACTGACTATTGTAACAGTCAGTTTCCTCGTTCAAGCATGGCGTTAAAAGCACGAACTTGCTGACTAACATACTTCCTTATAACTAGGATTGTTGCCAACAATAGGCTACTATAGTACATTAATCAACTGTGTTGGGGAAATTCCAGTACTTGTCATTCGTCAGTTCTGAGCAGTGTTCACAACAGCAATTAACTAAAAAATGATTGTTCAGTGTCAAGAAATCAGTGGAATTTTACAGTACAAAACCAACATTGCATTATATGAAGTTGAAAGAATTAATGTACTCATTATAAGAGAATACGGTGATCAGCAACAATCGTGCGAAGAGGTAGACGATCTATTTACTGTATTTTAGATTTCAGAAAAGACCAACTAAATCAAAGAATGTATTTTCGCCACAGTCCGCCACTTGGAAGTGTGTGAAGAAGTTGGAAGTCTAAAGGAGTCCACACATTGGTAGTCCTAAAACTAGGGATAGAAACGATATATCGATAAATATGTATCGATATTTTTTATCAATAATATCGGCCATATAGATATTTTGGTCCGATCAATAATATCAATAAATTTCGACATTATTCTTTCTCCTCAAAATAATCAGGATTCGAATAAAACACTTAAATTGCCTCTTATGCGTAAAATCTTGTAAGTAAAATGTAATTAGTTTTTTAACGTGCGGTTATGCACTAAAATCTAGTCTATTGTAGACTACTTGGTGGAGGTTTCGTGTTTATACTAAGTCTAATGGTATTTTTAATTATGAAAACAAAAATAAAATTTTTATATTATTCTTTTAGAATTAACATAGTAATTAAATGTATAATTATTCTTATTTAGATTTTTTCCATATCTACACCCCACAGACCACAACTTGTTTCGTGTAGATAAACGTATTTAATTTTTACATTCAGTAGGTATACTAAATAGTGAAAGCAAAACACGAGTGTTTCTTCAGGGCATGAGTGTTGGTACATAATTTTAAACAAATAAATCATTTGATCGATAGTTCGATACATAGTAATGATGAAAATATTTGCCATCCCTACCTACAACAACGACTTGTCATGAGGTTGCTATTGATGTGCTTCAATCTTTTGTTGAAATTCCAATTAAGGTTCAATTAAGGTTCCAAAGAATTGGCAAAAACTATCCCACATATTAAACACACAAAAAAAAACTTTGAACATTACCAGTATGATTCTCAAATATGGTTTTTTTCCATATCTAAAAAACTAGTCAAGTTAGAGACATGCGGTTTTTACTAAAATATTTTGAACTGTAATTCACATCTTTACTGGAAATTAAATCAAAAAAGTTTGAGCAGTTTTCAAGAAAATTCCATTTTTGTATGTTTTTGCCCATAAAATAAAAATTTCAAAAAGCAAAAAAAAAAAAAAAAAAAAAAACAGTATGAGATATTGAAACTAAATACACCTTCATACCAAATTTAATTAAAAAAATGATCCATCCATTTTGTATCTAGCGAAGTGCACATACACACAGACAGGCGCACATACGGACAGAAATCCGAAAATATTTTTCAAAAAACCACTTATTTGGGTTCAGGGGACCATAAATGGATTTTTAGACCAACTTGTAAAATTTTTTGTTCGTACACAATACTTTCTCTATGCTAACGCATATGGGAGAAAATAAAAACACGCCCTTAATTATAAATGTTGCTACTGAGCATTTATAAGTGACCTTTCTGTGAAATGGAAAACTTTCCACCCTTACGAACACTTAATTCATGAACAATGATATTGACCCACCCACCCGCCCATATACACAAACATTGGTATTGACCCACCCACCCGCCCACACATACACAAACAGTGGTATTGACCCACCCGCATGCCCACACATGAACATTGGTATTGACTCACCCGCCCGCCCATACACGAACATTAGTATTGACCCACCTGCCCACCCATACACGAACATTGGTATTGACCCACTCGCCCGCCAATACACACACAGTGGTATTGACCTAACCACCCATCCATACACGAACATTGATATTGACCCTCCCACCCGCCAATTCGCGAACATTAGTATTGACCCACCCACCCGCCCATACACAAACATTGGTATTGAACTATCCCAGGATGATTTTGATCGAAGTATTGAATACGGCGACACAATGAAGCGAAACTTTGATGTAGACCAAACTTTTGTGAACAACAGTTTTTTTCTGACGAAACAGTTTATTTTTCATGGCTATAGGAGGTGATGTGAACTCTTTGACAACTGACGAGTAAGCCTATACTGTAAGGAAACTAAAAATTCTGTCAAGACAGTTTAACATGAAAAACACAAATTACCTAGCCACTCAAAGGCCACCATGTTTAGATAATGTCTTTACAAATACAGTCTTTCATCCGGAATCAACTAGTGTAAAAGATTTTATTCTTTCCGATCACAAGGCTGTAGTACTTATCGGTACTAATAACTTTATGAGGAGCTCTGAAAAAGTAAGAAAAGACCAATAAAAAAATTATATTTACTGGATCTATGAACAAAGACAACGTAGCACACTTAGGCCGGCCACACACTGCGAGCGATGCTTGTCCCGAAGACAAAACATCGAACCGGTGTGCGTGCAAGGATGTCTATCACTTTTGTATTTATAAGTTGAACCAAATCACAATTTAGTCTTTCCTTCTTAACTCTTAAATAATATCCTGGGCTAATTTTTGAACCCAGAGTGTAATTATTTTTCTTTTATATCTTTTGTACTTGCAGGACTGAGCTATCTAAATATTTTTTCAGCTCATAAGACATACAGTGCATGTGTTGGTTTCTTGTTTTCGGTCACTTCATATCTGGCTGGGGAGCTTCTGGGGTCAGAAGTGACCCCACGATAGTCGTTACGTTAGACTTTTATCTTCTTTTTTTAGTTGCATCTTGTGAACATAATTCACCCAAAAGAAGATGTGAACTATGTGCTAGATTAAATTACAGAAAAGTTCAACTGTGTGCGTTACTTGCAGAAAGACAGTGTACAAAACCCACAGCAAAGTGAGTATTACGTGTGAACAGTGGCAATAAGGAAAATTGGTCAAGAAGAAGTCGCTAACTTTAAAAGAGAATTTTTTTACTTTGGCAGTTATGTGGCCAAGTACTGTAATTTCTTATAATATAGGTATAGTTGTAAAAGAAAATATATATTTTGTATTTTTATAACAGCAGTAAGGGTAAACAACTTTTTTGTGTTGTAAAATGAGTTTTTCAAGAAAATTAATTTGTTAATATTAAAGACATTTAAAATAAAACTCTTTTAGTTATAAAATAATAGAAAACGTTGTTCTATTTACAAGAAAATAAGGTAGAGAAAGGAATATTATGATTGAAGTTATAAAAATAATATTTTTGAGATTTTTAATAACTTTTTTTAAATTGGGGTCGGTTTTGACCCCTGATAGAGTACTATCGTTAGTCAAAATAAGCATAGTAGTTAACGGTTAATTAATATACTTCAATACTAATGTTGTGTGTTTTTCGTAATAATAAAAGTTTGTGCAAACTTGGGAATATTTGAATGGGGCAGTCTTCGTTTTTCAGCCCGAAAAGTAGCCTACTCCTTTTAAAAATGTACGTCTGGTCAGAGTGAGTGGTTGGGAGCTCGGAAAGAGATGAGTCACAAAGAGTAGTAACAGGTCAAATCCTGTTTTCGAATGCAGGCCGGCACACAAGTACTGTAGTAGGTGTCCCCCACCCAGGACACAGGTGAGTCGAACAATGGATGGGAGAGCCGAACAGCCATTCCGATCACGTAGACGGTTCCAAGCAGGCTTACACCCACGCCCCCGCGGTGTGTTGGAGACATCAACGCCCGGGCGGACGACAGACTGGTCGACTCTTATGATACTCTATTGCCTTTTAACCCTCAAATATAATACTGGGGTCAAATGGACCCTACTCAATATTTAATTTGGATTTAAAATTCTTGTATTCGTACTTAGCACCCTTGTAAATTTAGTTAAGTCCTTTTGTAACATTTTGGAAGTGTACAGTTATTTTTACATAAACTGATTTTGTATACTAAATATGGCAAGTTATAGTGGGGTCTTGTGGACCCCAGTTTTATACTAACGTCCGCCTTTTTTCTTACTATTTCAATGGGAATCCATAGATAAATGGCTGTAAATGAAGCGTTAATGCGTTAATTTATTATTGTATCATGCTGTGATCTGTGAAAAACGGTCTTTTAGGATGATGCAAGCAAGGCCATAAAGGACAATTATTTTGTTGTTAACTTTCCTTAAAATTCTATAACATATTACTATTCCAATTATTTTAAGGTATATCAAGAAAATATTTGTATATTTTCAATTTTTCACCATAATTATCTTATAATAATAATAATAATAAATGTATTCATTATTTTCACAAGTATAGTTTAGTTTCACAGGCAAAATTATTAATCACAATAAAAAGGCACATTTTATGAAAAATAAATAAAAAAACTTAAATAACTAAAGAAACACAATTATAACTTAAGCGCCTAAATAAATTACTCCAAATCATATAATACATTCTTGGTTATAACACAATAATATATAATACCGTTTAAATACAACCAGATATAGGCTAAATTATTAAACATAAGATTAATTTGTTTTCAAACATTCATATTCAAAAACCAAAACAAACAAAAGATCTGTACATACTGAACCCTGTGAAAATCAACTGCGACCCCAACAGACCAAGGGCCCAATTATGGGGGCCGCATGAAAAAAAATATTAATGATTAAGACCTCTTCATGCCTGTACAAAAAATAACAATACTTAGTTTTTAAAATTAAAGGATTAGAGAATCTTTACTCTTCCAAACAATGCTCTTTGAATACATTAATTTTAAAAAAATAATAAAAAAACAATCCAAGAAATGAATTTAAATAATCAAATTAATTGAGGTTGAAAACATTTATTAATTTGAGCTTAAAGTACATTTATTTCTGTTTAGTTGTTGTACATAGCTTTAGTTAGTTGTTATTAAATAAAATATTTTATTGAGTGTTCGTAAACATAACTATGTTTTTTTCAATCTTATATTACTATATTATACGGGCAATATAGTAATACTTAATAATAATTATATAGCACATTAAATTATGTAGAAAACACAGTGGAAAACCACATAAACATTATTTTAAATAAAAACATTTTTTTTTATTAATTGGGGTCTGGTGGACCCCACCGTTATTTTTGAGGTACTAAAAGTAGGTGTTATACTTGAAGGTTACAATCGTATAAGATGTGTTTCTATTACAACAGATGTGAATTAAATAGAGAAAAAAAACCCAAGAAAGGGACAGTCTAACTTGTTGCCGTCATTACACAATTGATCTGAAACATACCTACATTATAATTAACTTTATAAAAACTACATTTAAATCTTTTTAAAAAGTAGTCCAGAAGACATTCTCAATATTAAAACAATGTAATAAATATGAACACAAATACTGAATTACAAAAGAGATTAACCTAAATGTAAAAAAAAAAAAAACAAAAAAAAACTAACCTAGAAACATTTCCTACCGATAATTTTACCAGGCATACCCAAAACGTATTACAGTATATCAATTTGTCCACCAATCTACCGGGTATTCTACTATTGACTGACATATTTCTCTCATCTACAACACTTCACTTCTGAGGTTAGGCGGTGGAGAGAACCCTAAAGACATAACTTCACCTCCAAATAAAGTTAATTTTCATTTAACTTATGACGTGAACTTATGACTATGAGGCCCATCGTCTACCGTGGTAATAATTATGACCTCTGATCCGATCATTTACCTCAGCGTCTCTGCCCAGTGTTGTCATTTAGAGTAAATTGATATGATTAATAAAACTTAGTATATATTTTGATTGTATTTCAAAACATCACAACACACGAAATTTAAATGTGAAAACTACGGATATTGTTTATCCACAATTCGTAAATAGTGAATTTGAATGTGTCTAACTTAAGTCACCGACCCGCCTGGTACAGGCTTGAGTGTGACGAGAATTAATGAGCAACTCGATCTGAGGTATTTACGAACGCATGTACAAAACATCTCAACCATACTGGGTTATCACTCAAAACACGGGTGTAGGAGTTTTGATTCGCGAAGGGAAAGTGAGTTGGCTGAACAGGGAGGGAAGGCAGCAGATGGGGAATTTGGGGGTGAGTCATGTCGGTCACTCGGCAGAAACATTTTCCCCAAAAAAGACAGATATATTTGCATTAGGTATACTGACTCTGCAATCGTATTGACTCTTATTCCAGTTACTAGATGTCTGAAACTGTTCCTGATTATTTCCAGTGTGATTTATTTATTAATGGTTAGGATTTAGCTTCCAGGTTCTAAAATATCCGTCAGTACTGCAAGGTCACTTGTGAGTATTACTTCAGTAGCTGTGAAGTTCTTATGTTGGTAAGCTAAAGCAATATCATCTGCATATATATATATATATATATATATATATATATATATATATATATATATATATATATATATATATACTTCCTAGACTTTGTTATTGGGATGTCAGTGGTAAACACGTTGAACAAAATTGGAGAAAGGACAGACCCCTGTGGCAGTCCATCCTCACTGTCTAAAAAAGCTTTCTTCACTACCGAGATATACTTTTATTAGCTTGGCACTAAGCATTGATTCTAAAAGTCGCAAAAGAAAGAGACAAGGAAGGAGGCTGTAGAAACTTTAACAACAAACCTGTGCTCTACACTGTGTCATAAGCTGATGTGAGATCAACAAAAGAAAGAGACAAGGAAGGAGGCTGTAGAAACTTTAACAACAAACCTGTGCTCTACACTGTGTCATAAGCTGATGTGAGATCAACAAAAGAAAGAGACAAGGAAGGAGGCCGTAGAAACTTTAACAACAAACCTGTGCTCTACAGTGTGTCATAAGCTGATGTGAGATCAACAAAAGAAAGAGACAAGGAAGGAGGCTGTAGAAACTTTAACAACAAACCTGTGCTCTACACTGTGTCATAAGCTGATGTGAGATCAACAAAAGAAAGAGACAAGGAAGGAGGCTGTAGAAACTTTAACAACAAACCTGTGCTCTACACTGTGTCACAAGCTGATGTGAGATCAACAAAAGAAAGAGACAAGGAAGGAGGCTGTAGAAACTTTAACAACAAACCTGTGCTCTACACTGTGTCATAAGCTGATGTGAGATCAACAAAAGAAAGAGACAAAGAAGGAGGCTGTAGAAACTTTAATAACAAACCTGTGCTCTACACTGTGTCATAAGCTGATGTGAGATCAACAAAAGAAAGAGACAAGGAAGGAGGCTGTAGAAACTTTAACAACAAACCTGTGCTCTACACTGTGTCATAAGCTGATGTGAGATCAACAAAAGAAAGAGACAAGGAAGGAGGCTGTAGAAACTTTAACAACAAACCTGTGCTCTACACTGTGTCATAAGCTGATGTGAGATCAACAAAAGAAAGAGACAAGGAAGGAGGCTGTAGAAACTTTAACAACAAACCTGTGCTCTACACTGTGTCATAAGCTGATGTGAGATCAACAAAAGAAAGAGACAAGGAAGGAGGCTGTAGAAACTTTAACAACAAACCTGTGCTCTACACTGTGTCATAAGCTGATGTGAGATCAACAAAAGAAAGAGACAAGGAAGGAGGCTGTAGAAACTTTAACAACAAACCTGTGCTCTACACTGTGTCATAAGCTGATGTGAGATCAACAAAAGAAAGAGACAAGGAAGGAGGCCGTAGAAACTTTAACAACAAACCTGTGCTCTACAGTGTGTCATAAGCTGATGTGAGATCAACAAAAGAAAGAGACAAGGAAGGAGGCTGTAGAAACTTTAACAACAAACCTGTGCTCTACACTGTGTCATAAGCTGATGTGAGATCAACAAAAGAAAGAGACAAGGAAGGAGGCTGTAGAAACTTTAACAACAAACCTGTGCTCTACACTGTGTCACAAGCTGATGTGAGATCAACAAAAGAAAGAGACAAGGAAGGAGGCTGTAGAAACTTTAACAACAAACCTGTGCTCTACACTGTGTCATAAGCTGATGTGAGATCAACAAAAGAAAGAGACAAAGAAGGAGGCTGTAGAAACTTTAATAACAAACCTGTGCTCTACACTGTGTCATAAGCTGATGTGAGATCAACAAAAGAAAGAGACAAGGAAGGAGGCTGTAGAAACTTTAACAACAAACCTGTGCTCTACACTGTGTCATAAGCTGATGTGAGATCAACAAAAGAAAGAGACAAGGAAGGAGGCTGTAGAAACTTTAACAACAAACCTGTGCTCTACACTGTGTCATAAGCTGATGTGAGATCAACAAAAGAAAGAAAAAAGGAAGGAGGCTGTAGAAACTTTAACAACAAACCTGTGCTCTACACTGTGTCATAAGCTGATGTGAGATCAACAAAAGCTGCAGATGTTTTTAACTTCTTTTTAACCCATTCCCCAAGAAAATGCTTGAATTCCACAGAAATCTTTGAGAAAACAAAAGATCCAAATCACAACTGATCTAGTATACCCAAATGTGTGTTTAGGTAATAGAAAACCATTTAAATTTCAAACGTTTATATTGTAAACGCGAATAACTTACAAGACGATCTTCGAAACAGCTTTAACACACCAAATCTCAAATAGTCGTATAGCATCATAAGTTTTATGTTCCTACATCACCTGATTCTCATTCAATGGCGATAACCGATATGCTTCAGTGTTACTTGTTGATCTTGGAGAAATAGATGTGTAGATTCACGAATGTTTTCTCATAGTAGTTAGTAGAAGAAACAATTAAATGACAACAGAGCGTATCATATCAGTGATATTCCTTCATGATCGACCAATGACCGATGAGTTCTGGTCGCTGCGTTATTGAGCCGTAGGTGACGCGGAGTCGGTGTTGGCGCGAACGGCAGACACAAGCGAGGCGGTGCGCCAGCCAAGGTCCACGGCCAAAATAATCTGGCCGCCGTGAGTCACTGGCCCGTCGCCAATCGCACTGGCTCCTTTTACTTTTACACTTCTCAGGTCACTCACTCTGTGTTACCAACATTCACCAGCTAATGTACCTACAGTGACGAATACCTTATTGTGTTCGTATGGTAAATAATAATAACATAAAAATATTTAAGATATGATTAGTATAATTTCGATTATAAATAATGTAAACTATACAATTTGTCCATCTGCTTTGTTTCCGTATTAGCTTAAGTCCACGGATATGGTATACATGTCAATAATTAGACTCTTAAAATCATAGCTAATATCACATTAAAAATGCGGCCTGCTAATCCTTATAGGCCTATCTCTATAATGCGTGAAGCTGATCTTCGCTAACGCAAATCCAGCCTTACTTTTTGGCCAATTTCAACGGTTGAGGTATAAAAAAATTCACCCCCTACTCATAATAGCGCAATGAGCTCTTAATTTTTCAATATGTCCTTCGTCCTTCCTGAAGGACACGGGAATTCCTCAAAGTATGTTTTTTCAACCATAAGAATACTGTAACATAGTGAAGGATTTAAATTAGTCGTAAAGTAAATAATTCAAATGTAAATAATGATATCCAAATAATGTTAACAGGTGTTGAAATATAAACAATGGTGTTTGTAATATTTGAGGACGTTAGATATTTCAAATTGTTTAAACTAGGCAAGGTTGTAAGCATGGTTTTATCCGAACGTAGGGCTCCACCCCACTGGACTTAAAGGAGGGCTCCAAACGCCCCGCGCTGAGAAGCGTAAAAACTGCTTGCGCAGTCCGAGATACTGCCTTTATTTACCGTCGTAAAATTATAAATGAAATATCTTTTTAAAGATGAATACTTTTTTGACTAGAATTGCTTTTTAACATTATCGAATTCATCTTTATTTTGAATTTATAGGTTATTGAAGCTACTCAATATTCAAATGATTGCCAAAGTAAAATTAGATCTTTTATCAAAATTTTAAAAAGCTATTCTAGTCAAAAATGTATCTTGTTTGAATTGATTTTAGTTTTAGATTGATTCCTTCAAAGGATTAGCCGCAACATGCGACCGCGCAACGAAGGCTGAATGTATTATACAGTTATTTTATTGATCTGTTAAACAAAAACAAATGAAATGAATACGTTTTATATAGACTAAGTATAGGGTGTTTATACTAAGAAATATGTAGTAAACAAAAATACTTTGTGTGAGATATTGTAAATCAATTTAATTTTGTAATTTTACGTTAGTTTAGTAAGTTTACCTACTAATATTTGAAGTAAAAAGGTATAGGCTGTGTTACGAGCGCAGCGGGTGACGGGGTTGTCACGTGAAGCGTGCAGGGGTTTCCACTAGTATACTAATGATACTTAAATATGCCTACTAATATGATCACATAATCAAACGTTCGCTTCTCGCGTGACGGTACATCAGCCGTACCAGTAACTTTACAAAGGTAATCTACGTGAAATCAGCATTGCTAAAAGTCCAAAGAAACTTGTACAAAAATGCCATATTTTTGCAACAATATTTTTCAAAATTTTAAATGTTTTGAAGTTATATTAAACATTTTGCAGTAACTAAACGTCATATGTAGCCACAAGATTGTGTTAAAACAGAATTACGAGAAAATGCATAAGTACGTACATAAGTCTTACTATAAAGCCTACACTGTGACACAAAACCCATGGTCAATGGGCAGAAAAACATTTAGAATGTAGACTATTGCAATTATCTATTATAGGAAGCAGGAATCATATTCAAAATAATTTGTCTTAGATTTTAAAGTAATATTAATTCACGATTTATGAAGGTTTAAGGTTTACGGGTGACTCCAGTGCTTCCACAAAAAGATTTAATGCATAAACCTGGTATCAGAGATATTAGTTTTCAGAATTTTTACTAATCAGATAAAATAATAATCATTACCGTATGTAAAAATGTACTTAGAGTAGCTCACTGCACTTGCGTTGCTAAACGAGTCTCATTCCTTGTATATTTGACTCACAGGGTGTTACGAGCTTGTGCATAATTTTGATAAACATTAAACATTCAAAAATAAGCCAGAACAATTTTTTATGTCAACTTTATACAAAACTGACATAAAAACTGGCGCCATAAACTGATTCCCAAAGTAGCTTACGAGTAAGTGAATATAAACATTTAATTTTATTAACCACTTTTTTACTTTCTCCTTTACGCGTTAGCATTATAAGTCTATTATGGTCGTCCAAAAAATATTTTAAGAAGTTGGCAAAAAATCCATTATAGGGCACCCTGAACCCAAGTTTTTTTTTTTTATTTTGGTGACTGTGTGTTTGTGCGCTTCACTGGAGATCAAACATATGGATCGAGTTTTATGAAATTTGGTATGTATGTGTATTCAGCCAACATCTCAAGACTATTTTTAAACCTTTTATTAACTAAAATTTTTTTATTTTTATGGGCAACAAACATACAAAAATGGAATTTCTGAAACATGGCTCTAACGGTTTTGATTAGATTTTCAAGAAATGTGAAAATTACAATTAAAAACCTTTTAGTAAAAACCGCATGTCCATAACTTTAATAGGTTGTAAGTTATAACATTTTTGTGTGGGCAAAAACAATGAAAAATGCAAATTTTAAAGATTTATTCTAACGTTTTTATAACATTTTCAGTAAAGATAAGAATTATACTTAAACACATTTTATTTATTAATTACCACACCACTAAGTTGGGCTGGATGCCTAAGGCCAGAAGCAACAACCAAAGTTGTTGAAGGTTGTTTACTTAAAATCTGGCTATGTGATTAATTGAACAGCTGTTTTTGAAGATTATTTTTTCCATACTTTTATTTAAATAGGTAACATAAGTGTTTCGGCTTAGAAATTTACATTCCTCAGAAATTTAATTAATTGAACATCTGATTTTAGTATACAATCCAACGTAACAAAGGGAAAGGATGAAAGTTTTGGCCAATTATACCTGGTACCATTTATTAAACATGTGAGGCAATATGACATTCACAAGTGATTTTTTTCCTTTCTAATAAATAATAACTAAACAACTTCATAAAAGATTTATTTTATCAATAAATAAAATCGCTGGATATTTTTTGTATAACGATAATACCTTTCAAAAACAATGTGTGTAACAAAAAGTCCATACGCATTTTTGCCTCGCTTTCCTAGGCCTACTTAATAAACAACGCTCCAAACAGGTGTTTTTGTAAATTACAGTGTTGCCGATTGTTGCCCAATTTATTTCCCACTACTGGCAAATGGTCCACAAAGAACACAGTGCGATATTCAATGGAGACGTGAGGCTAGATGGCTCACAGTTTCTTAAATACAGCTATTGTGTGTGAGGCAGTTTGATACACACGGGTTGGGTACGAAATAATCTTTTTATATATACTACCTCAAGTAGAAAGTGTTAAGTATTTTGGCTTGCATTTAGACAAAAGACTAACCTGGAAAACACGTATCTGGTCAAAGAGACAACAGCTTCATTTGAAAATTGACAACTTTCGTGGCTAGAAGGACCCAAATCCAAAATTTCAAAACCAAATAAAATTATTTCGTACAGAATATTATTAAAGCCTATATGGACTTATGGAATACAACTTTTAATCGAACATTGAAATCCTCCAAAGGTTTTGGTACAACATTTTGAAAAACATTATCGATGCTCCATGGTTTCTGTCAAACAACAATATCCACAGAGATTTAAATTTACTAACAGTGAAGGAGGAAATCACACGATCTAGTGTCATTTACCAAAACAAATTAATCACCATATAAATAAATTGGTAGTAAACCTTCTAGATAATTCTGGTCAAAAATTAAGACTAAAGTGTTCAAATATTCTAAAACTAGTTTAGATTTGTGTGACATGAAATCATCTGTGCATTGTGAATTTAACTCGAAGTACCATTAACGTATGGACGCTTCTTAATGTCAATAAATATATCTGTTTTACTTAATGTTATATGATTGTAACAGAATGTAAAATAAAATTTGGCGTTACAAATAGAAAAAAAAAGTATCAGCTTGCTGACATAAACTTATTTAGCTAAATAAATACCAATTTTATCATTATGGCGAAAAAGAAACCTTGAGGGGCTATTTCTGCTCCTTATAAATTACATTTTGGTAAATCCTATCTATGATTTGGTTATATTGCTGATTTTTGTCAAAAATAATCTAACAAATTATGTTAGCAGCTTCTTTTAATGATCAATTCCAGTTTCTAACAAAATCAACAATACACCGAACGTCGCGTTTTACAGGACTATTCTAGTGAGCGAGGATTCACCACGCTGACACCGAGCACAGCTTGGCGCGTCGTGGGACAGACGAGAAATCCACCGCGAGTGGTAATAAATTCGGCCGTAAATTGAAACAGTAAATATAGATAACGAGCTGAGCGGAGCAGAGGAAAGGCGATAAAACTCGCTGGAGGGACGCAGAGAAAAGCGGGAACTCAGGAGTGTCGGTGGCAACCAGCCTTAATCCACCAATGGCAGACCGATGATTTTACACGGCTCGAAATCACTCGTAAGACACTCTGCAGTACACGATGGCATTGGACCACATGTAAATATGACTGACTGACTCACTCACTTATCACGAAATCTCAAAAACCACTAAACAAATTTACACGAAATTTTAAAGGAAGTTAGCTTTAGTATCGAAGGGACCCACTAAAAAAAGGATTTTTTGAAATTCCATTCCTTAGGGGTACAAAAAGCCCATCAAAATGTCCTTTCTTCCTTTTCACTATCTTCTTTAAATTATTTATATAGTTTTATAAATATGTTATTTCATAGTTAAAAGTAGTAATAAAAAAGAAAAATTATAACAAAACAGGATTGTAATATTTTCTGAACGTAAAAATGAGATTGGAAATAATAAATGCCAACGTATTATTTTGCTTGAATATTCTATCTGTACTCACCGATAACCCTTCGACAAATTGGAATTGTCTGCTGGACTAGACCGAAAATTTTCAATTGCGAATGAAGGAGATATAAAAATTAAATAACTGATTTAACACAGTAAATTAACACTTAAATTCTACCATTACTGTTAATGGTTCACAGAAAATATTTTTGGAATTTTCTACAGGACAGTAGTCCAATAAGAATAAAAATAAAATAAATTTAAAATAAATAAATTAAGAGTCCAATAATCAAATATTACACCTTGACGGTTCGAGCCTCGTTATCAAAAGTGGCACCGTTATGTAAGGGTTGATGTTTAACTCAAACACGACCGCAGTTTCAGTCCTGTGTATGGTTCTGTTAGATCTGAGAGAGCAAGTGTGTTATCAGCGGAGTGGAGAGACATCCGGATAGCTTTGACACAGATCACGCACGGTAGGGGTTGATGTTTAACTCAAACACGACCGCAGTTTCAGTCCTGCCTATGGTTCTGTTGGATCTGAGAGAGCGTGTTATCAGCCGAGTGGAGAGACATCCGGATAGCTTTGACACAGATCACGGTAGGGGTTGATGTTTAACTCAAACACGACCGCAGTTTCAGTCCTGCCTATGGTTCTTAGATCTGAGAGAGCAAGTGTGTTATCAGCGGAGTGGAGAGACATCCGGATAGCTTTGACACAGATCACGCACGGTAGGGGTTGATGTTTAACTCAAACACGACCGCAGTTTCAGTCCTGCCTATGGTTCTTAGATCTGAGAGAGCAAGTGTGTTATCAGCGGAGTGGAGAGACATCCGGATAGCTTTGACACAGATCACGCACGGTAGGGGTTGATGTTTAACTCAAACACGACCGCAGTTTCAGTCCTGCCTATGGTTCTTAGATCTGAGAGAGCAAGTGTGTTATCAGCGGAGTGGAGAGACATCCGGATAGCTTTGACACAGATCACGCACGGTAGGGGTTGATGTTTAACTCAAACACGACCGCAGTTTCAGTCCTGCCTATGGTTCTGTTGGATCTGAGAGAGCGTGTTATCAGCCGAGTGGAGAGACATCCGGATCGCCTTGACACAGATTACGATAGGGGTTGATGTTTCAACTCAAACACGACCGCAGTGTTAGCTCTGTGTATGGTTCTGTTAGATCTGAGAGAGCAAGTGTGTTATCAGCGCAGTGGAGAGACATCCGGATAGTTTTGACACAGATCACGGTAGGGGTTGACGTTTGAACCCAAACACGAACTCTCAACGTTTATAAGTAAGTATTCTCTCGCGCTAATTTAAAGTTCCACTACATCAATATTCTTATCAACATAAAGAATCATATTTTAATGTGTTTTTTTATCATTATCAAAACATTGAATCCTCAAACAAAATATCCTCTGATCTCAGCTTCCACATCTTACAAATGCTTACATCCCAACTGTCGTTGTTTAAACTGTAAATATTATTTGTTCAATTATAATATCAAGGTCTCATCCTGAATGTCATTGTAAATACATATTAACATAAACGTACCCCTTTCCACCAATTTTAATACTAACCAATAGAACAATTAATTAAATTTACTCGAGGCTAGATTGAGTCGATCGAGTCTGTGCCATTTTTGCCCCGCAGACCTCTATATGAATTTCTCAATGAATTTATTTATCGTTAATACCACTTAATTCTGGTCCAACCATCCTTAATACAGCATCTAAGATCAGCTCCCAGCTCTCTGGCTCCCATTGGAACCTTCTAACTTACACTGCTGCCTTTCACTTCACATCAAGCTCGACGGAAGAGAAATAGTAATGTATATTTAAGTGAACTTCACACATCTCATTACAATTATCAATAAAGTTTATCACTAAATGAGACTTCCCACAACCAGAAGGATCGCCATAACCTAAAAACAGGCCTTGCCCTTTCGTCAAGTTAGGCAAAGGGCAGGCAAGCTAGGAGGAATTTTTCCAAGTCCATGTATTGTTAAAATGTGAAATTCTTTCTATGTCGGTCAAATGTTTATATACATATAATTTTATTTAAATTGTTTATATTTTTTACCCAATTACCTAGACCCCCGTACATTATGCCATTACTTATGATTATACTGTATAATATTTAGAGTATTTGTTAAACACAAAATTGTTTCTAAACACTTGTGATTTCGTAAAATTAACAAGTGTTTAAAAAAAGTGACGATATGCAAAAGGTAGCTCGTCTGGTGATTGCAGTATATGTAATACGATACTGCAGTGACCGTGAACGAGCGCAGCGAGTAGTTCCACGTGTGAGAGCAGTTCACGTGTATTCCGTTCCTCTCGTCTTTACTGACACTAATAGTTATTTAATTGTTCTCCAACGCCAACAAAAGTGACAAAACCGTAGTTGCTTAATCACCGCTGAAATTTGGGTTAGTTGAGTCGCGGCGTGTATAATAAATAACAGTTTTGTTAGCCATCCAGCGGCGTCGTGCCTGGTGTTTCCGCGATGACACATGTCGTGACACTTCAACTCCCATTTCGTGTGCAAACTTCTCGCCCGAGATTGCCATCACTTTCCGCTTTCGCGTTTCTGCTACTGGAGCTCACGTTATAGACTACAAGTAGTGTGTTTTGGTCGGTTCTGTTACGGCCGATTGTGTTTGTTTAACATTTATGCTGCCAATGGTATACAATCGGAATTCATTACTTTGCCTGTTGTCTTATATTATTTCTTTGATCTATTGTCTTATTATTTACTTTGAACCGCGATAGTCGTTTGACAAACTATCGGATTGACTATTTCTTAAGTGATAAATGTTTACCTGCACTAATGAGTTAGCTCTAATATTGATACATACGCATTTTTTTAATTAGTGACTGCTGTGTTTGAAAAAGTCTTTTTCCTTCTTTAAGAAAAAAGAATCATCTTGCAAACAAAATCATCTTTCAGTTCAATCTCAAACCACCGAACGGGTATGGGTGGGGGGAGGGGCAAATCTTTACAACCATACGTGTTTAGGTCTATGTAATACATTTGAACATCACGTCCTCACTGCTGGAGCTGTCGTGGTGATTAGAGATACGTGTTGCATAAAGAATTGTTTTACGGCTATGTTCTACTATAACTGATAAAAAATGTTCAATCATTTCCATCCCAGCGTCCGGTTTTCCGGACGTTCAGAAATAATTTTAAAAATATTTAATAACTCAAAATGCTTTATACTAATGATAGAGAAATGTTCGGAATAACATTTTCTATTGTAAAAACACTAATTTGTTACGATAGAATGCTTTATTACAATACCACAACTTGTATTATTTTGTTACCTTTGTTTGGCATTATCAGCTGTGTGGATTTTCGTCAGATGAGATCGTTCGCTGAGGGTAATTGTTGTTTCTTGACTGATATGATTGTTTGTGTAGTATGGAAGGTAAACATAAGTAAAATAAAACGTAGTAGGTTGCCAATAAGTGATAATAAAATCGCTAATTGCGTGTTTGACGAGAGTCATGAATCAGACCACATATATGGATTAGTTGTTATGAGTGGGATAAAAACTCGAAATGCAGTGTTTTTGAAAAACAGCCATAACTTTTTTATTTTAAACAAAGCAATGTTAAATATGAATTTATTTGAAAGTAACTAATTGTTGTTTTAAATAGTGTTATTAGCTCTGGTCAATGAATTTTTTTTAGTGCCATTCATAATGCAAAAACTCAACAAAACTGTCAAAATACTAATTTATAAATAAATATAAATACAAAAAAGTTGTAAATTTTGTTTTCCTTTTTAATTTATATTATATTACAGATAATATCTTTAGGAAATTAATGAAAGTCAAAATAATAAACTTGCTTCATAAATAGAATCGTTATAATTTGTTTAGTATAAAGTATGACAAAATCGACAAAAAGGGCCTGGGATTTTTGGATATGTCAAATATGAAAATACCTGTGATTTTTGGAATAACTTTTAAAAAAATGTCTAGGGTGAAAAGGGTCAATGACGTAAAGCTCAAAGTGTGAATACTTAAATTTTAGCAAACGAGCAAACCAAATTTTATCGAATCAACTTATATAGTGTAAACGCGGTATTGACAATAACTTTGATTCCCACTATGTACTTCAGTCAATTTCCAAAATTTCTAGATTTAGGTACCTCATTAGTAATGATCGTGTATGGGAGTTATTTTTATTGATGAACGAATTGTTGTCATCGACACTGTAATACATAAATATACTGAAGACCAACTTCAAAAAATCTTGTCAAGTTTTAAAAAAGGTCGTTGTCTAGAAGAGTCTGGAGACAAAATCAACCTTCTCATAAATATGGCATTAAACAGTAGTTTTTATAACTTTTTTTGTAATGGCTGAAAAAACCCACCACCTGGTAAAATACCTCATGAATCACGATTTCCGGAGCGGCTGGCGCACGCATTATACCAAACGCTATTATCTGCGCGAGATCAACCGACGGAGAATTTTTAATTACCAAGCGGTCAAACAATAACAGATAGTGTTATCATTTCTGTTTTATTCACTTTTATTAATCTACAATAAATAAATAAATGATTGATTTGTAAAAAAAATCTGTTGACTTTATACAAAACATCCATATACCTAACTCTGCATTTAAAGTCAATTCTAGCTCCCTGAGCCTTCAGGATTCGTTACGGTTGGCCAGAACCACTAAGGTTATTCAAAATGAATGGACGGGCCTCTACAACGTCCACGACTTTGGTCTAGGGAGCGCAGGATGTTTGACGAACATCTGTGGTTAGGAAGGAGCGATATTATCGCAATCAAGAAGGCGTGTTCGAGCTGACACCTCGTCTGACGGTTGACCTCTGGCTCTGCAGCGTGCGGTTGGATAGTTGCATCAGCTGATCACCGGCGCACTCAGCTGGCTGTCCAAGGCCAGTTGGCGCTGTTGCCACGTCGTGCACCGCCGGCTACAACCAACGGTACCTATAGACACTCAAGGAAGCACAGGAAACTGCATTTAAAGCCTTCATATTGAATTATTTATTACAAAGGAAGTTAATTGTTTTGAATAAATCAATGAAGACACGAAAGTTAATAAACGCGTTTATTTATCAAAAAAAATAGACTGCTTTATCCTTTATACCCGAATAGAAATGTTATCCAATAACTTAATGTAACCGATTCCTCCTAAATAAGGTATAATATTTTTATATAAATAGTATAGCATAATACAGTATAATATGAGTGATAAACAATATCACAAACGAAAAATAACATTAACTAACAGCAGTAGGCCTACTTGCACACAAAACAATTTACAGTAATATGAATAAAAATGTAATGTAAAACTGACACAACACGAATTGGATAACTATATGAACATCAAAATCAAGTCTAAAAATATACAAATATTAGTACTAACTCAACTGAACTTTGATCTACCATTTTACATAAACGTGGCCGTTTCCCTCCGCGAAAACGCCAAAAACACGAGTTTCTATTTCAACGATTCGGTTCGTAATAATGACCGCATCGTAACACTTGAAGTGTCATTTGAAAGTTGAAGACCTATTCTAGTGGACCATAAGGTGGTTTTTGTAAAAATTGTGGTATTTTTTACTTTTTTCACGGTTAAATAACTTGAAATGTCATTCTTGGTGATTTTTACATTAAAAACTCAGAATATCAACTTACGGTACTCTAGTATGGACCTTCAACAATCATAACCGTATTCACTATAACTCAATATAACAATAAACACAAACCGTACAATTGAAAATAAAAGCATGTTTTGGACCGCTGACTGAAAAATTGTATTGCTTCCCCTAGCGGTGACTTGGCGGTTTGTGAATGAATAATAAAAGTAAGTAAATGCTGTTTTACTTCAGCTCCAGCTGTATACAAGTACAGTATCATACTATGAAATAAATGTGTAAAATTATTATATAATTTGCGGCATATATCTACTTGACGACCATCGTGGCAGTAAGTCTCCCACGAGTCACGTGATCGATACATTTCATGAGGACCGATAACGAGACGAGCTTTCAAGAATCTAGGCTGGTCAGATGGATGAGGATAATTGACAAGACAGTAGTCAAGATGGCCGACCACTGCCTGCGTGCCGAAAGCCTTGGCAGATTCCTGACATTAGGCCGTTCGTTATCAAAGCTGGCAGATTCCGTAGCCGCGCGGCGGCACCTCAAAGGCGGTCTCTGTTTATGCCAACTTCAGAGTACTTTTTAACACATCAGTCAAACCAATGATTTTTTGACACTCGTTCCCAAGCTTAACTGAGGCTAAAGTGTCTGCAGAGGCTGTCGAAAGTTGTCGGCTATGTTGGTTTTAATCCCATAAGAACAATAATATTTTGAGTCTGACATACGATCACGCGTATCCAAACTTTAACATTTAAAATTGGATGGTTAATCTATTTATGTATAAAATCAATGATATATGACATTGCACTATTAACCACCACTTTAATTAATTGTATAACATAACTAGAAAAATGCAACGTTAGTTGAAGTTACGGTCCACTAGAGCATCAAACAATCCTCCCTCAAATCCATAACGGGACAAATTTCCCTGACTTTCAGAATGTGGACACCCTCCGTAAATAATTATGTTTATGACATTTCAAAGATGTTACGATGTGAATAATGAAGTATACGACAATACTGAGAAGATTGTACAGTTTACTTAAATCAGTTTAACCATTGATATTTGTAGTCAAATAACGAGGCCGAGATGTCACGAGCGCAGCGAGTGACGGGGTTGACACGCGAAGCGTGCAGGGGTGTCCCCTAGTTTTAAACTATTACTTGTAGTCCTAACAGTTTAGACATGTATACTTGTATAGCAACATTTATAAGTTGAACAGAGAGAAAATATAGCTAAAGAAGAAAATAGCTTTTTTACTAGTTGATAAGACGTCTTTTTAATACAGTAATACTATTGACAATATTATAAAAGAATTGATAATAATATATATATATAATGTGATAAAGTTACTTACGAAACGAGCAAACAACTGCAGGAAGCATTACTCACCTAGAAAATACAAACAAGAGAATGAGCGAACAATGAAAGAAAAACGACAAGAAATGTTAAACATAATTAAGTGCAACACTAATATTGAGGGAGTAAGACAAGTGAGCTCCAAGGTTGCTGCATGTTGTCCACCGGCAAAGGTCAGTCCGGGTGGAGTCCACCACACAACCGGTCCGGGCTACAATGGAACATAGATACATTTATTTATTGTATATTCTAAATCCTTGTATACATTACGTGAAGACGTTTCTACGTATCAGTTGTGCGATATGGTCTTCGTTGTTCAATATTTTTACCCTAAAAGGCACGCGAAGTCTTTAAAGTACGTTTTTCGGCCATAAGAATAACAAAACGTTTTTCCTCATTTTGTAAGTGCGACATGTATTTAGGTTGAAAATTTGGTGATACGCAAGTCTTTATAAATTTATTTATAAAATCTTTTCTAATAATGATACAAGGTTACTTCTTCGACCAGAATGTTTGTAATTGAGTACTTTATCAAATAAATGTCTAAAAAGGCATCTCATAATTTTGATATATTTATATTTTGTTTGAACAATTTATTTTTTTGAACGCTTACAGCTCATAGTAAACAAACAATTTGTACAAATGGTAAACTGTGTTATTGAAGTCTAAACTCAATCACCTACAAACACAGAACAAATTACAACAATCGGATTGAAAAAAAAAATTATAACATGAAATATTTTGTTAATACTGTCAGATTCGTCTGTTAAATTAACCATCTATCTATAATTGTCAGTTAGTTCTTTTCATTGACGTTATATTCCAGACGAAAAAAATACGTACTCGAACGTCTGCGTATCATCCCAAAGACTCACAAGTTACCGTAAGCGGTAAATTGGATGTTATATGTAACAAACTTCGAATGACGGGATATCGGCATTCGGTCCTCAACGTGAAATTTAGTAATGACCATATTTTGTTATTCGGTCCTCAAGTGAAAAAGCGTAAATGACGAAATATAGTCATTCAGTTCCTAAAGGGTTAAAAGAATGAAAAGTAGGTCTGACAACTAACTGTTCAAAAGTAAATAATGACTTCCAAAAAGTTTTAACAGTTGTTCGAATGAAAACAATGGTGTATGTAATATCCTTAATTATATACACCTACAATACATAAGCTGATATTCTGAGCTCACTATCTCATATTATTCAAATATAGGCTACATGACACTTTTAACATTATTTACCAACCACATGTCCTTGGTAGCCAGGGAAACTATTCTGAGATTCTTAACATAAAAAATTAATAATAATTAAAAACAATACGAACACAATAATAATTAACAATCTACAACTAAAGTAGATGAATCTTCTGTAGAAGTACAGTATACATATATTAGGTGAAAACGTAAATCATATTTAGATAAATACAATTTGCCTAGTGTCTTAATCTTCAATCTAAGGTCCCCTTAAGGGAAGTTCTAAAGGCATTTTCACCAAGAGGAGACCTTTAATCACCCACATTGCCAAAAACACTATCAGAGAGTTGTACGTAACGATGTGAACAATATTATCATTACAATAGTTAGTTAACTACCGCCACTCAGTACAAGACTTCCTACACTTGGGTTACTGACGAGATGACGTCACTCCGTCCAGGTTTGATTATATACAATATTGTTTATTGGAATAACCTTTTTTCAAAGCTTGTTTTTTAGCTTAAAAATACTGTTATTGACATCTCTCTCTGATCAGTTTCGGTAGAGGGTTTCAATTTAAAAAACTTATTCAGTCCGTTTGAGCTATTTATGAAACCCGTGAGTAGACGTAAAAGGGTGGATAACACAGACCGTGACGTTCGTAACACTCAGGTTGGATGTCATCAATTGTTTAACTACTGAAACATTTAGTTATGCACAGTACATTTACTATTTATATACTTTAGTAATATTCTTGGTGGTAGTTTTAGTTAATTCTTTGAAATCAATAAACACATTCAAATTAAACTCACCATTTTAACAGTAAATAAATGGTTCCAAAGATTTGGCACAAACTTTCTCCCATATTAAACACCAAAAAATCAAAACTTACCAGTTTGATTACTAAATACTTTTTTTTTGCCGTAACTAAAGAACTAGTCAAGTTAGAGACATGCGATTATTACTAAAACATTTTAAATTGTAATTCACATCTTTTCTGCAAATTTAATCAAAATCGTTAGAGCCGACTTCAAGAAAATTCCATTTTTTAAATGTTTTTTGTCCATAAAAATAAAAAACCTAAAATTCCAAAAGTGAAAAAATCCTCTAGAGACATTGACTAAATACAAGTTACACACCAAACTTCATAAAATAAAAAAATTGGGTGTGCGTCGGACCACACGGTGGAAGTTATACTTCTTGGGCCATTCTCATACACCCACTCACGCACACAAACAGACAGGATATATAAATGAAATATAAGACATTTTTCAATATTATTCAATATATTTATCTTCAATATATTATACGTGACTTCATTATTATATTATACACCTATATTATCGTTATCAGTAATTTCTTCGATTAAATTTCTTCGATTAACAATCGATTAATCGATAGTTCTTAAAAATTTGTTCTTACTTTTCAGCGTGACGCGGTTTCTCGACCAACATCCCATCCCAAAGTGTCTAACGGGCGCAAAGAAGTATAACTTCAAAAATATCTAATATTTTGGTCTCCACCGAACTGCACATAAACACAGAGAGGAACACACGAAAACCCACTTATTGGGTTCAGAGGATCCTAAAATGGATTTTTAGAACAACTTGTACATTTTTTGTACGATCAGAATACTTTCTCTATGCCAAAGCATCTGGAAGAAAGTAAAAATTCTTAGTGAATCCAAAAATTAAAAGATAGTTGTCGGTGAATATCTCCCAAGCCAACATGGGAATCAGACCGATATAAGGAAGGCTGGTTTGCTTATTTGTAATGAATAAGCATCTACAGGAAGCGAAAGGAGATAGTGAATAGTCGGACTTTTTGTAGCAGACGTATACACTACATTAGTATGGAAATATGTCTCAGAGGATGATATCTAAAGAATGTAAGGTGGGTCTAGCTACTGTTAACCGAATTGTTAAGCAATTTAATGATACTGGCTCCTTTTCTGTTAACAGAATAGGAAATTGTGGTCGTAAAAGGAAAACCACACCACAAACTGACCGCCAATTAATTAGGACTAGTAAGATCAACCCCAGGTTGTCGGCTGTAGATTTGGCACGAGAAATTAACAAAAGAGGGGTTAATATTCATGTTAGTACTGTTAAAAGAAGGCTGTCTGAAGTTGGGCGAAAAGCTTACCGACCTAAGAAAAAGCAGCTTCTTACTGTAGCAATGAAGAAGAAACGCTTGCAGTGGGCTAAAACCTACAAACAGTTCACTGTTGAACAGTGGAAAAATGTCCTTTTCTCTGATGAAACACATTTTTTGGTTCAGGGACATAAAGTAAACTTTGTCCGCAGAAGTGCGAATGAAGCTGAGACATCAGCTCACATCCTTCAACAACCAAAAAATCCACCCAAAAAAATGTTTTGGGGCTGTATGTCCTATAATGGTCCAGGTCCATTAGTTCCCATAGAAGGTATGATGAACTCAGACAAATATATGCTTTATTAGAAAGAAGAGTCGTTCCACTCCTTTTGCAAATGTTTCCAGAAAGCAATGGAATTTTTCTACAAGACTCGGCTCCATGCCATACATCTAAAAAATGCAAGAAATTGTTTTTTTGAGAACAAAATAACGGTTCTGGAATGGCCTGGCAATTCACCCGATTTAAACCGAATCGAAAATCTATGGGCTATTACTAAAAAAAGGATTGCCAAAGAAGATTGTACTACAAAAACATCCATGATTACTGCTGTAATCAAAATATGGTTCCACGATGAAGAAATAAAAAATATATGCAAAAACTAATAGAATCAATGCCAAAACGCTGTGAAGAGGTTATAAAACACAAAGGAGGACATATTAATTATTAGGGAGCTGTTTGTAATTTTTTTGATCAATAAATTGTCTTTCATTTAAGAATCGTAGTCGTTTACCTGGTGTTCCAATTAATTTGAGCGGTACTGTAACTGCCTTAGCGCGCGGCTGTCGATAAGCAGCGCTGTTTGAGAAGTACTCCCGCACACCTCTCTCCCAACCCAACACCCCTGTCCGTCGTTTACTTTCTCTCTCATTCTCATGGCAATTTTTAATCTTCTCTCTTTCTCCAGTCGGCCGCACTACCTTCTTTGTCTCGCCCAACAAGCTCAACCTAGCGGCGGCCGCGCCAAGATAGCAAAATTAGAAAAAAAGTTGTCTTACTTTAACTTTCCGCTTCTTGTAGATTCATTAATATTTGTTAGAAGAATGGGCAAAGGTAGAGTGGACCATAAAAGAAGAGGTAATATGAGGAGGTCTTACAACCATCAAGGGGAGTGAGTGGTTGGCCATCTTCGTGAGGCTAACTACCGTTATATTACTTCTACATGGAGCTGACGGATTACCTTTATTTGTTTTAGCACTGATGCCGTGGGTTAACGGCCGTGGAATGTGATGGGGAAGAGGGGTGGAGGGCGGCCAGAACACAGGAATGCCCACCCGTACCACCTCTGTTGTTGATTGTAGGATTTTGATTATATTGACGCCGTCATATGCTTCTAATGAAGATGAAATGTTCATTTCGACTGTACACTAGATTCCTGCATTACTGTCCGATTCCCGCCAGCCGCATTCCATAAAATCACCACCGAGCATTTGCGTTATGGCGTAACCAACATTGTTCCGGCTTCCATTGAATTGCCCTTTTAACCCATCACTGGCATCAATTAAATTTAAATCTCTGGAATACGCGTTATCTAAATTTGCACAGTTTTTAAAATTGGCTGTTTTACACCAGAACACTGCTTTAGGAAAAAATTGTTTACGTAATTACAGCAGATTGCGATTTTTACTTTCTATTATAAAAATCAATTTAATGTGTTATAATACCTTACATATTATTTATCTGATCAACCCATTTACAAATTGTGATATTCTTAGATTCAGATGTCACATACTTCACAAGGAGAGAAGGTACTACAAAGTTAAATGTGAATGTTAATGTTATAGAATATCACCTAATGCCGGACCACTTTACCCACAAGAGGAAGAAGAATGAATTGTACTTCAAATCCTTACATGTAATACGTAAAGCCGTTTTTTGTCAACGCAACTCTTCCCTTATTTCTTGATTAATTTAAACGATTGAGGTGTCAAAAAATTTGCCTCTGTTTGTAGTTGTGCAGTAAGGTCTTAATTCTTCAATATTTTCATCCTGAAGGGCACGTGAAGCTCTCAAAGTTTGTTTTTTGGCCATAAGAATAACATGGAGAGAGATTTAAAATGAACAGAACGGAACGAATGTTCAGATGTAAATACTGATTTATAAAAGTTTTAACAGCTGTTTGAATGTAAACAATTGTGTTTGTTATAGTGAGGAGTTTAGATATTTCATAATTTAAACCAGGGGAAGATGTAATGAACATGTTTGAAATATGCTCAGTAATATTATTGTGCGTTTATACTTATAAGTAGGTTGCAACGCAAATAATGTGAGTGAGATATTGCAAATAAATTTAATATTGTGATTTTACGTTATACAGTTAGCCTACTATTATTTGTAGTGAAAATTCACAGCCGAGGTCGGAGGCCGAGGGGTAACGAGCGCAGAGAGCGACGGGGTTGGCACGCAGAGCGTGCGAGGGTGTTCCCTAGTTACATATAGTACAGTATTAAGTTTTATTCTAGTTCAGAGAATCCTTGTACTTGCTAATGAAATACATCTTTTCCTTTAGTCCGCAGAGGGGACGTAGGGCTGCATCGAAGGACCTCCACCGGCTCTGTTCTGCGCCAAACACTTTACCCAGTTCTTCCCCTTTATGAATTTCTCTTTCCACTGTTTGTTTGGGTCTTCCTCACTGTTTTCCTTGCGGGTTCCATTCTAGCACTTGTCTACTTATGGTGTTTGTAGGTGTTCTCAGAGTGTGCCCTATTCAAACACTCTTCCTTTTCTTTATCGTTTCCTCAACAGGATCTTGGATACATCTATGCCACAACTCAGCGTTTGAAATAATGTTAGGACTGTAAATTTATAGAATTCTTCTTTTATATTCTTATTTGTTGTGTATACCAGATTGGCTGGATTTGTGCAAAGGTACCTTTTGCCTTTCGTATTCTTAGTTCCACATACTCTTCACTTCCTCCTGTATCATTCCCAAATATTAGAACTCCTAAACCTGTTTAATTCTCTCGTTCTTCTTGACTTCTGTAGTTGATTCAGTTTTATTTGGTCTTGTTTACATTTATTTTCAATCCGGCCCCTATATTTTAATGCATCTAGTTTATCTTTCATGTCATTTTAACTTATGACACGACAAAAAACTACTGTTAAGCTTACATATTAGTAATCACATCTATTTTAGTACAGCATCTCCTTCCAAGAACTCAGTATTTTATAAAACGCATAAAAGATTCTTTAATGAACCAATGAATATGTAAAAGTAATTGATGCTGAACAATGAGTGTATATTTTCTAAACATTTTAAATTTGGAGAACCAATGTTTTTAATTATAAATACTCAAATATTAGCTGTGTGTTGAGAACCAATAAAAGCAGTAAATCCAGCCCTCCTAGGCAGGCTGGGCCGGTCCCATCAGCATCATGTTGATGAATATGTCTCATTGTGGACTGATCTATGGCCCATTGCCATTGTCTCTGCCTCAGTCATGTCACAGTCACACTACAATTCTAACAATAAGCCCAGCATATACCTACTTGAATACAAGTACACTAGTGGTGAACGCCGTGGATATTGCTCCTGTCCTGGGCAGGCTGGGCCGGCTCCATCACAGCGTCATGTTGATGAATATGTCTCATTGTGGACTGATCTATGGCCCATTGCCATTGTCTCTGCCTCAGTCATGTCACAGTCACACTACAATTCTAACAATAAGCCCAGCATATACCTACTTGAATACAAGTACACTAGTGGTGAACGCCGTGGATATTGCTCCTGTCCTGGGCAGGCTGGGCCGGCTCCATCACAGCGTCATGTTGATGAATGTGTCTCATTGTGGACTGATCTATGGCCCACGACTACATTGCCATTGTCTACGGCCTCAGTCCTGTCACTGTCACACAGCAATTCTAACATTAAGCTTAGCATATACCTACTTGAATACAAGTCTAGTAGTGAACACCGTGGATATTGCTGCTTGTCCTGGGCAGGCTGGGCCGGTCCCATCAGCATCATGTTGATGAATGTATCTCATTGTGGACTGATCTATGGCCCATTGCCATTGTCTACGGCGTCAGTCCTGTCACTGTCACACTGCAATTCTAACAATAAGCCCAGCATATACCTACTTGAATACAAGTCTAGTAGTGAACACCGTGGATATTGCTGCTTGTCCTAGGCAGGCTGGGCCGGTCCCATCAGCATCATGTTGATGAATGTGTCTCATTGTGGACTGATCTATGGCCCATTTCCATTGTCTACGGCCTCAGTCCTGTCACTGTCACACAGCAATTCTAACAATAAGCCCAGCATATACCTACTTGAATACAAGTCTAGTAGTGAATACCATGGATATTGCTGCTTGTCCTAGGCAGGCTGGGCCGGCTCCATCACAGCGTCATGTTGATGAATGTGTCTCATTGTGGACTGATCTATGGCCCATTGCCATTGTCTACGGCCTCAGTCCTGCCACTGTCACACAGCAATTCTAACAATAAGCCCAGCATATACCTACTTGAATACAAGTCTAGTAGTGAACACCGTGGATATTGCTGCTTGTCCTCGGCAGGCTGGGCCGGCTCCATCACAGCGTCATGTTGATGAATGTGTCTCATTGTGGACTGATCTATGGCCCATTGCCATTGTCTACGGCCTCAGTCCTGCCACTGTCACACAGCAATTCTAACAATAAGCCCAGCATATACCTACTTGAATACAAGTCTAGTAGTGAACACCGTGGATATTGCTGCTTGTCCTCGGCAGGCTGGGCCGGTCCCATCAGCATCATGTTGATGAATGTGTCTCATTGTGGACTAATCTATGGCCCATTGCAATTGTCTACGGCCTCAGTCCTGTCACTGTCACACAGCAATTCTAACAATAAGCCCAGCATATACCTACTTGAATACAAGTCTAGTAGTGAACACCGTGGATATTGCTGCTTGTCCTAGGCAGGCTGGGCCGGTCCCATCAGCTTCATGTTGATGAATGTGTCTCATTGTGGACTGATCTATGGCCCATTGCCATTGTCTACTGCCTCAGTCCTGTCACTGTCACACATCAAGTCCAGCGTACACGTTTTTGTGTAATGTAATATAAAAGCGTAAAAATGTACTATATTTGTGCATTTTTTCTTATATTGTAATAAATTAACGTTATGTGACATTTACTTGTACTGTACACGTACCAACACGTACTATGCTAATTAAAAAACTATTTTAATATATGACATACCCAACAATCCCAGGCTCTTTTTGTCTATTTTGTCATATACAGTATTACTAATAAAATTATAAAAATTAATTCTATTTATGAAGCAAATTTATTATTTTGAGATTCATTACTTTCCTAAAGATATTATCTGTAATATAAAATAAAAGAGAACGTAATAAAATTTATAACTTTTTTGTATTATATTTAATTACAATTTTTTTTTTAATTTTGTTTGAGTTTGTTGCGTTATGAATGGCACTAAAAAAATGCACTGACCGGAGATAATAGCACTATTTAAAACACCATTTAGTTATCTTCAAATAAATTCATATTTAACAATGCTATGTTTAAAACTAAAAAAGTTGTGCCTCTTTTCCAAAAACACTGCATTTCGAGTTTTTATCCCACGCATAACAACCGATCCATATTTGTGTGGTCTGATTCATCACTCTCGTCATACATGCAATTAACGATTTTATTATCACTTATTGGCAACCTACTACGTTTTATTTTACTTATTTTTACCTCCCATACTACACAAACAATCACTCAGTCAAGAAACAACAATTACCCTCAGCGAACGACCACATTTGACGAAAATCAACACAGCTGTTAATGCAAAACAAAGGCAAAAAAATAATACAAGTTGTGATATCGTAATAAAGCATTCTATCGTAACAAATTAGTGTTTTTATAATAGATAATGTTATTCCAAACATTTCTCTCATTAGCATAAATATTTTGAGTTATTACATATTTTTAAAATTTTTATTTCTGAACGTCCAGAAAACCGGACGTTGGGATGGAAAGGGTTAATAATCTTTTACTTTTGTTAAGAATGAAACATGTCTAGTTAAGTTATTGTGTTCAGATGTGTGGTTAACCTAATGGGAGGGTTGTCCAGACACCCTAAAACACAAATCCTACAACAATATGTTTTCAAAACCATTTATTGCAGGAAAGTCCCTTCAGACAGTGTTACAAGGACTCAAGAAAGGTAAAACGTTTTTTCTACATATATGAGACAAAAGACACGATATCTAGCCTGTTCTTGAAGTTTGGGTCTTTTGTACACTCATTAGTAATGAGTAACATGTAGATCAAGTTGGAGATGAACGATGAAAGGTGACCGTCCACTGTGGGCCACGAGAAGGATGGACCGTCGCCCTTCCGGCCTTCCATAAACATGTCTGACGTTTCCTCGACGTCCTCCCAAAATCATCATTATTATGGGATACCGGCTATAAAGTAGGGTGCAACAAATGTCGTATTAACGAACTAACCTTACCTTTTTTGTACAGATAATGTAACCGCTAAATCAACGGTTACATTACGATAGAGGTTTTAACACGCAGGCGGACAAATCTGTGTACGTAACATCTATAGTAAGTTTACCCACACAGAAAAAACAAACAGAGATAGCTTTCTTATGACCACAGTGAACGCCTCACTGACAGTCATAAATGATGTGTTGCCAATTACGGCAAATCGGGGTTTTCTGCCATTTGCGGCCGGACATGAACTCACTCAACAAATATTAGTCGATTTGAAACTATGGGAACAGGTGAAAGACGGACTGTTACTAGCGACCAAGACTTAGTTTTTCGGAGTATAATTGTGTCAACTATAGCCTATTGTCATGTTTACTTGTATCACTGATAAATATCTAAATTTATAATATGAATATGCTATACAGTACATCCTTTGACTATTTTTAAGTAATCTATTACATATGATTTTGTAAATTTGTAAATGTCTGAATAACGTATTAATGAGTTGGTGTATTAGGCGTTAACGTAATTACCTATGTTTTGGCTATATTACAACAACAAAAATATTTAGGTCATGAAAGGGAATATCTGTGAGGTTAACTAAACAGTTATGGCTATTGTCCAGTATTACAGTACAACTAAGTGTTTATTGTTCCATAATTCTAGAGAATTCACCGTTCATTATGCTACGTGGTGATTTACGAGCTATTAATAGTTGGCAAGATACAAAAAAGAAACAAAATTGATTTATTCACAAAAATAATAAATAGATAATAACTAATGTAAATCTTTGTACATCTACAGTAATAATTACTAAGTTGTATCATTTAGGATTTGGGGGAATAAGACCCCTCCCTACGTGGGCGACAGGAGCGACGCGAAAAGAACGACAAAAGCGTTTCCAGCGGCACGCTGGGATCGTCCATATTTGGTAGATTTTATGGTCCTACGTGGACTGATGTTGCGAGTAACACCCAGTGGCGGCAAAACCGGGGGTCAGAGGGGTCAACTGACCCCCCCGAAAATGTAGGAAGGGGTCAGGGCTACCATAAAAGAAGCATTGAATACAAATAAATTTGAGCAAATATAAAAAATATTAATTTTGATATCGTATTATAATCAATCAAAACTCGTTAATTTTGAAGTGGTTCACTAATTTATGATAAATTTAGCCTAATTTAAATTCTCACACAACGACTTGTAACAATAAATTGTTGGGGTGTGTAATTTTCATGGTCCCAACTAATATCGGTGACTCATTTCAGAAATTTCATTTGCTTTGTTTTGTGACAGTTCATTACTACTGCTACGGCAATGCAGTTAGGTATTGACTGATACTGTACTATTATTTGCTCTGTTAGATTATATGAAAATTTTCAGTCTATGGTAAGATATAAAATAACAAAATATATCTCATATTATTTTTAAAATATGTACTATAGAACTTTTTACTACATTCGTATCAGTTAAACATGTGCCGGTCTGTGTGTGAATGAGGAAAGTACCGACCGCTGGCTCAGTTGGGGATTAAACCTTGGGAAATATCCTCTGCAGTCCGAAGCCTTAGCTACTGAGCTACCACGCCGGCATACATACTGCCCTTCTGTGCTAAGTTTGTGCTAGGTTAGTGTAAAATGTGATTTCCGGGTGTATTCATTAAAAATAGTATATTTCATAACAAGAGTGGAACGTGGGGTTTTGCATGTTCGAGACCATATGTTTGAAGTGCGAGACTTGTCGAGCACTTCAAATGGTCGAGAACATACAAAACACTTTCACTCGAGTTGTGAACGATACTTTTCACTAGACTACGGAATAAAAACAGGTGTTGTTGACTGTGGAAAATTTTCGGTTGTAAACAATGTTACTTTCGGTAGTAAACAATAGACAGCTGTTGAAAATATGATGTTTCGCAGGTTGTAAACATATAACGAAAACAGCTAAACTCATAGTAGTGTAGTGAAAAAATTTTTCTACCCTTGAGGGTCCCCCCCAACCCCCCTCATTTTTTTCCTGATTGACCCCTCTGTTCAAAACTCCTTCTAACGCCACTTGCAACACCGATTGCTAATGTTTTCGAAACAAAACACTCCCACATATAATTCTTTAGATATAGTAATTTATGTTCCATCGTAGTTCCTATAGAAGCCGTCCATTTGTGGGTGGGAGAGATATCAGGAGATGTATTGAGTCCGTGAGGTGGGTGGATCAGTACGTGTGTGGATGAGTGGGATGCTTAGCAACAAAAAGGTGCTTTAATATTACAGAAAATATATTAACGTTAAGTTTAAACTTCGATTAAGTTAGTACACGCACTGTGGTACTGACCTACCCGCCCTCCCATACACGTAATGTGGTATTGAGGATGATCTCCAGCCTGCACTATGATCTCCAAAGAGAAAAGACAGAGGCTGATGCTTCTAGATAGTTCTGTGTTGAGGTACACGTATTTTAAAATAAAGGCGACCAATAGATGTGAAAAGAACATTGTTTTAAAGAAATACAGTTGTATGGCGAGTTCTAACACCTTCATAGAGGTTTGCGCCAGTACCCACAACTGTTTTCGTAGGTATACTAGAATGTCTGTTGAAATATTTGATTATATTGTCGGCGTTTTAAGATGTGATACAAATTTGAAAACAACAAACTTTCAAAAACCAATATCAATTGAAGAACGTCTTATTCTGACTCTGAGGTAAGTACAGCTTAATTTGTTTTCAGAATTTCCTTTTCACCCTGTACAATTCATGCCTACTGTATAGAACGCAATTTTGTAGATAGGCCTCACCCACGTTTTGTCAAAATAAGTTTATAAAACAAATGTTAGTTTTTATAAACCTTGTATTAGTTAGCCTCCAGAAAATGGTTTACATAACAAAAATAAACGATTTAAAATGTCACAAATACCCCCATACACGACGTACAATGGTAGTGACCCACCCGCCCACCACACACGTACAATAGTAGTGACCCACCCGCCCACCCATTCACGTACAATGGTATTAACCCACCCTACCACCCATACACATGCAGTGGTATTTACCTACCCGCCCAGCCATACACGTACGGTGGCATTTACCCACCCGCCTACCCATGCACGTACGGTGGCATTTACCCACCCGCCCATCCATACACGAACGGCGGCATTTACCCACCCGCCTACCCATGCACGTACGGTGGCATTTATTCATTTTTTATTTTAAATGCCCCACGTGGGGGGGATAAAATGCCCACGTACAGTAGTAATGACCCACCCGCCCTCCCATACACGTAAAGTAGTAATGACCCACCCACCCGCCCATACACGTACAGTGGTAATGACCCACCGGCCCATCCATACACGTAAAGTGGTATTGACCCACCCGCCCACCCATACACGTACAGTGGTAATGACTATATGTTATTTGTTGCTATTATTACAACATTATGGAGGTGTAATTATTGGTAGTAAAAGTATTAATTATGTATGAACTGGTGCATGCAGTGCCACAGGTGTACCACTACACTATCCAACTCTTCTATAACCAAATGCTGTATCTTGCTGCGAAGTTTTAATTTTTGTATCGGATTCATATCCGATTGTAATGATACATTTGGAGGGCGGACGGTATGTGGTTTGACATAAACAGGATCACGTTCACACTGTAGGAGGTTGTAGTGAAACATTTTCAGGAGTAACGTCAGCAAACAGCGACTCAGTTAAACAATCGATTTTAGTTTCATCTTGTCCTTCTCACAAATCATTAACAGAGGTAGTTGACTCTTCTAAAGTCTCCAAATATGAGCTAGTTAATCTAGGTTCAGCCATGTCTGTACCAAAAAGAATAGCATGAAACTGAGGTAATTTTCCTTTATTACTGGAGATGAAGAAGCTGGATCCCAGATTTGGGAGTTGACATTTTTTTATTCTCGATTGAATGCGTTACTTAAACCTTTTTATTTTTCAAAGTATTGTTTCAAATGTTGCTAAAAATGTTAGGCAATTTATAGAATGCTATGTATTCCTGGCTTAAATAGGCTACATTGCTGGTAACATATACAAAAAATGTTAACGGGTATTTTTGCAAATTTTCAGTTAGCAGAATTTTGTTACTAATTTTTAGGCCTATAAATTATATACTTTAATGTAACGGTTCACTAATTTAATATTGTTTACAAGAAAGGAAAAGTAAGTACTATTTCCATTCGATTCTTCTGCAACCTTCGACCATAATCTCTCGTTCATTAGATTGTCATGGTAGTGAATATGGCGAATGTTCCACTGTGAAGGATACTTTTGTACTGTAGCTATGAATTATTCCACAGACATAATGAAAACACGTGTAGACTCTGAACGCAACAGTTGATCACTGGCGCTGTAAACGCTGCGGGCGCGTCCTACGTGAGCTTCGCGGGCGACATCGGGCGACATCAGCTACACCAACGACAGCAGCAACAAGATACTCATTTGTCGCTAAACAATACGCTGGAAACGCAACGCACGCAAGTATCGCTCCTATCGTCCACTAAGGACGCACCAATTCATTATCATTAATTGTTTGAAATGTTGCTGCGCTTGTCGCGTCGCTTCTGTCGCCCACGTAGGAAGGGGCTTAAGGGAGTAACTGACAAGGGCACTGCCATCGCATAACAAACTGGATAAATAACTACTCGACACATATTCAGCGTACTATTGCATACAACCCCCTTTTCCATTTTGAATGTGGTTTAACTCATACACGTTGAAATTAATATGGCACAAAATAGTAACAAGGGAGAGCCAGTGCGACCGGTCTAAGGTGTTAGGGCTTTGTGATTGATTTAGGGATAGCGCAGGTTCGAATCCTGCCAATGTTTGGAAGTTTATTAGTCAGTAATATTCACCTTGTACTGTACTGGTCCTCCCCCTTCGTCTGTTCCTTGCACAGATCAACAGTAAGTTATACTGAGTCTATGGTAGATATTTTTCTACTGAGAAGAAAATATTTTTCTATACGAACCTTTAAGTTCTCTATTCAAAACAAAAATCAAAAAGGTCCATTTAATATGGACAATTACCGGTAGTTAATTCTTTCTTCTTGTCAATTTTTTCTCAAGAGACATAACTAGTTTACATGAACCTCTTTAAGCCTGTGCAATGTGCACGGCCGTCAACCTTAGTTGGGGTTTCCAACCTTGAACCCTGAACTTTGCAGTACTTAGCTGCTGAGCTATCATGCCGGTGTATTCCGTTGCGCGGCATTTAAAACTCTACTAAAATTAAAGAGGGTTTATTCCACTTTTAAGAAATTCATTAAAGATAGCTTGTTAATTAATTAAAATTGTAAGCATGCAGTGATATATAAACCAATGGACAGAATCTGCGCTGACGGCCCGTTGAGTTGACAAATATAAATCACTTGTTATTAGCCTTGAGTTATAAATAAACCGCTGTTAATGGTCCTACAGACGGATTAGAGTGACCTACATGTCTGAGTCAGCCGATGTCAATAATAGGCCTTTCACTAAATGAGGCAACAACACAGTGCGGGGAAAGTCTTACTCAATGCGCAATTCAGATCACCTTTCGCCTCTAACTCCTACTTGAAGACAGAGGAGCGCGCTTCTCAACTGACATCAGTAACACTATGCAACTTGTTTAACAAACTTGTGTTTTATAACTGAGTTGCACAACAAGTTTCAGAGCGCAACTATACAAGTTGTACAACCAAGAATCGTGTTTTGCAACCGGTTGCAGCCTCCCCGGTCCGAGTTGATAAAGATCAAAGGAATCGGTGTTTCATGAACTTTTGTTTCATAAACTTGTTGAAAATTGGTTTGCGACGTGCAGCTTGTTTAAAAACCATTGGTGACGGAGACGCTCAGTACTGACAAAGCACAAGATGTAGACGCCAAAGAGTTGAAATTCCTCTTCGACCTTAAAATTTGTTTCGAGAGGAATATATTGAACCCTTTGCCACAGGAGAAGTCAGTTAGTCTGTAGAGATGAAAGTGTTGCTGAGAAGAACACAACTAGAATCTCTTTGTAAATTTACTGAAAACCACCACTACTTAAGGCGAATCCAAAATCCCAAAATCGTAAGTTGGCTCTTACATTTGTCGCACAGCATATTACAACACTAGCGTTTTCAGCGAGCATCACGTCCTCACTGCTTGAAGCCATCATAGCGACTAAAGGTAGAATATGAACTGAACATGTAGCATAAAACTGTCATACAGGAAGTGATTTAGGATTAAGTTCAACAACAAATGTTGAAAAAGGTTCAATTTAAAAGGTTCAGTTGAAGTGTCATTTCATTGGCAATGAACTGTTCTAGTGGACCAATATGATTATTATTATTATTTTTAACAGTTTTATATTTGGAATACTAAATGTCATTCTTCACGTTCTTATTAACCTTGGAGGATTACGACATTATCGCAAGATAACGGCGTCAAGGAACATCGAGCCTATCTTTTTTTAACCTTGATATTTTGAGTTGCAAAAAAACTCAAAATATCAACTTGTAATACACTTGTCAACTTTCCAGCAGTGCATTGGCAGGGGCATAGTTTATTAAAACAATTTATTGATGGCGATTCCATGATGTTTAACATGTAGTTGCAGTGCTCCCAACATGCGAGAATAGACCTGAACTGGAGGGTATAGTCCCATGATTGGTATTCATGCAGTTGGGAGATCAAGAAATCATTATGTAGGAAGACAACTAACACGCCCGTGGGCCCTGTAAAAAACAGGTCCTTAAAACCAGCAATAAAACCATATATCTCAAGCAGTCAGGATTCAGGAAGGAAATTCCATAAACGGCAAACTGATACTATAAATGATTTGTTGAGAAACAATAAATTATGATGGGGAATAGACGGCTGAGGATCTACATCGAATGGAATGAGAAATTTTCTAAAAGAGATTTCCCAGATTGATTTATGAAAGAAATTTAAAACGAATAGATATGTACCTAGTTGAACCAGTTTTTAGTACAGCGCGCAGGAAAGAACGGCGTGATATTGTCGGTGATCCTTTTAAGTTTAAGGAGAAATAGGTGTGGCATGAACATAACGCCTTAAATTGAAGATGAATCCAATACAACAATTCTGTGCACGCTGTAATTGATCAGAGAGTTCAACAGTCATCTATCACAAAGTCACACTAGTTAAAGTATGGGAAAATCAAAGTTCTAACCATATTAACTTTCATGTCAAGGGGTAATAAGGAGCAAAACGTTTTAAAACTGTGATTTCCAGGGAACAAAACTTTGTTACAAGTCTTAGTGATTTCATATTTCCATCACCCAAAGTTCTGTTAATTAACAAGCCTAATTCTTCACTTTATTATTATAATCAAGATAATGATCTATTATCATCAACTTAGTGGCAGTAGTTAAGTCAACTTTGGACATAAGTCTGGAAGATCCAATACAATAGTTAGTGTCAATCATGATTATTCTAAATTATAAATTCATACATTGTAAAATTAAGGGATGAGTATAGGGGGATGAGGTAAACCTGTTTCTATGTTAAGTGTGAGGAAGGATCCTGGCAAACTCACCACTCCACAAGTATGATAGAAAGTATTGTCTTCCCTTCGAAGCATGGTTTAGTGAGTAGCCTTGATGACTATTGACTCATGTTATCGATGAAACCTTAGTACCAGCGTCGGATAATCTCATATTAATTACTGTGTATTTCTCAACAAAGGTTAATAGTTTCACCTTCCCACAAAAAAAAAAAATAAATAAATAAATAAATGTAAGATGTATACCTAGATATAAAACTTGAGATTTACGATTTGGCTTCCTGTTGACAGAGCTTTTTCTGGAAGTGTAAACCTGTCATAAAATTGCTAAATTTGGACTGCCAACTACGTCATCAGTCAGGCCAGCTGTCGTTGACGTGTTTATGGTCTGAGTAAAGTTGTGAAATTTCTATGAAATGAACAACCTCCACTGCCAGTTCCCTACCTCCCTCGATCTACGAGAAACCTCCACTACCAGTCTATGTCTCCCTCGATCTACGAGAAACCAACACTACCAGTTCCCTACCTCCCTCGATCTACGAGTAAACTCCACTACAAATTTCGTACCTCTCTTGAGCTACGAGTAGCCTTCACTGCCAGTTCCCTACCTCCCTCGATCTACGAGAAACCTCCACTACCAGTTCCCTACCTCCCTCGATCTACGAGTAACCTCCACTACAAATTTCGTACCTCCCTTGAGCTACGAGTAGCCTTCACTGCCAGTTCCCTACCTCCCTCGATCTACGAGAAACCTTGAGCTACGAGTAGCCTTCACTGCCAATTCCCTACCTCCCTCGGTCTACGAGTAACCTCCACTACAAATTTCGTACCTCCCTTGAGCTACGAGTAGCCTTCACTGCCAGTTTCCTACCTCTCTCGATCTAAGAGAAACCTCCACTACTAGTTCCCTACTCCTCTCGACCTACGAGTAACCTCCACTACAAGTTTCGTACCTCCCTTGAGCAACGAGTAGCCTTCACTGCCAATTCCCTACCTCCCTCGATCTACGAGAAACCTCCACTACCAGTCTATGTCTCCCTCGATCTACGAGAAACCTCCACTACCAGTTCCCTACCTCCTCCGATCTACGAGTAACCTCCACTGCCAGTTTTATACCTACCTCGACCTACGAATAATATCTAAAGTTGGTGCTGTACTACTTCAGGAATTAAAAACAACTAACACAATATACAATATTTATTTTCGATTATGTCACTCAATATTTTCCCCCCATTTTCAATACATATTACCTTGAGCAATAATACACTTAGAAGGCGGCATTATTTTCGGCTTGCCGATTTCATAAATGGATACATGTTTTTCGACAAGATAGGCGAAAACTTCAAACAAAAGAGAGGTATCCATTAGATATTACGAATGCCAAAATAAACATAATTTCCAATCCGTGGCCTCAGGTGGTCGCAATGCCAAGAATCGGCTTCAAGTGTTGCGTGTTCCGCGAGTTCTAGGAAGAGCTTATACTCGCCATTCCCATATAATTGCCATTTTCCGTTTCGCTGGCTGCAGGAGCTCCTTTCATAGACACAGCTGTTCACATTTCGGTCCTGACGACTAGTCAATTTAGAACCAACATTTCAGTCAATTAAATCTTGTTGCAACTTTCACGAAAGTTGTTTTGGCTGTCAAAACCATGTACAATATGTAGGGATGCACGATATATAGATGTATTGGAAATATCGATAAATAGGTTCAAAATATCGATATACAGTATTAGTAACGATATTTTCTTTCGATAATATCGATATTTTGGTTCGATATATCATATCACTAAATATTGACGTTATTCTCCCTACTCAAAATCATCACGATTAAAAAAAACATATTTAAATTGCCTCTTATGCGTACAAAACAAGCAACGATTTAATAAAGTGACTTTAATACTTTTTTACGTGAGGTAAACACACTTAAATGTAGTTTATTGTAGACCAGTGGGTGGAACGGGTAACTGAAGTTGTGTGAGTTGGCAACACTGACTCTTGGATGCATACCCAGTCGCCTTACAAACCATTATTACATTACTCTTTTATAATTAACACAATAATGTAAGGTTATTCTTATTTTGAATTTTTTTATTCAACCCCAAAGACCACAACTTGTTTCAAGTAGATAAATGTATTTATTTTAACATTCAGTAGCTATTCTAAATAGTGACAGTTAAACATGAGTGTATTTTTGGACATGACATAAGTGTTAGTGTATAATATTAAACAGATAAATCATTTACAGTTCGATGTATCGGTTACCCGATATATTTCTTTCGGTTTTATCGATGTTTGGTTTGCGATATATTGAAAATATTTGCCTCTCTAGAGGAACAGCACGTTACAAAACACGGAAGACAACTGAGCCAGAGAGATAATTTAATTAATGTGATATAAACAACAGAACAATATCGATATGCTAAAGAATATACATTATGTACAGGAAATTGTATGTATTCTGTACGTTCCGTGTGTACATTGCATTTTTATTGTATGTAAGCACATTCATTGGCGAATTTGCTTTAGTCCAACAAGTACAAGATTTGCAAAGGAAAACCTTTAGAGTTGTAGTTTATCAAGATAATTCTCCTTGTGAACATGAACGCAGTAGACTTACGAGTCTCGATCTTGTCATATTCCATACTAACAGGTTTATGAATTAACTAATTTAGGGATATATTTTTATTTATTTATTCCTTCCTTAGAAAGTGTCATTAATTAATAACCCAATGACAAATGAACAGCCGGTGGTTATCAGCTGACCCCTTTCAAAATGTGTTACGACTCTGATTAGGATCGAACTGAAAACCTTTAGCTTATGAAACTGGGATTTAACCAACTAAGCTACCTATCAATTTGATTATACTCCAAACAGGAACCATTCTTCAAAGCAACCTTATCCATTTTCATTTAGATCTTGAAAGCACATTAAATTTATATTAAGGAACGCACCTGAACACTTCGCGTAGAACCTTGGTCTCTGGCCTACTGTTGACCGCGTTAAGAATGCGTGTGGGAAAGTACAGTGGATTGTCTGTAAGGTTGGATCTGTTTGTTTATCAGTAAGACTAAGATTATAAACATATGTTTATGTCAGATATAAGCCAGCCTAGTGGGTAAACCTCAGTTTTTAAGAAACGTTATAAGTTCAATTTACAAATAAACTTCAGTCAATTTGAAAATTAACTTCTTTTTTATAAAATGTTTTTATAACCTTTTAAATATCGTCATATTCATTTTTATTATATTTAAGAAGACAATGTAAATAAAAAAGTAAATAAAATAAAGTACACTAAATAAACTTCATTCATTTTAAATAAAACGGATATTAAAATGTAAATAAAATAAATTACACTAACTAAATACAATATTCATTGCAATCACAAACTTTAAAAAATCGAAGTCCTTATTTAAAACTATTTGAACAACATCGTGGAGTAAACAATAAACATTGCTGTGTATAAACCATTTACCGTTTGTATTATAACCAAACAAGTCCAACCGTACAGGCAATCCAGTGTATTTTCTCACACGCGTTTTTAACGCGGTCAGACAATAGGCACGTGACTTTTGATTACAAATATCAATAGTTAAAACTGTATTATGTAAAATCCATTCCTCTAAGAGCTAATAAAATGTCTTAAACATCATTATTTAAATCTAAATAGCTGTTACATTTGACTAATTTAATTCTCTCTCCATATTTTTCTCATGGCCGAACAACGTATTTTGAGGGCTTCCCGTTCCGTTTAGGGTAAACATATTGAACAATGACGATATTATTGTACGACTCCGAATAAGGGAAACTTTGAAACACTTGAGGACGGAATTTATGATGCCTGTGAACTAACACAGTTCAAAGGTGGGTGGAACGATTCCCCTCTGCTGCTGGATCCCCTACATGCGCTAAATATGACATGCAGGTCGCTTACTGTCCGACCCAACTTACCAGCGACCAGGACACCTAGTGCACTACACAAGTAAGTTTACAAAGCAGTAGAGAAACAAACAAGAAGGCAAGTTTGAGTGAACGATTCTTGATTACTACACGAGTTGTAACTTCTGAACATTGGGATATTGAAACAACTCGCGGCCCCTCCAGCTTTCTTCATTTAGAGACATATACGATGACCTCGATTTTTATCCAGCCATTAAAAAAGATTCCGGTCCCAGGAATGAGGATCTGAGTTTATTACCTGAACCGGTGAATCACGATCGAAACTGCCATCTTGGATACCTGAACAGCTACTAGCTCTTTCTATGTTTCATACGTTGCAGACACTGTACAATTTCAGTAAACTATCAAACCAACAAGATCACTAGTCAGAAGTACGTTTCGTATGCGATGTATCGACCAAGTTTTAAAGATTCTATTTGCTATTTCAAGTAAAAATCTATCATAAGACAAGGATATAAAATATTTTGACAATACTGAAATAAAGCAATTTAAATACTTAACAAATTTGAATTTAATAAAATTAAATTATAAATATCATACAGGCTTAATACTCTTTCACAACAATATAAAACAGTCTTTACTGTATAACAGTTATTGGTTTTCAAAATATGATATCAACCTAAATTTAGAGACTACTATATTAATTATTAATAATAACTTCATTAATGAAATGCTACTGCTTAGAAAACAACCTAATGAACGCACTGGTGCGAGTGCACCGAGCGGTGGAAGTGAGATAGAGAACTACTATTCCCCCACTTCCATTTAAATTTGTCAAGGCAAACACGGTGAAGGAAGGCCGCTTGCTGGCGGCACAATAACAAACCCCGCCCATTATGTCATTATCAGCAGTGACCATTGGTTGGTGTGATTAAAACCAACGAATCAAGCTTAGAACGATTAAATTAAATGATTATATAGTACAAAAAACAATTAATAATGCAATAAATAGTAATGAAAACAATAAATAACAATTTAAAAACGTTTACAGTTCATTAAAGTTATTTTTTTCAACTAAACATTGTTGCGGAAGTTAGTTTAGCTCGTGAATCAATGGTGGAAATATTCCCCTTGGCTGCTGTAACCCCTACATGCGCTAAATATAACACGCAGTTCGCTTTCTGGCCGACTCAGTTATAATAAGAATGATTGAAATGTACGTATTCTCATAAAGTACCATCTATTAGGTGATTCTCATAAAGTACCATCTATTAGGTGATTCTCATAAAGTACCATCTATTAGGTGATTCTCATAAAGTACCATCTATTAGGTGATTCTCATAAAGTACCATCTATTAGGTGATTCTCATAAAGTACCATCTATTAGGTGATTCTCATAAAGTACCATCTATTAGGTGATTCTCATAAAGTACCATCTATTAGGTGATTCTCATAAAGTACCATCTATTAGGTGATTCTCATAAAGTACCATCTATTAGGTGATTCTCATAAAGTACCATCTATTAGGTGATTCTCATAAAGTACCATCTATTAGGTGATTCTCATAAAGTATCATCTATTAGGTGATTCTCATAAAGTACCATCTATTAGGTGATTCTCATAAAGTACCATCTATTAGGTGATTCTCATAAAGTATCATCTATTAGGTGATTCTCATAAAGTACCATCTATTAGGTGATTCTCATAAAGTATCATCTATTAGGTGATTCTCATAAAGTACCATCTATTAGGTGATTCTCATAAAGTACCATCTATTAGGTGATTCTCATAAAGTACCATCTATTAGGTGATTCTCATAAAGTATCATCTATTAGGTGATTCTCATAAAGTATCATCTATTAGGTGATTCTCATAAAGTATCATCTATTAGGTGATTCTCATAAAGTACCATCTATTAGGTGATTCTCATAAAGTACCATCTATTAGGTGATTCTCATAAAGTACCATCTATTAGGTGATTCTCATAAAGTACCATCTATTAGGTGATTCTCATAAAGTACCATCTATTAGGTGATTCTCATAAAGTACCATCTATTAGGTGATTCTCATAAAGTACCATCTATTAGGTGATTCTCATAAAGTACCATCTATTAGGTGATTCTCATAAAGTACCATCTATTAGGTGATTCTCATAAAGTACCATCTATTAGGTGATTCTCATAAAGTACCATCTATTAGGTGATTCTCATAAAGTACCATCTATTAGGTGATTCTCATAAAGTACCATCTATTAGGTGATTCTCATAAAGTATCATCTATTAGGTGATTCTCATAAAGTACCATCTATTAGGTGATTCTCATAAAGTACCATCTATTAGGTGACCTCATTTATTGGCTGTGGTTGTCGAGCTCGAGTATGGACTCTCCCCCAAGAACCGTTCAACATGAGACAAGTGAGTTTCTGACCTTAGGGTCATGCAAACACTGCACAGCTTGTGAGTCATATTTCATTGCTATGGATAAGTTAATCAAGAAGTCAATGGATAAGTAAAAAAATGGATTGGAAAACACATACAATTCATTTACACAACAATTTGAGAAAAAACATCAGAAAATTTTACTTCTTAAGAAACTTTCTCAATCAAAATTTGCTACGCATGCTTTATTTCTCACTTATTCATTCAAGATTGGTTTACGGAATTGAAAACTGGGGAGGGGCTGGTAAAACCACACTTAAAGCGCTGATAATTACACAAAAACATTTTGTAAGAATTATTTCATTCAAACCCAAGCGCCAATCATCTCACCCCCTTTTTATCGACTTGCAAATTTTACCTGTAATTCATCTTTTTGTTTATAAGGTTCTAAAGATATTTTATAATAGGAGTGGTAATTTTAAAACAGATAGATTATTACCCAGAACTAGAAGTGTCACTGAAGGAATCTATATAAGACCCAAAGTGAAAAAAAATATATTTAAACAAAGCTTTACTTATTTAGGACCTAAGTTATTTAATCAAATTCCAAATGGAATTAAATATAACAACTCATCCATTAATACATTTTTAGCAAAATTAAGGAAATGGCTCCTTACTAAAGATCAAGTAAACTTTTTGTTTGAAACATTAATCTAAAGAAAAAAAGAATGAAATCAAATAAAATTTTTTTTCTTACATATTTATTGTACATTACTAATTAATGTTTTAGAAGTTTATTTTTATAGGCTCATGAAAGGGAAGAGCTTGATTGGTTGTAGTGTTGTTCTATGGTATTTGATTGGCATTTGAGTAGTTATAGGATAAGTATAGTTATAGTATATTAGTTTTAGTACAACTTAAATAACATTAAAGTTAATAAAACTTTTAAGTTTAACCACGCTGCAGAGAGCTGTCTGCTTTACCTTGTTTTTGATTAACTGACTGTATTTAAATATTGTTTTAAAGTTATATTTTTTGTGCTAGCCATCATTTACTTGATGAGATGGCTAGAATTCCGTTGTATAAATATTGTATTTTTGTTATTTTATGGAATGAAAAAAAAAAAAAAAAAAAAAAAAAAAAAAAACAAGAAGTCAATTTATCAAATAACCGAGATGTACATGTAAAGTTTTTAAGGATATTGAAGTATCTAGTTCAATTAATATGAATATTAAAGGATAACATGGTAAACAAGAAATTGATAGTAAAAAGTCGAATACTCAAGACTTCATGTAAGTCTGACTGTTTCTGAAAGCGTAGTTTTTGTTACTAATTACAATTACTTTGGTTGGTAGCGAAGTCAGTTAAAGCCCAGCTTCGTAAGCTAGAAGTTCTCAGTTCGATTCCAATCAGTGTCATAACACAATTTGATAGAGATCGGCTGATAACCACCGGCTGTTCATTTGTCATTAATTAATAGTTTTTTAATTAGCATAGTACGTGTTGGTACAAATACAGTCACAAGAATCCTTTTGAGAATCCCTCTGGTCTGAGGAAAGTGAGCGTGCGTGGTTCGTCGAAATCGATCGCCATAATATTTGTGCATTTTGTACTTTATTGTAATACATTTGTGTTGTCTTGCTTTCACTTGTACTGCATTAATTTGTGACTCTTTCTAAGGAATAGTCGGTCTCAGATTGTAACAAAGACTTCATTCGCTTATCTAACTCATAACATTCGTTCGAAATCCATAATCGCCCATAACCTGATGATCGGCGTCTACTGTCGAGTAATCGAATGCGAAATTCGTGTAGCCTAATGTTTAGTTGTGAGACTGCACTTGAACGTGTCTGTTATCGGTTCTACCGATATACCGATATCGGACTGGAGATGTTGTGCATCTGAGAGCGGAGTGGAGTAGTAGATGCACATTGACCGCGTCTTGCCGTAGCCATGGAGACACGCGGCGCGGCAGAAGCAATAAAGTGACCAGAGTGGTGGGGGTATGTGACAAGTCAAAGGACGCTACGGCTGCCCTCCTATTGATTCAGGCCACCTCAGGAATCAATCTTACTGCCCACTCGGACACCTGTCTCACTTCTCCAGCATGCATTCAACACTTCACACTCACAATCTACTCTACCTACTACCCGTGATTATGTACACGAGTACACATACATTAGATATTCCATCTAATAGGAATATTAGTGCCTGTAATTTTGTTAGTTAGTGAGGCCCGCAACCACAGCTTGTTTAAACTGCATTACATTTACATGGGACTACACTAACGCTTCACAATGGAACACAAAAACAGCTGATATTTCGAGACTCAACATTTAACATTGGATGGGAAATCTATTTGTGTATAAAATCAGTGCTACTGCTAAACAGTATCGGTCCATCACTGGTATCACTGGCACTGTAATTATATAACAGATCGTAAAATGGCTGCAAGCAATCCACTGTCACGAGCCCAGCAAGAACGGCGTTGGCACGCGAAGCGTGCCGGGGTGTTCCCTAAATATCTATGCAATTTCATAAAAACATTTCATAAGTTGAGATTGGTTGAGGAATATTCAACTTATGTTGTTTATCTACGAGGACCTGACACGTTTGAATGTAGCAAACCCTAAGTCCAGTTCCTTGAAAACCATAATTTATTCAATCTACATCTTTATATTTCACACATTCACAAACGCACATGCTTTAAGCAACTACAGGGTGTCCATTAAACCTCGTTAACCCTTGATTAAAGGAACTGTGTAGGGATATCTGAGTGTCATACATGGTTGTGGCGTCAACTAATTGTATTACAAAAGTACTTCAAATGTGTCTTTTATAATATGACACTCAAATATAGGCTAACAATAATTAATGTAATAACAAAAGATGTCTGCGAGTTGCCAAAATAGCTAGCAGTAACAGACTTAAGTAGCTTTTTTCAATTCAGAGCTTCGCTTGTTTTTATATGTCATATTTGCCACTGATCGGGCGTATAATAACGTTTTGGTTGTTACCCAAATCATAGCGAAAATTCAATTTTTGATCTATAATAAATCATTATTTGATACAATACGCAACAAGCGTTAATACGATCACTACCGTTTCTGTAGCATAAATAACGGGCGTAATAAATACGCCAGCCACCGGAGTGAGAGTTAAACAAAACAAGACATATAGGTATTGCAGATTGGTTGAGGAAATGTCCTGATAACCTTATCAGCACGCTTGACCTCTTTGCTCATCCGCGGCGTTATCGGGCATGATGCAACACACCGCACTGATAGAGGGCTTCCCTAGCGCGCGCACGCTCGACACAGGGGATACGAAACATTTTTACAGCTTTGATAATGTGATGACGTGCTGTAATGACTTTAAATAAAGCGTTGAGTGATCATAGAAAGACTCAATTGCCGCCATGAATTAGCGCAAAAATGAGCACTTTGTGTTACCTACTGTGTACATGGTTGGATCGACTCTAAACCACTTTGACATTAATGAGTCAACTGCCACCATCAACTATCGCAAAAATGAGTACTTTGGAATTTCTGGTTGGATCAACTCTAGACCACTTTGACTAACTCAACTGCAACCATCAACTATCGCAAAAATGAGTACTTTGGGATTTCTGGCTGGATCAACTCTAGACCACTTTGACTAACTCAACTGCAACCATCAACTATCGCAAAAATGAGTACTTTGGAATTTCTGGCTGGATCAACTCTAGACCACTTTGACTAATTCAACTGCAACCATCAACTATCGCAAAAATGAGTACTTTGGGATTTCTGGTTGGATCAACCCTAGACCACTTTGACATTAGTGACTTAACTGCCACCACCAACTATCGCAAAAATGAGTACTTTGTGTTACATGGTTGGATAACTCTAGACCACTGACATTAATGACTCAACTGCCACCATTAACTATAGCAAAAATGAGCACTTTGTGTTACATGGTTGGATAAACTCTACACCACTATGACATTAATGACTCAACTGCCACCATCAACTATCGCAAAAATTAGCACTTTGTGTCACATGGTTGGATCAACTCTAGACCATTTTGACACTAATGACTCAACTGCCACTATCAACTATGAGCACTTTGTGTTACCTACTACTGTGTAACATGGTTGGATCAACCCTAAACCACTTTGACATTAATGACTCAACTGCCAACATCAACTATCGCAAATATTAGTTTTGTTTTCCATGGTTGGATCAACTCTAGACCACTATGACACTTATGACTGAACTGCTACTTTAAACTATCGCAAAAATGAATACTTTGTCTTCCTGGTTAATGGACACTCATAGTCCATTACTTGGCGACATTTTCAAAATGTATTTGAGAGAAAATATTCTTTAACATTATTGGCGATTTTATAATTTAACAAAATGTTTATAAGAGGAGGACAACGTACATTATTACTAACAAACAATAAGTTAATAATCAAACTATCTTGTTTTTCATGTATACTAATTTGATTCGAAATGATGGTGATTCATGCATATATGAGTACTTTAGTGAGTTGAGGGGGGGGGGTCCTTATACAAGTATTCACAGGCTCAACAGGCTGATACTGAAACTCTTTTCAGATGTGACCAATGTGGAAAATTGGTAGCAACTGTTCTGTCAATAAAAACTTTCCTCTGATGAATCAACCTACAACGTAGCATGCGCTCACGTCATTTTAATGTTCACTTTTACTTACAATCATGAATAAAACAAAAATAAATATAATTGACATGACATTAACTGATAAAATATAATCAATATAGCACAATCAAACGGATCAGCCAAGCGTAACTGATTCCGATTACAAGTTGCAGTTGTGAAATCAATGATGACTCACCTCAGATAGTGACCGCAGCAATGACAGACAAACAGCTGATTGTCACAACTCTACTTGATTCACACAGTTATTGCTAGAGTGCGAGATTTGTGAAGGCCATTGCTTACTAATTGTTGTAGACATTCACACGGGGATTATTGTGACTGTAGGCATGTAGGGCGAATAGCAGGCAGTCAATAGACATTAGTATTGTTTTGTTACAGAAAATGTAATTCTGCTCTCATTATAACATAACATTTTTTTTTTAGCACCAACCGTTTGTAAAACTCAGAATTACATAGGCTAAATTTACGTAAAATAATAACATTAAATAAAAAGTGACGGACAAAATTGTAATTTCCACTTAATGTTAAAGATTGTAAATTCCACTCCCTCAACAATGGTGATGCTTACTCTAAGTGCTTTTATGTCAGATTATTAACGCCTGTCTCAACAACGAATCTGATTACTCTAGGGGCTTTTATATCAAAGATTATAATGCATACAAAAACGTCTGCTATTTCAAAAATAATGTTGGATATTTTAAGGATATAATTTCAAGGATGTTTATGCCTTTTCAAAGGCCTGCTATCTCAACAATGACGTTGCACATTATAAAAGCTTAATTTCTAGGAAGTTTATGCCTTTTCAAAGGTCTGCTACTCAAAGGTCTGCTACTCAACAATGATGTTACATACTTTGAGTTTAATCTCAAGGATGTTTATGCCTTTTCAAAGGCCTGCTATCTCAACAATGACGTTGCACATTATAAGAGCTTAATTTCTAGGATGTTTATGCCTTTTCAAAGGTCTGCTACTCAACAATGATGTTACATACTTTGAGTTTAATCTCAAGGATGTTTATGCCTTTTCAAAGGCCTGCTATCTCAACAATGACGTTGCACATTATAAGAGCTTAATTTCTAGGATGTTTATGCCTTTTCAAAGGTCTGCTACTCAACAATGATGTTACATACTTTGAGTTTAATCTCAAGGATGTTTATGCCTTTTCAAAGGCCTGCTATCTCAACAATGACGTTGCACATTATAAAAGCTTAATTTCTAGGAAGTTTATGCCTTTTCAAAGGTCTGCTACCTCAACAATGATGTTACATACTTTGAGTTTAATCTCAAGGATGTTTATGCCTTTTCAAAGGCCTGCTATCTCAACAATGACGTTGCACATTATAAGAGCTTAATTTCTAGGATGTTTATGCCTTTTCAAAGGTCTGCTACTCAACAATGATGTTACATACTTTGAGTTTAATCTCAAGGATGTTTATGCCTTTTCAAAGGCCTGCTATCTCAACAATGACGTTGCACATTATAAAAGCTTAATTTCTAGGAAGTTTATGCCTTTTCAAAGGTCTGCTACCTCAACAATGATGTTACATACTTTGAGTTTAATCTCAAGGATGTTTATGCCTTTTCAAAGGCCTGCTATCTCAACAATGACGTTGCACATTATAAGAGCTTAATTTCTAGGATGTTTATGCCTTTTCAAAGGTCTGCTACTCAACAATGATGTTACATACTTTGAGTTTAATCTCAAGGATGTTTATGCCTTTTCAAAGGCCTGCTATCTCAACAATGACGTTGCACATTATAAAAGCTTAATTTCTAGGAAGTTTATGCCTTTTCAAAGGTCTGCTACCTCAACAATGGACGTTCCATATTCTGTGAGTTTAATCTCAAGGTTACTTATGCCTTTTCAAAGTTCTGCTATCTCAACAACGATGTTACATACTTTAACAGTTTAATATTAAGGATGTTTATGCCTTTTTATAAGTCTGATATCTCAACAACAATTTTGCTAATTTTATGTGCTTTAATCTCATGGATCTTGCCTTTTCAAACGGCTGACTGTCAACAATGATGTTAATAATTGTAAGAGTTTAATCTCCAAGGATGCTTATGCCTTTTCAAAGGTCCGCCCCTCAAAAACGATGTTGCATATTTTAATGGTTCATTCACAAGGATGCTTATGCATTTTCAAAAGTCTGTTACCTCAACGCTGATGTTGCATATTCTAAAAGTTTATTCTCAAGGATGCTTATACCTTTTTATAGGTCTGATATCTCAACAACAATTTTGCTACATCAACGCTGATGTTGCATATTCTAAAAGTTTATTCTCAAGGATGCTTATACCTTTTTATAGGTCTGATATCTCAACAACAATTTTGCTACATCAACAATTGTATTGTAAGAGTTTAATCTCCAAGGATGCTTATGCCTTTTCAAAGGTCTGCTACCTCAACGCTGATATTGTATATTCTAAAAGTTTATTCTCAAGGATGCTTATACCTTTTTATAGGTCTGCTCTCTCAACAATGATGTTGCTTATTCTAAGCGATTTTATCTCAAGAATGATTACACCAGATCAAACACCTACTTTCTCAACAATAATTTTGCTAATGTTATATGCTTTCATCTCAAGGATCTTGCCTTTTCAAACGGCAGACCCTCATCAATTATGTTAATAATTCTAAGGGCTTTTATCTCAAGAGTTTCACATCCTTTTCAAACATTTGCTACCTTAATAGTGATGTTGCTTAATCTGAGGGATTTATTTTAGGAATGATTATGCCTTTTCAAATGCCTGCTACATTAACAATAATTTTGCTTATTTTAAGTGCTTTAATGTTAAGGATGATTATGCTTCTTTGCTTGTATCTAACAAAATATGATATTTATTTGAAACGACAGTTGTCCAATGATAGCTCTGTACTTTATTTACTACTATCTCTAAGATGTCTTTACTTGAAATGACTGCTGTTCAATGATAGCTCTATACTTTATCTACTACTATCTCTAAGATCGTTGACTTTATTTGAAACGACTGCTGTCCAATGATAGCTCTGTACTTTATCCACTACTATCTCTAAGATGGTTGTCTTTATTTGAAACGACTGCTGTCCAATGATAGCTCTGTACTTTATCTACTACTATCTCTAAGATGGTTGTCTTTATTTGAAACGACTGCTGTCCAATGATAGCTCTGTACTTTATCTACTACTATCTCTAAGACTGCTTGTCCAATGATAGCTCTGTACTTTATCTACTACCATCTCTAAGATGGTTGTCTTTATTTGAAACGACTGCTGTCCAACAATAGGTCTGTACTTTGTCTACTAATACGATTGCTATTTTAAAGTTTGATAATCTTATTTTTGGATTTGGCTAAGCAGTTGAATGAAATATATGAATTTTGGGTTTGCCTATAAAATTACAACTATCACAAATAAATATTTCTACATTGTCATGTGGGTAAAAAATGGTATCGCACTTTTAATGAATCAAGCAAGTCTGCATAGTAGTTTCTATCTGACAACACTTATTCAGCATGCTCACAATCGTTGAGATGCTATTAGAGCAGTCTCGCCAGACACGATGAGTCGGCACTCACTGCTTGCTGACAGCACAGGACTGCCACGGTCACTGGTCAGCTTCATACTGAGAGGACGATACTTTTTTAACAAACCAAAATGTTCCAAAGAACATTCTCTTTACGCAGGCGCTGTGACAAGTCATTTACAAATAAGTATTCACTTTAGAAGTTTCATTTAATTTTGAAAATTTCCCAACCTTTACACCGTCTTTACAAAAACATTGAAACAAATTTAAAAGAGCACACATCATACTATACAGGGTGTCACAAAAAAGGTGTCTTGGCTGTGCGTTTTCATATTCTAAGTGTGATTCTAAACTAAAAATTAAGAATAATATTTTTTCAATTTCCACTGTTTAGCAGCTAGACGCCATTTTTTTCATAAAACAATTTATGTATTTGTTGTTACATTTACGATTGTTATAAAAATTTGTAAATGGGTTCATGTTAGAAGGTAGTATTTGATAAAAATTGTTTTAAAGTTATCTTGATTATTTTCAAATTTACGGCCATATTATTTTTATTTAACAAAAATCTAAATAATCACTGAATTTATAAAAATTATGTAAGACAAAAAACAGTTATTAAATAATTTATCTTTCCAATAATACCTCATTTGTAAAAATCGGTTAAGCTATAACATTTTTATGAACTAATCTTAATTCATGTGCAAACTAAATGGCTACTGATTTGACAGTATTTGAACTGCATGTGAAGTAATATTAGTTCATAAAATTGTTATTTCTTAACTGATTTTTACAAATGAGGTACCATTGGAAAGGTAAGGTTATTTAAAAACTGTTTTGTGTCTTACATAATTTTTATAAATCCAGTGGTTATTTAGATATTTGTTAAAATAAAAACAAAATGGCCGCAATTTTGAAAACAGTCAAGATAATTTGAAAATATTTTCTATCAAATACTACCTTCTAGCATGAACCCATTTACAAAGTTTTGTAACAATCGTAAAGGTAACAACAAAGATATAAATTGATTTATGAAAAGAAAAAAAAGGCGTCTAGCTGCTAAACAAAGTGGAAATTGACAAAATATTATTCCTAATTTTTAGCATAGAATTACACATAGAATATGACAACGCATAGCCAGGACACCTTTTTTGCGACACCCTGTATAATTTGTGAAGTGTGCATAAGCTAGCAAGGAGATTTGAGATACCGTAATATTTACCATGCCCTAAAAACGGTAAAATGCTTTATGTTGGATTATATGAACGTGTCAAAATGTACAATTAATTCTTTGGTTTTTGTTTTATTTGGTTTATGTTGATTTTAGAACATGGATTGACAATGATTTTGGATAGTAAATAGAGAGTAAGTTTTATTATTTTAACGACGAGAAACTTATTTAATTTTAATACTTATTGAAATGTCGATGGTGATATTTTACGTCTACGAACTCACGTTAAATTGACAGTAACTGAAAAAAACTATTTAATCCAACAGACACTAAACTTCAAATACGTTACATAAAATGCATAACAATCACACGACAATGACAATAATGAACAAGTTAAAGCAAAAGAAAATTAATTGTTTATGAGACGAGATAACTACACCTTTGATTACATAAATGACCAACACCAAAATACAGTGTTCACCTGTGATGTGCAAGAAGCACAAGCTCTCAATTTTTTAGGTATATTGATTATTGATTATAAATTGATATGTATAAATCTTACACAAATTCTTACAATTCTTACATATGAGACGCCGACACAACGTTGTTGGTATTTTAAGGCGAATATGAATGATTATATGAGTGTAAGATGAGTGTAGTCTGGTTACTAACTGAGTTCAACTGTTCCTCAGAAAGGGCAATTTATTAATAGCCCAACAGCCAGGGCAACTAAGGGACCTACAGCTTTACGTGGAATCCGAACCACGTAGTGCTGGTCTGATTTTCAGCTAATTGACAAGCCTGATACTCAATTATCTCCCCCACACAACATCCGCACAATGATTACCACCCAACATGGACACCCCAGACTTCTCTAGTAGTGTCCACGCCAATAGCAACCACTGAGTTTATTTTGGCAAAACAAATATAGTCAACGCCAAAGTACGGACCATGTTTTGTATGGGTATTCCCTGATATATAAACGATTGTTGTTGAGTGGATGCGCTGCCTTCCCAAAGCAACTTACCAGCCAATTTTTAACCTAGGCTACTACTCACCCCTGAATCTTAGATTTAGTTGTTTTATTTATTTTTTTATATAAATATATAATTTTTATTCACAGTAAAAGTCAACCGATTAAAATGGGACTATTCTACAATACAGTTTTGTTTTATTCATATTAAATTGACCATTAACACAGCGTGAATAGCAAATACTCTGTTATAACTATTATTTGTGGTAAATTCAAATTTTTTATTAGTATACCTACTAATAGCGGAGTAGTAAGAATTATTTTAAATTAGATAATGAACATATATAGCACAATCAAACACAAAAAAGTTAAATGAACACTTCTCAAATATATATATCGAAGCTACATTTTGGTCAATGATGGGGGATTATTATTAAAGGCCAAAATAGCTTATTTGACGAAATATCTCACGTACTCTTACTTATCAAAAATATGAAAAAGAAAAAATCAATGTACGCCACACAAACTACAAACGGATTTTATTCACTGTGCTTCGCAGCACACACGTTGTACGGTACGGATTGACTAACCTTGCAAACGATTATGATTTAGACATTTACAAGGAAGAGCAAAACGAACAACTGAACAGGCAAATCGAAATGACCGAGGTTTTCGGTGAGCTGGGATAGACGTCGCAGCCTGTCAGGCTTTGTGCTTGAAATTGATCCGTCACAGGAGCACCAGTGTTGTGCTTTGCTCGCTGCGGTCTGGAGGCCGACATTCATCCTCTCCTATGTAGCCTACAACATCGCTGGCGTTGGATCGGCTACTACTCTATGCCTGTGGTGGATGACGTTGCCAGCCAGGCTTTGTGCTTGAAATGGATCAGTCACGGTATCAACAGTCGCGAGGCCAACAGTCATACTCTCCTATGTAGCCTACAACATGGCTGAAGCTGTCTGAGGCCTGTGGTGGATGACGTTGCCAGCTAGGCTTTGTGCTTTAAATGGATCAGTCACGGTATCACCAGTCGCGAGGCCAACAGTCATACTCTCCTATGTAGCCTACAACATGGCTGAGACTGTCTGACGCCTGTGGTGGATGACGTTGCCAGCCAGGCTTTGTGCTTGAAATGGATCAGTCACGGTATCACCAGTCGCGAGGCCAACAGTCATACTCTCCTATGTAGCCTACAACATGGCTGAGGCTGTCTGACGCCTGTGGTGGATGACGTTGCCAGCCAGGTGTTGTGCTTGAAATAGATCCGTGACAGGATCACCAATCGCGAGACAGACAGTCATCCTCCCTCCTATGTAGCCTACAACATGGCTCAGGCTATTTATGGCCTGTGGTGAATGACGTTGCCAGCAAGGCTTTGTGCTTGACATGGATCCGTCACAGGATCACCAGTCGCGAGGCCGACAGTCATTCTCTCCTATGTAGCCTTCAACATGGCTGAGTATATCTATGCCTGTGGTGGATGACGTTGCCAGCCAGGCTTTGTGCTTGAAATGGATCAGTCACGGGATCACCAGTTGCGAGGCCAGCAGTCATACTCTCCTGTGTAGCCTACAACATGGTTGAGGTCTGTGGTGGATGACGTTACCAGCCAGGCTTTGTGCTTGAAATAGATCCGTCACAGGATCACCAGTCGCGAGGCCGACAGTCATTTTCTCCTATGTAGCCTACAACATGGCTGAGGCTATCTATGATCTGTAGTGGAAGACGTTGCCGGCAAGACTTTGGTGCTTGGAATGGATCCGTCACAGGACTACCAGTCGCGAGGCCGGCATCCAAACTAGCCGGGGTCGGGGTGTATGACACATATTGGATATCGGTTCAGATTTCGTTATATGCCCCCTAAATAGAAACTATATGTTATACATCTGTAATCATGTAACCTAACCTAACCTACGTACGTACCTACCTACGTTATGATATACGAAGGTAATGGGCTAACAAACGTACATACGTACCTACCCCTCGGCCCTCACAGAGAAGTCGAAATTTTTCAAGTTTAGTTTGATCTGTATTCAATCAAATATGTTAAAAATAACGCACGTAGAAATAACTATTCCTTATTATTAAAGAATTTACACTATTTTCTTGCAGTTTTTTATAGTACAAAAATTAATCTAAACCATGTTTGAATTCTTAATCGTTAGGTGATGGATTTGAAAATATATGATAGTGTGGTGCACCAGTTCTTGTATATTGAACACTTAAGTCATGCAATACGTTTAATAATTGATTTTATAAATATAATCAGGAGTTAAACACGAAGATATGACAATTTTCATCAACCATCTCATATGTTTCAGACACGATCAAACTTAAGAAGAATTTATATTTATTGAGTTCAACATTTTATTTGATTTATCTAAAACAAACTGTAAGATTAGTAAATTATAATTTTTAGTACACAAAAACTAAAGCTAAGTCACATACAAAGGTTTATGCAGCTCAATAGGGTTTGCAAACACACACTTTCCAAACAAACTATACAGATTGTAATAATTATCGAACAAAGTAGAGTAGGGGAAAGCGATGAATCAGTGTGGGTGGGCGGAGTGGGGGTGGGAGCAGACATGCGTGTGTAATGCGAATATTGCGTCATTTGTTATTGCTCGCACCGCGATCCGATCTCCAGGCCTACGGCCTTCTCACACAAGATAAACAAAATTTACTGCACCTTGTTTCGAACCATCTGAATTAACTCTTAATTTTATTGGTACTGATAATTTTTAATTACACACATAAAACTTTTTTTTAATGCACCAAGATCTGTAGTATATGCTTCCAACTGCAGGACAGATAAATAACAAACAAGTTTTAATATTGTTGATGATGTTCATTTGGACTAATGCAGGGATAAAAACAGCTCAGCGACTTGAGTGACCGAACCACAAACAAGTTTACGTGGAATTCTTATTTTCTCAGACTTAAGGATTAAGAGGGGAGAATTATTTGAGTGCAGGATAAGTGTGGTTGACCTGTGTGGTCTTAGTTACTAACGTATACCAAGAAACAATTCATTTAAGGAACATTACCCTAATCTGCATATGTAGTACGAATCACATGGTATTGGTCTGTTGTCTACTGACTGACAAGTCTGACGGTGACTCATTCCTCCAACATAACAACCGAACTCACATGATATTGGTCTGTTGTCTACTGACTGACAAGTCTGACGGTGACTCATTCCTCCAACATAACAACCGAACTCACATGATATTGGTCTGTTGTCTACTGACTGACAAGTCTGACGGTGACTCCTTACTCCAACATAACAACCGAACTCACATGGTATTGGTCTGTTGTCTACTGACTGACAAGTCTGACGATGACTCCTTCCTCCAACATAACAACCGAACTCACATGGTATTGGTCTGTTGTCTACTGACTGACAAGTCTGACGATGACTCCTTCCTACTACATAACAACCGAACTCACATGGTATTGGTCTGTTGTCTACTGAATGACAAGTCTGACGGTGACTCCTTCCTCCAACATAACAACCGAACTCACATGGTATTGGTCTGTTGTCTACTGACTAACGAGTCTGACGATGACTCCTTCCTCCTACATAACAACCGAACTCACATGGTATTGGTCTGTTGTCTAC